>VWPW01013374.1:0-57424 GCA_013389825.1 Crypturellus undulatus
TTGCATATAGTCCTTTTCAGCTTAAGGCCATGTTGGGGTAGTAGTTGAATTTACAAAGCACCGTGGGTGCATAGATGGAGTTGGGTTCCCCAGTGCTTGGTCTGGGTGTTCATATGACTGCTGAATGTCATCCGTGCATTACAAAGCACAAACACAGACCCCAAAGTCAATCCCACCAGACTTAAGCTCATGTCTGTTTGTATTATTTGGCTTCATGCAGAAGCAGAAGTTAGAGCAGTTGTTTATTTTAGGCGAAGGGAATAAGAATATTTAGTGCAGTTATTCTGCTGTCACATCCTGCATTTACTCCTCAGTGGTAAGAATTTAACGCTGTCAAGTTGAAATTTTACTTCCTAATGCCTCCTGTTGGCCCCTCTTAAATTTCACCTGTGACATCAGTGTTTGAAAGACGTTTTGAAGTGGTAAAACTTACATATCGATGCCCTGGTAGTTCTCTGTGCTTCTCAGCAGGTGAAAAAAGCCCAAAACCAGGCTCAAAGGATAGTTCGTAATATTTCCTCATTTGTAAACTAACCAGGGATTTGTGGTAATGAATTGACAACTGATAATCTGAGGAAGAGAATTCACTTCACTAACCCTGTCATGCCTTCTGTACATCCTTCCCCCCTCCATGTGCATAGTGTTTTCATGTAGCATAAACGTTCTGGGCAAAGATTGTCTTGTGGGATATGAGGCCTGAGGGACGTTCATGTCAGCTAATGAGCAACAGTTTTCTCTGCTTGGGTAGTTTACACTTGAAAATGTTTGTTTGATTGTAAACTTGCCAGTAGCATTTGGGATTCTGTTAGAATGCGCCAGGCATTTGGCAGAGGAAATAACTCTGCTTTCTCTTCCTGTTGGAAATGAAGATTTTGCTGCAGTGCGAAGTGCAATAGGTCTTGCCAGAGACTCTTTGCGAAATGAGCTGGTGCTCACGTTCCACATTTGCTTTATAATATATCTCAAAAAATCAATAGCAAAGAGGTTTTATCAGAAAAACATACAGCGCCGTGTGTTTTGCAGTTGAAGCTGCAGGAAGCCTGCACTGCTGTTCCCCTGCAGAGTGGTAACTCCTGTTTTCAATGCTTTACAGCTGTCGACTTCTTCAACCAGATCAATATGCTGTATGGAACCATTACAGACTTCTGCACAGAGGAGAGTTGCCCCGTGATGTCTGCTGGCCCAAAGTAAGATCATTGTTTACACGTCACTGAGAATGCTCAATTTTTGAGGTTAATCTGAAGGTGGAAACCAGCTCAGTTCCTTGAATGCTGAATATAAGGTAACTTCTGTGGGTGGAAAGGATGTCTCCTCTTGTTATCGCAGGAAGGAGAAAAGCTGGAAGCTTTGTAAGAAAGCAGGGAATAGAAGAGTTCTTTCTCTCTCTCCTTTTTTTTTTTTTAATTTAGCCTGGGAAATAGCGGAATATCAAAATTGTTNAGAAAAGCTTTGTAAGAAAGCAGGGAAAAGAAGGGTTCTTTCTCTCTCTCCTTTTTTTTTATTTAGCCTGGGAAATAGCAGAATATCAAAATTGTTCTTTTTGGGAGAGGGTCAGATGTCCTATTGAAAACATCCTAAAGACAAATTTGAAGCTTTTATGTTCAAACGTGCAATTAGGCTTATCAAAAGCCTTTCTTTGAGGTGTTACCATTAATTTTGTAAAAAGAAACTTAGCGACAGTTTTGGGCAGTTGAAATAAAATCTTCTCCTACCCTGTCACTCAGTGAAGTTTCACTTCCTTGACTCTTGTTGGTATTTTTGTACAGACTTCGAATGTTTGTGATGCCGCCTGCTCTGCAGCAGTTTTGTGTTTTCCAAGGTGGAAAATACCTGCATTGCTGAGCTGGTGGAGCGAGAGGGCAGTGCTTCCTTTTAAGCTACCTGAGAATCATAAATAAGCAATAAAGAAGGGAAAAATAATCTATTCTCCAATTCTTCCTACTTATAATGAAGCTTGCAATTAAGTGAGACTTAGCAGCTGGTGTGACCGAGGAAGGGCAGTGGGAGCATGAGCACTGCAAGGTGAAAGCAGCTAGGCAGGTGAAGATCACACAGTAATGTGTCTGCAATCACACAGCCCGTGGCCTGCTCTGCGCTTCAGAATGCAGAACAGGCTCTGCTTATTAAGAAAGATCATGAAAATATTTGTTTGCTTTCTTGCCTGAGGAGAAGCAAGGTTAATTAGCGGAGGCGGAGGTTAATTAGCAGCTCAGCCGTCTGCTCGTCAATGTAAGCAATTTATGTCTCTCCGAAGGGACTAGTTGACAAAAATATATCTAGTACTCAATAATTCTGTAGTAGTAGGAAGGGGACTGTGCAGTTCAGGAAATGAGTCCTGCGGAGCTTGTGGTTAGGTGACATCGTGCCCCGCGTTTGCAGAACGTCACCCAAACCGTGTGGTTTCCACCAGGTGACCTGCGAGACCCGCTGTGGCTGGCAGCAGAGTATAGACCGTGAGCTCAGCTTGGGTGACCTTGGCCATTCCTCAGGTTAAAGCAGACCTGCAAAATTTTCTTAGGAATTTCTGGAAAAAAAAAATTCTTCTGTCTCTTATCCCTCCTTCCTGTGCTGCTCTTGCTCCCGCTGCACCAGTGGAAGAGACATGGATTCATAGGTGCTCTCTACTGCTCCTAGGCTGAAGGCTGCTGTCTCCTCTGCTGCCTGAGCTGCTGCTGTTACTGCACCCTCGTCTATTGCAAATAAAGGAGGGTGATTTAGCTGAACCCAACAACCAGGTCATTTTGGCTGAAAACAGGTTAGGCAGCTGTAATGCCAGTAGCTAGGGAGAACTGNAAAAAAAAACCCATGAAAGTGGTAATATTTGCAAAATTTTTCTGTCTCTTATCCCTCTTTCTTGTGCTGCTCTTGCTCCCGCTGCACCAGTGGAAGAGACATGGATTCATAGGTGCTCTCTACTGCTCCTAGGCTGAAGGCTGCTGTCTCCTCTGCTGCCTGAGCTGCTGCTGTTACTGCACCCTCGTCTATTGCAAATAAAGGAGGGTGATTTAGCTGAACCCAACAACCAGGTCATTTTGGCTGAAAACAGGTTAGGCAGCTGTAATGCCAGTAGCTAGGGAGAACTGACAGCAACAAGCCCTCCTGCTGTAAAGTCTGATTTTATTTTTCTTCCTGTGCAATTCAAGTCCTGTAAAGTCACTCATTTTCCAGGATAACTTCATCTGCACCTGGGCTTTTCTTTTTATTTGAGTAGTTCAATGTTTGGGCTACCTAAAGCAAACCTACAGTCACACTTGAATTCACAGTGTAGAAATACACATTTCCACTGGGAAAATGCTTATGGTCCATATATTGAAAAAGGGTTATAAGCTGCTGATGTGCACCCCGTGGTCTGATACCCATTAGGGAACAGTCCCGACTTGTGACAAGCTCGTAGCAGTCTGTGGAAAAATTAAGACAGACTGCCTGCGTGGGAGGGTAGCCAGCTTACGCCTGGTATTTCCTGCATCCACTGCGTGGTACTGCCGTTCCGTCCTCAAAACCTGTTTAGAAGAATAACTTAACCTTTTGGCAATGAATAGGCCGTCCATCATTCATGCCTTTAGGGATAGGCAGATGTGTGGGGCTCCGTGCTGCTGCTCGGGCTCAACGGGTCTTCCATGGGTGACCTCGGAAAGAAGGGCTGAGCTGAGACCTCCTGGCCTCGATGGGAGGTGGGGAGCCCAACACGACTTGTTAGATCAGGAGAAAATAATAAACAAAAGCACTGTCTTGGCCTTAGTGCCAACACGCGTGCGATGGCCTCACTTAGATTTCTCCCGGACGAGGCTCTGTTGGAAAAATTGCTGCATTAGCCTTTAAGAAGGCGTTGGTGCCTTGAGTTAGCTAACGATTGACACACAGTTCAAGAGCAGAGCGCTCTCCCGCTGCACAGCTCGTTGTCTTAACAACCAAGGGAAAAAAAACCAAAGCCAAAACCTTGGTGTTGCTCCGGACGCGCGTTCTCGTGGGTTTGTTCCCTTCGTTCAGCACAGACAGATCGTTTTTAGCCGAGCTTGTTGGTTACCGCTTTTCATTATTTCTTCACAGTTGTAGCACCTCCGTCAGTGGAACGAGCATGATAAAAAACTAACAACCTGCATAAAAATAATACGCCCTTTGACTAATAGAGTGGGGAGAGATTTTTCCTTTTTTTTTCTCCTTGATTGTAAGCCTTCAGGGAGAACACACAGGATGCAGCTGCTGCACTGGCCGAAGCTCCACGTCTGAACTGGGGCCCCAAACCCCAAATGTAGCCATTTGTGTGAGCGAATAAACACACGTCCCGTGTTGGTGAGGTCCCTTTTGCCCTCCACGAGGTCCATAAGTCCTCAGTCATCTATGCTTAGATGTTTGAATAAGAAGAGCTTGCCACTCAGAAGGGGACAGCTCCCAGAAATCCTGACTTTAAATTAAAAGGCTTTACTGAGCCGCTGAATTTCATTACTGTTGGGCAAAATAACAGCTTTAATTTTAAGGTCTTTTTCTTCAGGCCACATGCATTGAACTGCCAAGATCTGGTCCTGCGATCGTTTACACTTGGGGATGTTTTCTGGTGTCAGAAACACATAGTTGTGTTTTCTGTTTATAGATGGCAAATAACTTAGGTTTATTAGTACTGAAGAATTCCACCAGCGTCGTTAGGGATTCCTCACTTGTTAATGTAATATCTCTGAGTGCTGTTTTATACACAATTGTGAGAGGTATCTAATTTGATGCTGTTAGAAAAGGTGTTTTTATGCCTTTATTAGCAGCGCACACTGATCACTTGCTTTTTGTGAAAATGTTCTCCCAGTTACTGGTGTGGCAACGCAACTGAATATTTTGAACAAAATTTTAAGCCTGATTTGCTCAGAATTAGCTCAAATGACTGCTGTCAAATGGCCTGTACAATCTTCAAAATAGGAGATCTTTACAAATGTCCTCATACTATTATTTGCAAGCTATTGCAAATACCCTTGTACTGTTATTACAGGAGATCTTAAACTACGGCATTCACTGCCCAAACTTTGTGGCATTCTACTATGTACTAAGAAATAAAAATCAGAGCAAGCTGTCACCCCTGGAAAGAACAAATATTAACTGTCGATAACATCTCTTTGACTTCTCTTCAAGAGCATTTAGGCAGAGCGTGCAGATTAGGTAGGTATGTTGCTGCAAGAGCTGACAGCGCCGGCCCTGCTTTGGCAAGGGGTTTTGCTGCTGGCCTGAGCTGCTGCTGCTGCATTTTGCTGGCAGGATTGCAGAGCTCAGCAGGGCTTTCGGTGTCAAACCTTCCTCAGCAACGTCCTCGGGCTGGCTCTTAAAATTCCTGATAAAGGGTGCTGTATAAAAATGTTAACGTTATTAGTTATAGGAACGGAAGAGAATAAAAACAACACGCGTTATTGATGTGGCTGTTGGGCACTGCCGGGTGCTTTGCAGTTCTCTGCAAAGGGAGTCAAATCCCATTGCAAGGGCCGACCTGGGGAACCAAGTGTCCTCGCGGAGCACAGGCTGGGTCGACTCAAGTTGGAAATCGGTCTGATGCACCCACCAGTTTGGGCCTTTGAGCTAAGCCTTTATTTGTACGTGGGAATTTAATGCAGCTTTTTGATTTTTCAGTTCAACAGAATATCATTATTAAAAAGAAAAGAAAAAAAAAAAAAAGCTTTAAGGAGGAGTAAGTAGGAGCTGCCCTTTTTTAAGGCAAAGCGCTTTGCGTGAGTGTTGGAAGCCTGATCCTACGGCACCTTTCCGATGTGTTGTGGTATTTTGGCTGCAGGTCGCCCCATGCGTTTTGTCAAGTATGGAGTGAGTCTGTGCTTGTTGGGGCAGGCGTTTTGGGGAGGCCCTCACTGCCTCCAGAGCAGGGGCCAGCTCAGCTCAGGTTGTGGTGGGGACAAGGGCACATACAGGTGACGGCACCATGAGGACCTTGGTTACAAGGAAGAACTGTGGGAGAAAGGGGAATGGAGCAGGAAGAGGAACCTTTCAGGCCCCTGTAACACGATTCCCTTGTGCTAACAAATGTCTTGTTGTCATCCCAAACTAGGTACGAGTACCACTGGGCAGACGGGACCAACATAAAGAAACCAATTAAGTGCTCTGCACCAAAGTACATTGATTACCTGATGACTTGGGTCCAGGATCAGCTGGATGACGAAACGTTATTTCCATCTAAAATAGGTAAATAAGTAAATGTCAACAACGTATTAGGATTGCAGTTGTTCAGAAATACTCAAGTCTTGTGGCATTGAAAGTTCTCAATCTCTGATTAGAGTAAGAACTGTGAAAGGTTATATTATATATCAAAAGGCTCTCTGATCTGTTTAGGTAAAATTTACGTACGTATGAACTCTGATCCATATGTTAATACTCCTAATGAAAGTCTATCATAATTCTATCATCTAAGAAATAATGTTTCTATTCAATAACTTTTCAGTGGAATGTTTTGTTTTTAATTTTTAAAAGTGGCTTGTTGCCACTTGAAATAGATAAGAGGTTATGAACACCTTGTAAACAGTCGATTTGTGCCAAACTCACTCTTTTTGATGCAGAAAAGATGTTGATTCTTGGACCTTACCTTCCAGGAGGCAGAATTGCATCTTTGATCCTAAATGCATATTTTTTGTCCTTTTAAATGAAAGGAAAGACGTATATTAAAAAAGGAAGGGAGATTTCTTGATTGCTTTTGCTTTATGAATGGTTTCTGAAGCATTTGACAGATCTTCGGTAAACTCATTCAGAAAAACAAGGCCACCTGCCAGGATCAAGTGGCATTTGTTTTTGCTTGGAGTAAACAGAGATGCAGGAGAGGCTGGTTTCTTTGCAAAGAGGTGACCAAAGTGGGAGTCTTGGCTGCTCAGTGAGTGTGATGTCTGCTTATGGTATGACACTCATGTTAGTGTTTCATTGTAGTGTTCAGAACTAAGGTAGAAATCTGATAGCAAGGTAGCAAGAATAACACAAACTATCACAGTTTGGTGTTAAAGTTGGGCCCAAAAGACGGTCAGGACTTGATCTTCTGCTGCAGCTTGTAATTCTGTGAAGTTTTTTTTCCTTTTCCTAGGGTGATGTGTGGGATGTATTTATGAAAGGCAGTGATTCAGGAAGGGATGTAAAGGTCCCTGCAAGGGTCAGTAATCTTTACTAGTATCAGCTACCCTTGTGAGACAGTAGTCAATGAAGGAAATGTGATGTATGTGCAACCATGAAAAACGTATGTGGGCATGTGGAAATTTTCTTAATTATTTTTTTAAAGCCTTAGTGAAAACACGATGGGCTTTACAGCATCCAGATTTGGCCTCTGCCCTGCAGACTGGACTTCAGCAACTGGAAACACTGTGAAAGAGCTTAGCCAAGTGCAAAACCTGCTACCTAAGGGGAAGCTAAAAAGGTTCAGGCTGTTCAGATGCATGTTCTCTTTTAGCCTGTGTTTTTTTTTTCTCCCCGGCATTGCTCCCAGTGGCTGCCTGCTCTTCCCTGAAGAGTTTTTTCTTGTTTTGTTTTGCTTTGTTTTTTTTTCTAAACTCATGCACGAGCAAACTGATTGAACCTGATTTTAGCTGCCCTGGGATGTTTTCACTAAAATAACCCAAAGGGACACGCTGAAGTATTTTAGCAGGCGGATAAGGAAGCATCAGGCTGAAGGATGGGCATGAGCAGAAGGGAAATAGGTGTTTCTTCAGTGTGCACGAGACAGCTGTACGGGAGCACTGAATTTGTGCTTGAGGTGACTTCCAGTGACCTTCACAGAAGCCACTGAGGGGCCTTTGCTGCCCGGGACACCCGCACAGGACCTGCAGCTGAGGCCGGGCACGTGCCGAGGGCATCGCTAAGGGCATGAGGTGCCTGCACTGGGCATCCCAATGCCACTGCGAGAGGCCACCGGGGAAGAAACTTCTGGATCAGAGAAGGCTCTCCCAGGGATTAAACTAAGGCACAATGAGATTCAGTAGCTGGAAGCTGAAGCCATGTGGCACGTGTGTTTAAAAAATATGCTGTTATTTCTTTTATTATTATTATTTCTAGGTGTCCCTTTCCCAAAGAATTTCATGTCAGTGGCAAAGACTATTTTAAAGCGTCTCTTCAGAGTTTACGCTCACATTTATCACCAGCACTTTGACCCGGTGATCCAGCTCCAGGAAGAAGCCCATCTTAACACTTCTTTCAAGCACTTTATATTTTTCGTTCAGGTAAGTTTGGCAGGAGCAATAGAGTTGTAGTTTTGTCGTGGAGGAAGTAATGAATCAAAACATAATCCCCACTCAGTTTCTTAACAGCTGATGAGTTTTTCTGACAGCTCGAAACACCCAACTGTGTCCTTTGCTGTTTGTATCTATATTTACCGCTGGGGCATTCGTAGGGCTGAAAAGCCGGTTTCAACAAAGTGTATGTACTCACTCCCAAATAATTAAATATAACAGTAATTTGTAACAGAGAGGGAGGGCAGCATCTGAAACCATGTTGAAAAGTGTTTGTTTTTTCAAAAGCCACGTTCCTCCTCTCGCTGCCTCAGCCACGAGCCACCTCCCTTGGGCTGGAGCAAGGCTTGAGGCAGTTTGAATTTTGCCGTGCAGGTAAGAGCAGACAGGCAGGAACTGCTCTAGGGGCTAAGCCTGGACTTGAAGAGCTCAGTGCCAGGTGGCTTCTATCCAAACACGGCTTCTCCCTTGAATTGCACAAATAAAACACTCTGCGAATGTCTGGCTTTCTCTTCATCCTTGCTACAGGAATTCAACCTCATTGATAGAAGAGAACTTGCACCGCTTCAAGAACTGATTGAAAAACTCACCTCTAAGGACAGATAAAAGGAAGAGGATTTCTGCAAATCACTTGTTCCTTTAAGCGAGCGTGTGGTATTGGTTTTTTTGTTCATTTGTTTTTTTTTAAAAAAACAAAACGAAACAAAAACTTGCGCTGTTATTACTGACAGCCAAACTCTATTTTCTGTGCTTTCATTAGGGGAAATCTTTTGTCTGTTAGTGACACGCAGTAAATAGCCTTTTTTTTTTTTTTTTTTTTTTTTTTTCTCCCCGGATTGTTGTTATTCATTGTGGATTTTTAGCAGGTGCTGAGTGTTTATAAAGGAAACATGCTTGGTTGAGGGGTTGATTCTGCTGGTGGATGGGTTCTGTATCGTGTCAATGGTAGCCCATTCTCATCAAGTCCCCAAAAAGACTTGCTTACATTCTCTAAGTGCCTTGGCAGACTCACTTCTGAGGTGCAAAGCACATACAATACTGAACATTGCTGGAAACAGAAAATACAAACTTAACACCCAGGACACTTACTGATACTTGTTTTAGAAAAATTTATATATGCTTACACTAAAAAAAAAAGCCATAACTTAAATCAATGATCTCCAGCTTTTAATACAAATACTTGTCTTATTTTTTTAGAGAGATTAATATAGAATTTTTCAAAGCTAGGTGTTTCTTAAGGATAAAAGTGATGGTGAGGTCCTAGTCACCAAATCCAAATGATGAGGTAGCGTCAAAATTACAGAGCGCCTGGGCTTAGCAAACGGTTCTTTGCCTATTGCACTGTTCTTGGCATCTTACAGTTGCAGATATATATATATATATATTTTTTTTTTAAGAGATAAGCATCAGGTGGGGTCAGTCACTTTTGTGAAGTTTCCTAGCCTTTGCCAAATGAACCCTCGGTTTGCACAAATACAGTTAGGGAAAATATTCAGTGTCAAAACTACACTGGAGAGTAATCCTTAGAGCTGGCTTGAAAAATACCTAGGGAGATGGTGTTTGCAAGGTGGGAATAAAAAGCCCCGCTCTGTCCTGGAGCTCCGGTGGGGAATCTTACCTTGGAGGGAAGCTGATTTCATGGACCACTTTGATTCTTTGTTCGGGCAGTGATGTTCTCTCTCATTTAAAACTGCAGCCCATCTCCAAGGCAACTACAGCAGGGAAAAATAGCGGGATCATACAGGTGAATTCTTAGTGCTTTGTCGCTTGGTAAGTGCATCTTTGGTTTCTGAGAAAGTGTAGTGAAAACAGGTCCTTCCTTCACCTCAGGTAGTCTCTTTGCCTCTTTAGTCCTGTGTTTTCTCAAACCAGAAATGAAAATCAAAGTCTGTAACAAGTTAACCTCTCTGTGATCACAGGCTGAGGCTTGGAAATCTTTGCTGCAACTATATCGGAATCCAGTTTCTCCTTGCCAAAAACCCTATGACTCTTGTTTATGGATCTTGCCACAGCTGTTGTATTTTGGATTCAAAGAAATCTGTGTTAGGTTCTGTAACGTGCTGCCCAGTAGCATCACTCATTGCCCAGTTATAGTGCAGTAAGTGATTAGTGTTGCCACGTCTGACTGGAGCGAGATGACCATTTTTAGATAAGCAGCGCAGTGTACACAAGATTGCCTCTTGACCCCCCTAAAATTACAGCTGAAATGGAGGTTAACGTGTGACAGAACAGCTGAGCTCACATTTTGTGGACCTCTGCTTGATTGAAAATGTTAAGATTGGGTAAAAACGAAAATATCTGTGCAAAGAGCCTGCAAAGATTACAAGCAACCATTGATAGAGGCAGCTCATCGGTATAGAAGCCTAGTGATAAACACAGGCTACTTTTGGAGACTAAAATCACCATTTTGAATGAAAACACTTTATTTCAAAATAATCTGTTATTTTTAAGAACAATATTATTGTTCAATTGAGTAAAAACGCCCGGAACATCCCCCTTCGGAGCTAGGGGTCTGCCTGGCTTGGTGCCACGTGCCAGTAAATACTCGGAAGAGGGGACTGAGAAAGGAGGGTTTGCCGTGATACCAGTGCGTTGGCTGCTCTTTTACTCCCTCCCTTACCCTTTTTTCCAGCCGGCTCTAGAGACTCAAAGGCATCTGCTGCAGTTCAGCCTGAGAATGTATTCTGTAGAAACCTAGTCCTGCGTGGCTAGCGCATTTTTGTTTGTTTGTGCGTCTAGAATCTGGTGAATCCAAAAAACAGTTTGACCAAATAGTTTCTAGGCCTGTAATAAAAGCTTGGAGATCGTGATTTGCCTGACAGCTGTATGAACACGTTGTTTAACCGTACACTTGAAAATAACGACACGAGAGAGACTTACGCAGTGTTCGGGGTGCGGTAGCTCCGTGCCCTTTCTATTTGCAGCTTTTAATCTGTATATATATATTTTTTTCCCTTCAAAAAGATGTGGGACCAGAAGTTCACGCGTGTTTACATTAGCATAAGGGCATGTGGGAGTACGGAGCAAAAGTTGCCGCGTTGATGAGCAGGCTGAATTGGGGTGGAATGAAACGTGTTTCAGAAACAGTGTACGTGCGGGGAGGACCAGACAAACCCCGGAGAGTAACGGGAGCCGGCGGGAGCAGAGGGCCCTCGCGGCATCCAGAACTGGAGCCCTCAGCGCGGCCCCGCGGCGCGACGAGGTCTCCGGGTTCTGCGGTTCGGGATGCTCCGTAGCTCCCGCCGTGTTGCACCGTGTCGCTTCAGGAGACCTGGGGTAGGGCTAGGAGACCCTGCGCGCTCGCTCCCGTTCCGCCCCGGTGTCGGCGCCGCTTCGGGCGGCTCTGGCTCGAGTCGGGGATCTGAGCGAACCGCGCGAGAGAAGGGGACGAGAGGGCACGTTCCGCCGGCGCGGACGGCGCCCGAGGCCGACGAGCGGGAGCAAACGGACCTCGCGGGGCCCGCGGCCCCTCGGCAAGCGTTTCCCTTCCTGCTTGCTATGCAACGTAGGGCTCGGGCCTTTCGCTTCCCCTTTGAGATCCCAGCTGGACGAGCACTGTCCGTGCTCGGTGTTTAGGAGCTGCTTGCTCTCCCCACCTCCCTGCCGCCCGTTTAACATGATTAATACCTGCTTGCTGCTATCGACCTTCCCTACCTTTCACACCGCCCTTGCCTCTTGCCCGCCTCGGATCGCCGCGCACACCTTCCTTACAAATAACGCATCCTTTTGGCTTTCCTTCCTTAAAAAAACCCACATCCTTTTGGCTTCCTGGCCGCACCGCTAAAGGCACCAGCAGTTGTGCCGTTGCCCGTCCTCTTTCCCTGGCTCCTTGAGCTTATCCGTGCGACTAACGTCGGTCGCTCCGAGTGTTAAACCTTCTTTTCGTTTCTTTTTCCTGCTCGTCCCGTAATAATTTTCCTCCCGCCAGGGTAAGACGGCGGCGTAGCTAAANGTGCGACTAGCGTCGGTCGCTCCGAGTGTTAAACCTTTTCATTTCTTTTTCCTGCTCGTCCCGTAATAATTTTCCTCCCGCCAGGGTAAGACGGCGGCGTAGCTAAATATCAGATGACATTTTTGTTTCGTTCGTTTGAGGAGCAAACTCCCTGAAGCGTTCATAGAGTGTCGTATTTTTAGGGGAAATTAATTTTTATAGCCACTAAACTAGACTCATTATTTTTGTACATTTGCAACTTCTGGCATTTTTCAGAGACATGTCGCGGGGTTGTGGGGGGGGACGACACGTATTTTCCCTGCTGTTTTACTCCTTCTGCGTGCTGCAACGGTGTCGCTCGGGATTGCAGAAGCACCTGCCTTGAGACGCAGCACCAGGGAAGGAGGTTTGAATGAAAGGCCGTTCCTAAAGGCTGAAATAAAAATGCTGAAAAGGCAACACTAACCTTCCCTCCTCCCCTGGAATCCTGAAACGCGTGGGAAGAAACACGGTGCAAAAGGCGAAATGCAGGACGAGAACCCTTACTGTGAGCTAACGGTGCCAATAACCGCTTCGGTTTGTAGTCGCGGATTGGGATTCGCGTTCCAAATCAAAACAGCTTTGGATTTAAAAAAAGAAGAAGAAGAAGAATAAAAAAAAGCCGAATGTCTGAAAATCTGCAACATGTTTTATTTGAGAGATGTAAATAATGTATACAGACTGTTGTATGTGATGGGGCAGAATATTTAAATTCTAGGTTTTTTCAGTAAGAAACTGAAGGCTGTTTATAAGGAGAAAAAAAAATAATAAATAAATAGCTATGTTTGACCACTACTGCCTTTTTCTTTGCTTTCTTGAGCTCGTTGCTGATCTACGGAGACGACGGGGGCGGCCGCTGCCCTTCCCTACGGGCCCCCCGCGCTGAGCACGGGGCAGCTCGTCGCACGAGTGGCGCCCGGCGATCGATGCGCTGCGCCCGCCGCTGCTCTCGCCTGCATCGCTAGCGCCGGCAGCGGCCGCGCGCCCTGCCGCCTCCCTCCCTCCCTCCCTCCCTCCCGCTGGCCGGCCGAGCGCGCGCGGCGCTCCGGCCCCTCGCACGGACCTTTTTTGGCCCTCGCGGCCGCCCGTAGGAGCCGCCGCGGGCCGGGCGCTGCCGCTGACGTCACGCTCCCGCCGCGCGCCAAATTTGAAGGCGGCGGCGGCGGAAGAGGCGGCCGTTATTTCCGTTGGGGCCGTTGTTTCCATTGGAGCCGTTGTTTCCGTTGGGGCCGTCGTTACCGTCGGGGCTCGGCGCCGCCATGGCCACCCCTCCGAAGCGCGGCAGGCGCGAGGGCGCCATCAAGAAGGTGGCCGTGGAGGGCAACATCGGTGAGCGGCGCGGCGGGGGCCGGCGGGAGGGAGCTCATCCCAACGCCGCGGGAGCGGGAATGGGGGCGGGTTGCGATTTAACTCCCGGCTTCGCGGGACGCCCAGAGCTTCCTGCACGAGGCTTCTGCCGCCGTTCCTCCTGTTGGCCGTTAATGTCCGCTTTAAGCGCAGGCTGTTCCCTCGGAGCCGCAGTATTCGCTGCGCAGTGAGGAAGAGGGGCCTGTCCAGCTGCCCCGAAGGACAGGGACGATCGCAGTTAGCGGGGGAGCCTCTCTCGGCTCGAAATCTCTCAATTCCCTGGGCAGTTTCAGCTGGTGGCTGCCTGCGGGCTGTGGGAAGTGAGCTGGTAGCGTGAGCTTAGGTCTTTGTTTCTTTTATATCTCTTTTTGTGTGCGCCTGCAGTAATGCGTGGAGGTTGGAACAATTTTGTGACCGAGGCTGTGCCATTAAGTGTATATAAAACTGTGTATATAAGACTGTGGGTTCTAATAGCAAAAGTTACTTTCTAGAATTTACATAATTGATCTGGACTGGGGCTCACTATCATTTTGGCCTCTTGTTAAATTTAGATTTGTTGTGCTCCTCTCTTATTATTATCTTTAAAGAAAAAGAAATCCTTCTGCCTTTATTCCTTGATGATCTGGGATGAACTATGCTCTCTGATTCAAACCTTGCTAAGTTACCTTGCTAAGACTAAGTCACAGGTCCTGAAAACCAATTCTGAAATTGGGTTTCTTCTTTTTTCTGCAGCGGCTGGGAAATCAACCTTTGTGAATATTCTCAAGCAAGCTGATGAACAATGGGAAGTTGTTCCTGAGCCTGTAGCAAGATGGTGCAATGTTCAACAAAATGCTGAAGAGGACGGTGAGGTACGATTAGAAAAAGAACAAGGTGAAACTTCATAGCTTGTTAGATACACTTTTAATTTCAGAAGACTGATGTATCTGATAAAGCAAGTATTTTAAAACATACATTTGCTTGCCACCGGTTCGTTGTTTCTTATTATGTTACTGGATTTCCCATTGTATTTGCAAATGGTGATTTTTTGATTAGGCTGACTTGTGCTGTTCCAGTGGTTTATTGTCAGACCAACTAGCCTAAAAATGTATTATAGAATAAACATCATTAAATTTTATGCAGAAGTTACTTTCAGTGCATGTGAAGTGAGCAGGTGAAAGCAGGGGCTTGTTGTCTAGCTGTCCTGGGAACTGGACCTACTAAATTTCTCTTTTCTCCAGTGCTTTGTTGGGTTTGCAGAATTATGGTGGTATACGTGCTTCCTAAAATTTGTTAGGAATGCTGAAACAAAGGTTCCTCTAGTAAAGATGAGAGAGTGCATTGTTTGTGCCTGTATACACGGTGTATCTTACAGTGGTGCTTGTGCTGTCAATAGCTCAAAAAGTCTTGGTAGTTTGTTTTTTAATGTAGCTTCATGCCAAAAGATGTAGTCTTTACCTTTTCATTTTTATTAAAATTTGTTTTACAAAATAAATATTTGCACAAAATAAAAGAAATCCATTCAAAATTTATCTTTTTGCACCTGCTTACAAAATGAGATGTCACTTTGTTGTGTTGTTGTTGTTGTTTTCATTGTTAGTTATAATGAAAGCTGAACTTTCATTTCGGCTGCAACTTGAAATACTTCATACTTCAAGTGACTTAATATCAGACTTTTTACTGCAATGTTAATCAATGATGTTGCCCTGTTTTCCAGAGGATGAGTTTGTATCTTTTTATTTTTGAGTGATGAGGTGTAGATACACAGAGGGCCTTGTGAAATGTTGCCGAAGCTCCGTCTTTTCAGACTGATTAGAGAGTGTGAGAATGTGTTGTGGACAAGGCCCTAGGCCTTGACTGCTTGCACTTCTGTCTCCTATATAGACTACTTGCATTTCTGTCTCCTACGTAGATAGGTTTGAAAGGTAAACGACACCAAACACGAAATAGAGGCTGAGCAGTTTTAATAATAATAATAATAATAATACTCTACTCTTCCCGAGTCAGAGGGCCACTCTTTGTTTAAAACCAGGAGCTGAGCACGTCTCAGAGGAGTGGTGGCAACGTGCTGCGGATGATGTACGAGAAGCCGGAGCGGTGGTCCTTCACGTTCCAGACGTACGCGTGCCTCAGCCGGATCCGTGCCCAGCTCCGCTCCCTCGATGGCAAGCTGCGAGAGGCGGAGAACCCTGTCGTCTTCTTCGAGCGGTCTGTCTACAGTGACAGGTAACGTTGGGCCTGCGATCGTTGCAGCGCACGGTAAAACCCTCCCAAAGAAAACACAGGAAGAAATCAAAAGGAGCGTGTGATTTTTATTTTTTTTATTCTGACTGCTTTGGTTATAGTTTTGATAGTGCTGAGTCACGATAGAATCAATAAACAGCTTAACTTTTTGCTAAGGTGTTGACAGTGCACTGATTTTTCTGGTTTGAGGATTTATTAATTTGGTGTATGAACTTGATTCAGCATGTGAAATATCTTCTTTGTGAGTGGGTTTCCTGTGTTTTGTGTGCTCCTGCTACCCCTGCGAATAACTACTTTTCTTTGCTCACAAAAGTATTTCACGTTCGCAGGTACATCTTTGCAGCTAACTTGTATGAGTCTGATTGTATGAATGAGACTGAATGGACTATTTACCAAGACTGGCACGATTGGATGAACAAGCAGTTTGGTCAAAGTCTACTGCTGGATGGGATCATTTATCTCAGAGCTACTCCTGAGGTGAGGAATAAAAATTTATGATCCCATAGAGAATGGGAGTGTGTGCTTTGTATGTTGCCTGTAAGGAAGTGTTTTTGTGTACATTTCCACAGTATTGTTTCTAAAAACCAACCAAACAAAAAACCTAACTTTTAACTGTACTTGTAGGCCCTTTTTATGAGGAAGGAATACTATGCCTGTAAGCCTTGCTAATAAGGTCACAGTTCTCTTGGGTTCTGCAGGCAACATTTGCATTTGAAATTCTAGCCCTTTGCTGCTACTATTTAAGCACAGTTGTGATGGACTGCCTTTTTCCTTGTTTCCACAGCAATGGAGAGAACGGTGAGTCAGTGGTATTTTCATGTGAGCTCCAGGCAATGGCCTGTAGCTGAGCCCTGTCGCCTGTCTGTACAGGAATTTCCCCACCCAACCTGTTTCTGGGCTCTAGGAGGTGGTTAGCTTTAGTGCTGTGGGAGGCTGCATTTCTCATATTAACAGCTCATCTCCATTTGAGATGGTTTTAAAGGTCTGGAATAGACCAGGAAGCAGTTGAGACAGTATCCTTGAAGTTAACTTAAAGATTGAAGTCAACTGTAGGCACGTTTAGTTTCAAAAACTTGAGCTAACCTTGCCTCTCATCATAACAGTCCTGTTGTTTAGAGCTCAGTTCAGACTGTAATATTCCCCTGAAGATTATATTGCTTGAATTAATAGTAACACAGGATGGAAACACTTAGTATAATATTGGTCTTCACAAGTGTTACAGCCTGTAGTGTTATGTATATTTTTGTTGCTGTTGACTTTACAGTTTGCCAACCAGAGTTGTGGTATCTCAGACCTGTGTGTGTGTTTACCATACGCTTATGTTTAAGTTATTCTTGCTTAGTATTTTTGTCCTAGCAACATATATTTGTGTCCATTAGTTTCCTAATGTGGTAATTGTTTCCAGATTATAAAAGCGTCATGTCTAAATGATAAAACAAAATAGAAAAGAGCATTGATAGTGAAAGTGAGTGAAAAGTATAAGTTGCCATAGGAGCATTGCTATGATAAATAGAACATTTTATAGTTCATGCCACAGGCCACTGGCAGGGGAAGAAAGTCCTTTCATGTGGGACAAGTGAGCTAAGCTAGGTGAATGCGTTTGCTATATGTGATGCTTTAGCACAATGCTTTGATGTTTCAGTATCTAATGTATTTTAAGAATGATAACAACTTAGTATCTCTCTTGAGGATGAAACTTAAAGACACAAGAGGGAAAAATTAAGATTTTGAAAGAGTTATATTAACTAAAAGGTCACTTCTGTACTTCCCTACTTGGGTTATTACTTTAGTTACTGTTGTAGACGACTCCCTCGTGTCATGTGCTGGAGTTGCTGGGAGGAGTTCTTGGCCAGGCTCTCTGTTGTGCGTCATCTGCTCCCGCCTCTCACCTCCAAGTCAAGAATACCTATCTAAATTGCAAAACAAAACAGTTTAGATTGCCTTGTTATTAAGGCTTTCGGTCTGTTCAGGCTTGCAGTGCATGATTGCATTGTAAAACTGGGTTTCTTAAAGCCGGAAATACCAAACAAGATCTTGAAATGCCTGTCTGTAATGTCATACCCATTCCACTGTGATCCTTCTGGTCTTCCTTTTATTTAAAGCTTATATGAGACCTTTCCTTGTAGTGGGAGGGTTTTTTCTTTTAATATATACTTTGTCCTGCTTTTCTTTTGATAGGAAAAATGTAGTCGGTAGGTTCTGTCACAGTAGGTTGTCAGCTGCATGTGGAATAAGGTTTCCCCTGTCCTGAACTTAGTTAGCAATTTGCATATTCATCTTAGGCAGAGTGGCATGTTTAGCCTAGTAGGAAGAGGTTGGCAAAAACAGCCTTGAAAGATTAGGCTGCTGCTTTCTTCTGCAAACAAAACCCGTCTACATATTCACATAGATATAAAAAATATATATTTTTTCTTTAGAAATGCTTAAATAGGATTTACTTGCGTGGAAGAGATGAAGAACAAGAAATTCCCATTGAATATCTGGAGAAGCTTCACTACAAGCACGAAAGTTGGCTTCAGCATAGAACATTGCGGTAGGATTTGTTTAGTGATCACTATAAGATTAGTAAATCTCTGTAGGGGTGTTTCCTAATACTTTTTTGCACTAGTGAAACTTGAGCTCTCTTCTGAAATGCTAAATTAATCCTCAAGAAGATGTCTGTCCATACTTCCATAGTAGGTTTGGGATAATGGGTTTGCTAAGTATTTCTAGGACACACAATGTGGTTGATCTCTTCATCCAGAGCTCTGATTTCCAGATTATTTAATTAAAAATATATTGCAATATTCAGTTGAGTTTAACATGAGCTACTGAGCTGCTCCATGCTCAAAAATCAATAGCTTATCCTAGAAGCTTCACTGTATGTCTAAACTTCTTTGATTCTTATATTCAAAATTGATGGCTGTATTTAAAAACACTTCTCATGGGGAATTTTAAAGATGAGTACTATGAGAGCAACTCTCACAATGTCTACCTATTTGCCATTAGTAATGTTTCTTTCTTTGCTCCTATTCCACTACAGAACTGATTTTGAATACCTACAGGAAATACCTATTTTAACATTAGATGTTAATGAAGATTTCAAAGGCAAAAAGGACAGATATGATCACATGACTGAAAAGGTAAACCTTGACAAGCGAAACAAATTGATCATGATGGTTAATTGCCAGCTTGTTGAATGGATTCAGGATCCTTCTTGTGTCTCAGCTTGTTGTGTTCTTTGAAGTTTGAACCTGTGTATCCATGTAATTTCCTATGTAGAGGTTTTTTTTTACTTTTTTAAATCAAAACCAGGCCTACTGCAGAGAATTTTCCCTCTTGTCTTTGTCTGCAAATAGAATGACTACTCTTAGATAATCCTCAGTGCTTTAAAAGAGCTGTTACTCGCTAAGTCCTGCTTCTGTACAGGTACAGATATCCTCAGAAATGTGGTGGGTGTCTGAGGAAAAGGAGCTGGTGAGGCAGAGAGAGAAGAATGCAGATAAGAAGTCAGGTGTCTCAGGCAGAATCTGTCAAAATGCAGTGCAAAACCACTACAACAGGAAATTAAAGGATAACGTCACTAAACCTGTAGCTGAGGTTTAACCAAAAGCAGCGGGGCAATGGAAGACTGTTCTAGGCTTTGCAGACTTTTCTAGCTAAGAAAAAGAGAGCAAGGGATTAATCCTTCTAGCCCTTGGTAAGTTTGTAATAATAAACAGCTATACAGCTAATGCCAAAAAGGATCCTTTGCCCTAAAAATAATAGGCTTCACTGTGTAATCATTCTTCTAAAATAGTTAAACCATGGAGTTAAATTCACATAATAAGTAGTCATGCAGCCTGCTATAGTACTGCTAAGTTAGGGGCTTTTTGGTTAGCTTTGCAGAACCATCAAAACTGTCTCTCTCAGCTATATTTTTTAGTCTTCTTCAAAATCCTTCTCAGTACTGTTTTTTTAAGCTTAGCTTCAAAGCTTGAAAAAAATTGTTCAGTACAGAAGAAAGCTCAGCTGAAATTTCTGTTTACAGAAGATGAGCTAGTTTTTGGTTAGCATGAAAGGGTGCTTTATGTATTTATTTAATAAAGGTGTAAATTTTTTTTTTTAAGGTTAGAACAAACCATAAAAACCTCTGCTATACTAACTGCTAAGGTTTGTGGTATTTGAATCATGAGGAGATTGAGCTGAGGACCGGGTGATTTTTTTTTTTTTTTTTTTTTTTTTTTTTTAAGTGTTGCAGTAAGATACAGATTCTAGCAATTATATTGTGCTTTGTTTTCCCCTCTCTTCACACAACTTATGTACCTTTGGGGAAAAGCTACTATGTCCTTTGGTTTATAGCATCTTTCATCATCTTTCCTCTTAAAAGCTTGTTAATTGATGGAACAACTAGACATCCCAGTCGTCAAGTGAATATGTTTTCAGTCTGCCCCATGAGAATGAAGCCAACCTGAGGCACCTAAACAGGGGTTTTGGAGGTGCTGACCGCTGTGTGGTTGTCAGCTAATCTGGGAACGACCAAAGCCCAGGGCTGGAAATATTTTTATTATTTCCTAAGTGGAGGCCCTGAACTCCCCCAGACTTACCAAGACTGAGTGCTCTAGCCTCCGAGTGTGCTTTTTTCCCCTGGGGACCAAGGAACTGTTTTCTGCTTATCTGTGATGTGCTCCGTTCCAAAGACCAGTCCTGAAATTGTCTATCAGCCTATCAGTATGATAGGCTTCAGCAAGTGACGCTTTTTTAAAAGAGGGAAGTGCTTTCTTGTGACATTCTTATACTTGGAATACTTGCACAGTTCTCTGTTCCATTCTCGATGGAAAAGGATTTTGTTTTATTGTATTGTATTTTTCTTCTGTCGTCTTGAGTCTTGAAGTAGAAAAGGAAGACTCAAAATTTCAGAATGTGATTCAAGGTTTGTTTCTATTTCACAGCACCTATTTGGACAAGATGCTTAGATGAATTACCTAGAGATACGGGTCAATGCGTAATAGCCTTTGCCAATAGCATGACAGCCGTATTCTGCTCTGAGCTATTGATTTCCTTCTCTACCATCGTCTCACTTGAGCAGGTGCAGTGGGAAGTGCTCCCAGTTCTGACTGCCTTAGAAGGCAGCTGCTCCCCAGTGTGAGAGGAGTCGATTGCTCGTCACAGTCTTCTTTGGCTCCTGTAATGCTCAGTTATATCCCACAAGGAAGGTGGTTTGGCCCTCGCTGCCATCTCTCCTTTAAAAGGAGGCAGTGGTTACTGCTACGCGCTCGGCTAGGGAGGGCGCAGAGGGAAGGAGTCGTGCATACCTGTGGTGAGAAGGGAGCTCCGAGCCCAGTGTCTTCCTGCAATTTGGGCCATGACCATTTGGGACTTGAACTTAAGAGGTGGTTGTGTGTAGTGGCTGCTCCTTGAAGTGTTGTACTCGTCACCTGCTTGGCATGCTGTCTGTCTTGGATCTTGCTTGCCCTGCAGTCAGAAGGATCGTCTGAGGTGCTATGTTGGGTCTCTGTGTAGGATTACAGACCTCTGATTCAAGGCTCTAGGTCCCACGCTATGGTTCAGAACCTCAGCATTAATTTTTAGTCCCTGTAGCCACTCATTCTGTTGTTAAAATATTGGAAACTGTGTTTAAACACAAACTGAAATACCTTTAGCATCCAATCTAAGTGCCGTGCTCTTGCTAGAGGTTGTTTTATTTCTTTTTCCAGCCTCGTTCTGAGGAAACTACTAACTAGCTGCACTGGGCAGGACATCAACGGCATCACGAGCGGGTGTGACTTAGTATATTATAAACTATATAGTCTTTGACATAATCATTAGCTTCCTCTCGTTTAGATTAGCCTGGCCCTTAATTCGCTGGTGTAGGACTGTACTTTGACAGCCCTGGAGAAACAAGCATCAGTGCAACGTGTAGTTCTGTGCCTGTTGTCATGACTGTACAAGTGCTTAACAGACAAGAAAGTGCATAGCCAGCCATAATTTAGTCTACCTAATTACTGTATCTTGTAATACAGCATAAAGAATTGGGGGCGCGAACATAGTTGCTGTCTGTTTGTCCTGATAAATACTTCATTTGATTGACAATATTTGTTTCTTTTTGCAGGTCAAAGAATTTTTGAGCACGCTATAATCCTCTTTGAAGCATAGGCAGAATCAAACTGTTGCAAACATCTGTGAGATCAAAGTCTGAAGTACAGCTTCTGCTTTCATAGAGGGCCTCTGGAGAGGCAGGACTCAACCTTGTTAATTAATTGTGAGGAACAAACCAGCTTTCTGTGTAGAGAAATTATTAAATAAACCTGAGGTCTGCTCAGTGTTATTTTATATAACAAAAAAAAGTATTGAAGGGACTAGAATCTAGAGGTTCCAGATATTACATGTCTTTTTAATTGAAAAATTAGTTCTGAAATCTTTTTTTTTTTTTTTTTTAATTTATTTTGCTCCCATTATCTACTTAATTTCCAGCAAGGTAGTGGTTTCTCTAGAACTGTTGTTAACTTGTTTAGTGGATGTGATTCGCTACTGATGACTTAGCGTTCCAAGGAAGACAAAAGTAAAAACAATGTGTGCTTGTGAGAGTATTAATAGAGTTTTGTATGTCAAAGTGAGAAAAAAAAAACTGACAATTTTGATAGGTCAAGCACTTCTCAGAATACACAGGATTGAAATAAAAAGCCCAAATGCTCAAATTTGGAAGCTGTTATATAAGATTTTTGTTTCTGTTTTCATGGTGCACTGTGAACTAGGATATTAAGAGTATTTTTTCTTTATTTTTTTAGCATATTGCTTTTGGGGTTTGTTTAACTTTTTTTACGATATTGCTTTGATTTTTGTGATAGTTTTGGTAGTTCAAGTCGTCTTTTTCTGTAGATAAGCAAGTTCGCTTGATGAATATTGCAAAGAGAAGAGAATTTTGCAAATGACCTTCATTGCTAAATGACACATCCCTAAATATACTTAACTGCTTTTTGGATATCAGAGCGGGGTTCCTGCTTTCATTCCGACTTCTCCATTTGTGAACTGGGACCTCTGGGTGTTTATAGGTGATTTCTGCCATATGCAGACCAGGCCCTCCTTCATGGTCATGTTGCCTTAGGAAGGGGACAACATTGTGGTGTAGCTGCTTTTATTTATTTTTTTTCTTTTTGTAGCTAAGTCACCTTTGTTTCAGATGCAGAAATAATATAAATTATACAGGGTACACATCTTTCAAGCATTGTGTTTTATGTGCTGTTTTGCTTTAAACATTTCTGAATGATTACGCACTTGGCTTTTTGAATGCAATTTTGAACTGTAAAACATTTCATTGCCTCTGTGGTGCCTGTGATATCTGCTAATTGGAGATGAATTTTCTTCCTTGGTGGTTGGAATTGTGCTGGCATCCAACCATTGACTGAAAAATAAAAATGGACAGAAAAACTTGGCTGATGCTTAATATTTTTAGCACCTTGATGTCATGTGGCAAATAATGTGTAGGTTGCTGGTACAGATACCAGTACAACGGATGAATTCAAGCTGACATATGCTCAGGATATTCGATGTACAAGCTTGTTAACATGTCTGAAGCAGTATAAGACTTCAGTATAAGACTTCAGGCTTTTCCACATGTGGAAAATAGGCTTACTTGGACAGAGGCAGAGGGTCATATTAAATAGTATATGTGTATAATTTGCTAAACAGTAAAACTGCTTTGTATAGTAATTATGTTATAATAGAAATTTGTAGTATTGGTGCTATGGTAAAAATGCTTGTTTTGAACTTCCAGATTGTCTGATAAAAGGAAAGCTTTTTGAGATCTTTGCTGTAGACATGAAGTGAGATGGATGAAGATTCAGTTCAGATAAAATTAAAACATGTGGCAGGAACTTTTACAGTATTCTTGGCAGCAGCCTGAAAGGTAACAGCTTATTTTGACTAAAATTGCAATATTTCCTGTGGATTCAGCTGTCAAAATCATGAATTTAATTATAGGAATTGGAGTGACAGTGCTCCCTTGAAGGAGTAAGCAGTTCTGAGGTCTAATGAAGACTTTTTTTTTTTTTTTTCTCCAAACTCATCACTGTGCGCACACAAATTCTGTGGCACATTATCTGCATCCCGTTCCAGAGCGCTTGACAAAATCTCCGAGTGCCAAGTCTGGATTCAAAGGAGCAACCAATTATTAGAATGGTTTTAATTGCTGCGCACAAAATAAAACGTTTCAGGGCTTTGATAATAGCTGGACTGAAGCACAAGTAGCTCCAGTTATTTGTATGTAGGACAGATGCAGCGTAAGTGGAAGTGGAGCTTGCACTGTTCTGCCTGGGCTCCAGCTTGAACCTCGCAGCTCCAGCACTGCCTCCGATTTGAAAGTCCGTCGGTATTCTTTGCTTTTCCTAACCCTATTTCCAGGCTAGCCTAAGTGTGACTGTTGTGTTTGTGCATCAGAGAATATGAAAAGTTTCTGAATTGGTATCTACTCTTTGGAGGTGATGCTGGTGGTTTTTTTTTTTCCTTTTTCTTCTTTTCAGTCTTTGAGTGCTGTACCCCTTTCTCTTCCCTCGGGAAGGGTATCTATGAAACTGCCTAGAAATGTTTCATCTTTTTGATTGAGTGCCCTCATGATTGGGGGACAAAATTGGTGTGCAGGTTTCAGTATATTTTTTCCAGTTAGGATGTAGATTCAAATACTAATGGGTAGCATAGGTAGTATTTTACTTGCTGTGCAAGCATGCATATGAGATGCTAGCAGTAGACCTAGTATTACCTCCTTTTTTTTGTTTTTTTTTTTTTTCTTTTTTCAATCCTTATAGTTGCTTCTGTTCTCTAGAGTGGATTTTAACTGCTCTTAATATGAATGCTGCTTAGAACAGCAGTTCTTACTGCTGTTCTCTGCTGTTTTCTTAGTGTGTGAGCTATTTCTGTTCTATGTTTATTTAAGCTGCCTTGATGGTACTATGCTTGTATATAAAATGTGGTTAGTGTTGGGATTTTTCTATTTCCAGTAATTCAAGACCTCAGAAATGTATTTGTTAAAGTGATGTGGGAATGTACTATGAACTCTTAAGTGCAGAATGGGGGAAAACGTATGTAGTAATAATGAAAACATAACTTGGGAGAAGATAAACGTGTGGAGTAGCTGGTGCCCAAAGGCCGTGGCACAGCTAGGCATATGGACTCCAAGGTTGTTTTCCCAGCTCCTGTTTATACTCAGGCTGTGACCTTGAGCAAATCAGTCTCCACCTCAGGCTTTTCATCTCTAAAATATTGATATCTGCCTATCTCTCCAGAAGGCTGGAGGATTAGTTAGTTAATATTTATGTGCTGCTTTGTAGGTCTAAAGTGCTCTATTAAATAATTGAGAAGAAAACACAAGGCGGCGTTTTTAAGTTCTTCTCTATGGTATTCTGATGCCCTCATAAAGGGGGCAACCGGCCCAGGCTCGTGGCCGGTGGAGATTATTTATTTGTCAGTAATCGGATTAAAAGCCATCAGCGGAACGTGGCTTGCGTTTAAGCGAGCTCATTCAAAAGCTGCACCACTGAGCACGAGCAGAGGAAACGGCTAATGCGAACTGCGTGGGGTGGATGGCAGGAGTGATGCCGCTGTCCCGGGGACTCCGCGTGGGTTTAAGCGTGCGGGATTTGCCCTGTGAAACCACCGCATCCTCGACTGCCGCTCACTGAGCTGGCCGCAAGCAGGGCCTCGGGGCTTGGGAAGCGTCAGCGCCTTGGTTGGCCAGAGCAAAAGCATTAAACTGATTAATAAATGCTCTGCTGCACGAGATGAGTTCTGATCCACGGAGGGAGTGCAATAAAGCAATCCCCCCGCTGGATTAACTCAAAGGCGATGAGGAGGCTGAGCTCCCGGCGGGGGTTTTGACACCAGAAGGGGGTCTGTGCAGCCGCCAGCCGCTCGGCTCGGAGCTAACGCTGACCCTGGCGGCTCTGGCTGCTGACGCTCTCCTTGCGCTGAGCCTTCCGGCCCAGCGGCGGGCAGTGAGCGACGTTCGTGCTGACAATGGGTAGGGGACAAGTAACCGGTAAGGGACAAATAACCGTTAGGAATTGGGCTCAAGGAAGCCCTGTGTAGTGCTTAATGTACATAAGGTGCAGAGGCTAAAGGCTTGGCTGTTGCACGCCAGGGATTTTTTTTTTTTTTTGATGGTAGGTCAAGGTCTCAATCCACAGATGTACATAATATGACAGAAGCGTAAATAAGAATATAGCGTGTGCTGTGAGCACCCCTTTCTTGGATTTCTGCTAGTTGCTTCTCCCGAGTGGGATAAGCATTGCACACCTGTGAATCTTTAGAAGGTCAAGTAAGTGCAGTTTGGGCTGCTGAACTGTTTCATGTAAGTTTGCTGGCTAATAATCCTAACAGCCTTGGAAACGTGTGGCTGGCTCTCGAGGGCCCTTTGCACGGGGCTCTATCCGATCGCTTCCCTGTCCTGTCTCCAGAATTCCCATCCTGTGAGTTATACTGCTCCTGTCTCCAGCTCCATATAAGATGTGGAATCTTGTCTTCAAATAACTAGTAGCAGCATTTCCTTGCGTGAGTTTTGCAGACTTGCTCTGGTTTAGTGTCTTGTGTTGCTCAGTTCTGAGCAGTTCTCCTCTGAGTGTTATTGCTGTTAGGGAACTTCATTCCATCCTTTCGCTTCTTTTCTGGGACTCTTTCCTGCTGGGCTTCCTTATTGCTTCTGTATCTTTTTTTTTCTCTTGCATTAGCCCGGCTGATAGCTGGATTTCTTGTGCCTCCTTCCTGGCTTCAGTGCTCTGTCAATGTCCGCTGATAACCTCTTATTTTGTAACTACCTTTGGATTTGCCTTCACAGCCCTTAAAACGGTAGCTGCTGCTCTCGGGCGAGTTTCCCCTGCGCTTCTGGTGCTGCCCTCTCCGTGGGGCTCGCGCGGGGCCTCAGGCGACCTCCTCGCTGCGTACAGCGGCCTCAGGTCAGTGACTGCTTTGTCGCAGCGCGCTGGGCTGGGCTGCCTGCCTGGGCTGCCGCCGCAGAAAGCGGGACCTTCGGTTCTCATCTCCACGACTTGCTTTGGGAGAGTTTATTGCAATGCTCCAGCAGAGCTGGGTAGGTATTTTGTGGTTTTTTTTTTTTTTTTTTTTTTTCCTTTGCCTATAGTTTCTTTCCTGTCTCTGCCTTGCTGTTGTCCAGGGTAAGACAGCATGTCTGTTGTTTCCATCTCCTTCTACATGGGGTTTGTGTTGGTGTGCTGTGGCCGCAGCCTGCCAGGATGCCATAGGTTCCTCACTACGCTTCTTTATGAGCTCTGCTTGAAATATTCAGACTTGTGCGTGACAAATTACTGTCTGCTGTGATAAATATGATCCCTTCCAGGGAAAGGGGCAGTTCTATGTCTCGGCGCTTATTGAGCTTCCAGGAGGCTTCAAATACTCCTCCTCTTGAACAGTCTTTGTTTTTAGCAGGCCTTATTCTGTGTACACAAAGTGTCAGGTTTCCGTAGCTCAGGAGTGCTCTGCTGTGCCTACAGGTGAGGTTTGCAGGAGGTTCTCATCCAGCTGGAGCTGTTGCCTGCTGTGGGGTACTTCAGTCCTCTTCGCTTGGTCTCAAGTTTGGCTGCTTGTGGCATCCCATCCCATGCAGCAGCACTGCAGTACGGGTAGGACCTACCAGTGCTGCTGCCCAGGTGCACGTTGTGCTTCAGAAGCTGTTTCTTATTGCACCTGCGAAGCCTTATTGCTAACTCCTCGATGAGTAAAAGCCCATATTGATGGGACACAGCTAGCATCTTGATCGGATTTGCAGTTTAGATGATTGAAGTAATGGCTTCTCGTGATATCCTTTAATTGCTTGCGATCAGAGAATGCATCCAGTGGGGCTGCTGGTGTTTCTCCAGGCCGGAGATGAGTCACTAACTGTCTGAAAAGCTCCTTTTCTCCCATGTTTGTTCACCCATGATAGACTCTAAGTGATAATGCATCTTAGTTTTATGTTTTATTGACAGGCTCTGCTTGCCCATTGCTCTCAGATAAGGACATCTCCAGTGTTGGCTTGCGCTTCTGGCTGTAATCCTTGCTCTTAGCGTTGCTTCTGGGATTGCCTTGACAGTCCAACCGGAATCATGTTGGCAGCAGGTCAGACCGCACCGTGGAAAACGTAGCGGTTGCCTCAGCCCTCTGTGGTGCATGGACCCAAGGTCTCTGGATCCGCTCAAGTCGCTCTGCGGATCTGCCTTTTATTGCTTTTGGTCAGGAATTTTCTCCATCTCTGCTTTCGTTGCAGAATTTTTATGGTTTCTGCTTGTTTTTCTTCTATGGTTGTCTCCTCATTTTGTGACATAACCTCATTTTCTTTCCAAATCAGTCCTGCTGCTGCCCGTGGACTGAACCCGCTGTGTTTCACTCACTGATTGTAGCATATCTCTGGGATGGAGATACCTGCACCGTGCTCACACTTAACCTCCCAAGCTGCTGCACTTTGAGCCTATATACTTATGCCGAACTATTTGTTACTACCATACTAATTCTTTGCTTGGATATTTGTAGCTGGTTTAGCTTTTCAAAGAGACTTCTGCAGGGGATGAGATCTGCTCCAACAATATTTCTTGCTAGCTGGAAGAATATGCCTATGGAATGATTTTGTTTTGCACTAGAAAATCCTTAAGCTCTTGAAATCACACGTAGAAACGAGAATTGTCAGTCTCTTAATGTAAGTACTGATTTACAATTCTTTTTGTGGGTTGTTTTGTTTTCTCTGAATCTTTATGTTCCAAGCAAGCACTATTTTAATTTAAAAAAAAAATCATTTGAGTATTTCAAGTATTATTCCATACAAAAGTATTGCTTTCGTTTTTTTCTTTTATTTGTGGTAGAAGTTTTTAATTCTTCAGTTTGATCCCCTGTGGTCAATTTAATATATAAATTCCAGACTTGGAACCCAATGTTCCTAGCAGTGTTTGCTAACATCCTGCCTTTATGATATGGTTTCATAAGTTGATTGCTGCGAATCCCACTAACTTGATGAAGTGCCAGTTGATGTCATGCATCATACGCTGAATAACATGAAAGGACTTTATATAACAGCAAATTCCTTAAGATCTGTTCTTACTTTTAACCTTTCCATTGCAACATAAATCGCTGGGTGGGTGAAGGGAGCTAAAGAGCAGTTAGTAGCTGCTCCTTAAAAATGAAGAGGGAATTGAGATGACTTTTGAGGGAAATATTTTTTAGGCATCTTAATAAAATTAATGCTTAGATATGCCCGAAATGAAAAGTAAGAGGTAAAGAGTTAGGGAATGAGTGCAACTTCTTACCCAACTGGGATAACGATGCTTGCAGGAGCCAGGATGTGGCCTCCAGAAGCAGCACCCTGCAATAAAACAGATATCTGGGAAACACAAAAGGTGTCTTGGGGTTTGACGCATGGTGTGGGAAAAGGGGACTGCGCTTAACTCATGATTAATAGGATTTCTTCAAGGTTCTGAGCCCTAGAATATCAGGATAAATCATCAAATCTGTCTGCTTAGCTCACATTCAAGCTAAATAAGTGAACATGAGGATTTGGTGGTAGATCTGGTTTTGTCCTTCAGTGACTGCAGTGAAAGTTCTTATCTCTCTTGAGAGGCTCGTGGCTGCTATTGCAGTTGGGATTTGTGGCTACCATATTTTTAAGCTGTTCAGTGGCATCATATAAAACATTTTCAGGAATGATATGATGCTTCAATAGAGTGAATTAGTCCTGGGGCCTCCAGGGTCTGCAGCCTGCAGTTGTAGTTGTAGTTGACTACGACTGTGCTGGATGTTTGTCTATTATTTATTCATTTGGAAAGGCTCTGTAGGAAGTGGGGGCATTACTTGATAGATGTACTGTGTGTTTTGGATATTATGTGATCCGTTAATCAGAAATTAAGGAAGTTAATAGTGTAGAAACATCTATTTTCATGGCCACAGTGTGCTCTCGGGTGTGTGCTCTGAGCAAGTTGTGTGCAGCCTCTGCGTTTTACCTATATAAATCACCAGTGCGACTTGCGTTACAGTTACACTAGTCTGGAAGGAGTGCACGTGTCTTTAAGGGGTGTCAGGGGAGCTTGGTATTTTATTGCAGTAACAAAGCTGAACTGGAAAACTGCTTTGAAACGTAAGTCAAGGGTGTTTTTTATTATTTTTTTTCAACCTACGTCAAAGAGCTGTTGAGTAACACTGTCATCTGCTAACATGAAAATACGTGACGTAAAAGTAGTAATATTCCCCTTTGCAGAGGCAACTGAGTTGAGACAGAGAGCCTGGAACAGATGATCCGGTGTGTGACCTTGGATGTCGGAGAGGAGAACCAAATCCGCTCCTCATGTGGGCGATTGCCCTGGAGTTTGTGCTGTGCCCCTGAGTGAGGGGACTGAGCAAGGTGGGCAGAGACCGCGAGGGGTTTTGGTTATTGCCAAAGAGGAGAAGGACAAAACTGCTTGTGTGCGGAAAGCGACCACGCAAACGCTGAGCGACATGACGTGCTGTGAGAGCTTTTGTAACTTGTGGGCTTTACGGCCTGCCCCTCTTTAGGGGTAAACAGGGCCAGATTGCAGTTCAAGGTGGACCTGGTGCCGCTGGTTTGTGTCACCCTGAGCAGCCGCAGGTCCTGCCAAGTCCCAGCTTTGCCCGTGATGCAGCAGAAACTGTTGGGCTCCTTCGGGCTGCAGCCAACCGAGGTCACACCGGTGAGAGGAAGGTAATTCACAGGGAGCTTGAGAGCCAGAGGGATTTCCATGTCCTCATGCCCTCTTTCACTTAGCCTGTGCGAGCGGCTGGTTAGGAAGTAGGTGGTTAGGAATAAGCACAGCTTGAAACAGGCTGGGAGGAGGGTTGAGGCATTCACCCCCCTCATGGAGGGAGTGGAAAGGCCTGCTGGTGGTTTCCCTTAGACAAATCAATGCAAGAAGACTCGGAAAGGTGAGTAGAGGCTGGCACGACATCTCGTTCTGTGTCTGCTCCTGGCAAGGGACAAATCAAGCTTTAATAGCACCTCCACGCGAGGAGAACGCGCTCAGAAGGAACTTGGACAACAGTGATTTTCAGTCCAAACTGGACAGTGGCTTTAAGCGCCTGTCCCATCTCCTTCGTTTCCTTTATTTGGTGTAGGGGAAAGTGATCTCCAATCTAACTAAACAAATTGGATTCCAAACTTGGGTTTGTTTGCCTGAGACTCAGCTATGCAGACCAGCTCTGTAAATGTTTAATGAAACGGTCACAGTGGTGGTGTCTTCTGACACTCATTCAGTTTAAAGTACTTAAAATTGCTTGTTGGCTACGAGTTGGCTTCCCTTCTTCTCCCCTTGCCCCTACTCTGGTATTTCGGTCCTATTTTGGGTTTGAAAATAAGTGTTTTGGCTTTATTTAAGTCTCTGATTGCAGATGGAGAAATGAACTGCTTAATGTGGTGCTTTGAAGAGACTAAGAGTCTAAACTTCCATTTTGTCAGAAAGTTGATTTTTTCCAAAAGAGGAGGCATCTGAGCCTGCTCCAACAGAGGTGACATCACTAGGGGCAGGGTTGGGCTGACTCTCCCTGCTTTTGAGAAATCTTAGTTCAGGAATATAAAGCCGGTATTTTGAGATACTAAGATGAAAAATAGCCTGAAAAATAAATATTATAGGGAGAAATTGCCCTTGCTTCTGAAACATGTATTGTTTCCCCTGCCTGAACCCACATATTTAGATTTTTATTTCTTGTCCCAACTGCTGTTACAAACTGCTTAGCACAGCAGTGTGCTCAGAGCCTCTGGCACAACATTGCACAACCCCCTTCCCCAGCGATTTGCAGCAAAAATATCCTTAAATTGTTTATCAGTGTCTGTCTGTGTGTTTGTTTAAAGACAAGTGCTGTGTGAGTTGGATAAATGTCTTTCAAGTGGCTGAAAGAGTAAGTTAGGGGCAACAGGGAGTCAATGTCTATTTAAGAACTGAGGAGCAACTTCGCTATACAGTGGAATGTGTTTTGCGATCAAAAGGCCTCTAGTAAAATAATCACTGGCAGTAGAGGAGAGTTCACATTACTGGACTGGGAGCATCTGTATAAGGAGGCTGTATTATGTATATGTGTTATGTATTCTTACGAGTGTCAATAGCCTAAATGCCAGATCTAGGAAACACCATTAGGGTGATGCAAGATTCGTTCCAGTGTCCAATATTTTGCCTTAGTCATAGACTATAGTGACTTAAGCAAGTTTCTTATGCACTTGTAGCACAATTAATTTGCACAGATTTTTTTGAGTTAGGAAACTCAATTTTTCTCTTGTCTTTTCACATCTTCACTACAAAGGCAGCTTGCAGTCTTGGTAATCTTTTCCAGCGGCTTCCTCCTGAATCCTTCGGCGTTTGGGTGTTTTTCTCTGCCTTTGCTTCGCTTGTTCGATGTCTTCCTGGAATTTGGCCTTCTGGAATTGAAGTGGTTATGTCTAAATGCTTGATGGTCTCAACTGAGGTCTTGGCCAATAGAGGCTTTTGCTGAGCCCCTTCTAGCACAAGGTTTTTCATCCTTTTACTCCCCACAGACAAATGATAGAATCATAACCTGGGTGATTCCACATCAGCTCTACTAGATGATTAGGGTCTACTACGGGTGATGAAAGTGGCTTCTTTTTTACACTAGGTTCTCATCAAGTTTTTCCTGTCATTTGAGGTTTGTTGGAGACCTCATTCGTTGTATATGCCTTGTTGTTCTTTCCCTTAATGATTTGGGCGAACGGATTATTTTGTCCTCCCAGTCCAGGAACAATTGCTCATCTCTTCCCATCACTGCAGCAGCTGGTTGGAGATGGGCAAAGATTTCACAGCTTTAGGGAGCCCGCTGAGAGCCCTCCAGCCCTCTGCTTCTCTGTCATGGAAGCAAAATGCAGCACGTGTCAATGTGTTGGTTTATTTGTGATTTTCTTCCCAACTCCACCTAATCCAGCACAACTAGGATAGTTCTTTCAGTCCTTTCAAGTGCAGCATGTGATTTGTCTTAATCCCATGTCACCCCATGGACAGAGGATGTCACCTGATTGTCTTGATACCTCTCTGCCCCAACTCTGGCTCAGTTTTGGTGGTGACACTTGGATTTCCAAGTGAGCGCAGCTTCTGCACGAGCCCATCAGGCAAAATTGCCTGGACTTTTCAAAATACCCCCAGTTCAGCACCACCCATTGATGCTTGAAAATGTGGGACTTTTTAAGGAAGCTGCCAAGTACTGTGCCTTTTTTTTTAAATGTACTTGCAGCCTCCAGGCAGGCAGAGTTTGTAGTCAATCAGTGACTTTAAGCATGAGTTCCTGATCTGTAACCACACAGAGCAGAGGTTAGTACTCGGTAATCACAGCAGCTAATTATGGTTTTGGTTTATGCTCTCTCATGGTTGCCTTTCCTGTAATCTCTTACTACGTGGGGTTTTGGTTTTCTTATGTACAAGTAATCTCTGAACGTATCCAAGATGCCTCCCTCCTGGGCTACGGACGAGCAGTGCGTGTCGCCGTGTGTAGCAGGTGAAACTGTGAAACTGCTACATGTCGCTGAAAAACTGCCATGGTCACTGAAAACCCTTCCCTCGCCTGGTGCCCTTCTGGTCCTGCTGGAGGCTGCTCGTGGCACTCAGCTCCTGGGTTTCCTGGACGTGGCTGCAGGCTGCACAGTTTTGTACCGTGATAGGGTTTTGTTCTGTAGAGTAGTAGTTGGCTCCTGCAGTATTAAAACCTGTCTTATTTTTGTTTCGCGCTTCTTCCAGTGCCTGTGGCTGCCAAAACAACCTTGGTCTGCCTGATCGGTGCTGAAGGTGAGAGGCAGAGGCCCCTCCTGATGGCACTGGTGCCCTTGAGAGTCCATTGCCCCTTTCATGCTCACGGAGAGGGATTTGCTGCATGAGTGACGACAGGCAGGAGGAGGCGCCTGCTGCTTGTGATAGAGCAGTCATCCAACCACCTTTATAAAGTCCCCCAGCCACCTGCCTTGGCTACAGAGAAAAACAGCCTCTTTTTGCTCCGTGATTAGCTGGCCTAGTGTCCCGACAGGAAACTACCTCCAGCAGAGCCTGCAGGCACCTAAACGCGCACAGCTTTAACCTGCAGTTTGGCTCGGACAGCTGCTGACTGCTTCATGGTCCTTTCTCTGCGGTTTGGCCTGGGGCCGTTTCAGGGGGCCTCTGAGCACAGGATAAATAATATATTTCGTTTGTCCTAGGCACTTGCCCAGCTCCTGGTGCGGCTGGCAGTACCTGAGGCTCTTGCACCCTGCCAACGCGCGCCGCTGTGAAGGGGAAAGGGGGCCTCATTGCACTTGTACAAAGAGGGAGTGGGAATGCGTCAAAGGTAAAGGATCGAATCCAGGGCAGCAGCCGTTGCTTTCTGTGTGACCTGCACCCAATGTATGCCTCGGTTACACTCCTAACTTGCTTATTTTGTCCTTTTCTTTTTGGCTGGGCGCTTTCAGCTCGTGCTTATGTGATGAGGAGGAGGAACACTCGCTGGTTCTGTGGCATCGCGGTGCCCAGATGCGCTGTGTGCTGAGCAAGGCTGCCCGAGCTTGCAGCCTGGTGGGAACATGTGTTACGGGAAGAACCTGTGTAGTCCACTGAGCCTAAAGAAAAGCAGGATTAGGCTCCCAGGTTGTGCCTTGCAGGAGAAAAGGAACCCTGGTGCCTGCAGAGTGTAAAATGCAGTGTTAACAGTGGCACGCATTGTTTATGCTATTGTTACAAGAGGTTTTAGCTTGGAGGCCTGTCAGCCTTTAATTACAGTTGACTTTTTAAATAGTTTTTCCCTAGGTAAGAGAATATTTCATTATTAAATCTACACTTATATTCACAGGCGCAGGAATTTTGAGTGTTTCAATTGGTCGCGGAGGCAATTAAGCACCTAAATCCCTTTTGAGATGAGGTTGTGCCAGTTCTTTCCATAACAAGGGTGTATAATTTCATACAACTGTCACTTTTTTATTATTATTTTTTTAAAATTTGTTGGCTGAAGTAGAGCTAGTAATAAACTTGTCTTGTTTGATTGCTACAGCACCGAGTGTTGCCTTGTAATTACAAGGCACCTGGGAGGATTTTAGTCTAACAGTGATTCTCCTTTGACGTGTTACATCACCCATAAAAAGATCAGAGAGATAACCCTTTGCCCTAGGTAAATTATAGAAAGTAAAGCAGCAGAAGAAAGCTGGGATTGCTGTATTGCTAAAAGAGTGTGTGGATTTGCTGGGGATAGAACTAAAGGACCTCGATGAAAATTTAGCCTTTGGAGAGGGATGGTGTCTCACTGATCAAGTCCAGGCCTTGAAACAGAAATGTCAGCACAAACTGAGGCTGGTTCCACTTATGCAGAGGTGACGTCCCGTGACCACGGAGCGAGACCGAAACACTAACAGTGCCAAAGGTCTTTGCTCTGGGTGTCCCCTGGGACAATGGTTTCGAGTAACTGCCAAGACTTACTGTAATGCGAGGTGTGATCTAACCAGCACTTGGATCGGGGCTTCCCTGATTTTGATGCTGGCTGGCAAGGATTTGAATCCATGCCCAAACAAGACTGGTCTTGGTACTGTCCCATGGTAAAAAGGAACAGGATAGACCACAGACAAAACCACTGACATCTGGGAAGTAACACATTCCTCTGCCTCTCTTTGGGTGAGAGTGGTTAAGGTCACCTGTGCTCAGCAGTACGCTGGAAACAGCTGGTGCAAATTGCAGTTATGTCCTCTTACACCTTCGTACAATGCATGAACTTGTCCATTCCTGCCTATTTTTTGAGTTATTTTTGGATTGTGTCACTTCAGTCTCATGAGGGCAAGAAATAACTATGGGCTACAGACCATACTGCTATGGCTGTAGTTTGGGCTTAGGCTCTTTAATGATAGGATTCTGTGGAAAATCTTTCGGGTGTGGAATTGTGCAAGGTCCTCATGCTGAGGTCCTCAAATTTCACAGCTCTTCTTCAAAATATTTCCTGAAGCCGCTGGGTGGAGCTGTTGCCGTATGGTTGCCCTTCATTTATCTCCTGGTATCTGAGAGACGAGTATTGAAGGAGGGTATAATATTTAGAAATTTTTACATTTTAGAGAAATGGCCTAAAATATAGGAAAAAAACAATGTTTTTATAAGAAAATAGACCTACGATTCAAGACTGACAGGCTGCATAGTAGTGATATGTAATAACATAATAAGGTTTTAAGGAACATATGTCACCTGGACAAGAAGGTGAAGTTCAAGTAGCCTGGGCTAGTCACATTCCCGTGTTATCAGCCTTATTAATAAAGGCCAGGGAAGAGTGGGCAACAAGAAAGAGCCCAACTAAGCTGGATGACCAGCCCAGATTAGAAAGGCAGTAGGTAAGGACTTGTTCTAAACAGCAGCCTTTGTCTAAGGTAGGTTTTATTGTCTGCGGACACACTTGTCCAGAAGTAAGGAGTAGTTAAGTCTGAAAGAAAAGCTTTACGTATATGCAAAGCTTTTATGGAGGTAGGAAGGCAGAAGCATTTCAGAGCAACACGGTGCTGTGCTTTGTGAAGACCTGTACAGTCAGGCTTTATTTGGGTTTTTGCCCTGAAGGAGCAGAATTTTGCAGAATTTGCATCTCAGTTCTGCTGTGGCAAACACTATTAGCCATAGGGGTTGCAAGGAGTGAGGGCTCAAAGTGAGAAATGATGTGGTGGTATTTGGATCTAGGGGATGGTCTGAAGCCTTTGTCCTGGAGGAAAGTGCTTTTGAGTCGAAAGCTTCCAAAATTGAGTTTGCTCCAGCGCTGAGACCAAATATTGATCAAGACTCCTGGTGGTATCAGACACGCCATCTGAGATGTTTTCAATGGTCTGATTTATTCATTAGGAGAAATGAATATGTACTGTCTTCAGAGCCTATTGATTTTTGATGTTCTAAAAAAAAAATAGTCAAGTTGCACACTCTAGTCGTTGCGCTACCTTACCTTTGGGCTTCGTTGAGCTTAGACACGCCACACGACCTCAGTGCCTGCCTCTTTCAGGCTGTTAAAACGGGGCCTTTGCTCCTTGTCTGCCTGACCAGGAGGCTAAAAGCAAAATTTGATTAATGTTTGTGTTCTAATATATAAGTTTGAGACGTGGGGTTCTGTTGAAGGTGCAGATTAGCACTGGACTGCTTTCAAGCCCAGTTTTAATAAACTGCAGGCAACTTCACAGAGGAACAATTTCTTCCTTCATTTTGTTTGTATATAAAAGCACGAGTCTGTATGCATGCACGTGTATACATGCACGTATATACAGGTGTGTGCACGTTCCAGCAGCCCTTTTTGTTAGCGTATGAACAAGACCACCTCTGGTTTATGAAACCAAAGTGTGCAAGGAGTTGGTTTAACAGTCTGCTTGCCCTGTGTGAAGACTTTTCTCCATTATTTGCACGTGGCTGGTGTCCGGATCGTGTTTTTGAACCCTGAGAATACTCTGAGCTAAGTGTTCAGTGCATGACCGAGCTCGCTGCCTGCGGCGGAGCGTGTCAGATGCAGTCCTGCTCCCACTATGTTTTCTCTACCGAAGCCATCCGGGATGTTTGTGCTAACTCTGCCTTTTCAGCTCCCACTTCTGACATTCCTCTTGGATTCCTGACTTGGATTACGTGAAGTTTCCCTCGTTCCTGGCTGTAGGAAAGCTCTTAGATGCTAACGATAGCCAGAGGGCTGATGGTTTACCTGGAACGAAATGATTAGCTGGTGAGAGCATTTTAGAGGGTCCTGCCAGCTGCTTGGGCTGCTGGGTGGTGTCTGGGAGCAAACACGGCTTATTCCACTGCTTAAAAAAGGGAATGTTTATTGATGTGAGCGGTGTTGTTGTCTTATTTACTGAATATTTTGGAGTGTCCCCTTCTCCAAGGAGAAATCTTGGCTACCCGTGTGCCTCTCACCGTGCCTGTGTGCCCCTGCAGATGAAGTCAGCATATCAGGCTATGGGAGAAAGCCCCTTAAAGGGGCCGTGGGAACAGGATTTCATCGTGGCATGTTCGGAGCGCCAATGGGATAATGGAGACAGTGGTCAGCGGAGCAGGAATGCCCCTTTCCTACAGGGTGGGATCAGCCCGTGGTGATGAACTCGGCGAAGCTTCCCGTGACGGAGCCTCGAGTCGCCTCCCGTTTAGCCAAGTTCCAACTCGGTGCCTGGAGGACAGTGTGGAGGAAGTGCCTGGACCCTGCTCTGCCCATCCTCTCCCTTCCCAGCCAGTGGGCATTTGGATTCCGAGGCTGCGGATTGTATTTCCCTGCCCCAGCAGGGCAGGTCTCCGTGCCACGCGAGGAGGCTTCCCGGAGGCGCTGGGGTTCCTCGCTGCATGGCGCTGCGTGGGTGGAGATGCGCTGCCGGTGGAGGTGAGGAGCTGAAAGGGGATGTGGGTCACGCTATTTATTTTCTTGGGGGAGAGGAAGGAATTCTTGAACGCGTGTGGGTTACGGAGCAATTCCCCTGCCAAAATAGACGTCGCTTCACGTTTAGTCATGCCCTGTGCTTATTTTAGCCCTGCTATGGGATTCCAGCCGCCTGCCAAGCGCGAGTGCCTATCATTAGCCACGCCGTCAGCACGGCCATCTGCCTCGCCGGCACGAGGAGCCACCGCGAGCTGTCACCGAGGCGTTCCCCCTGTTCGGCTCGTGAGCAAAGCGTGGACGGAGGTGGTACCACGAGGAATCCCGTTCTGGCGAGCCCCGGCACACACGAGGGTCGTCAACGCGGAGCCTCTGCGCTGGAAGCTGCCTACAGGAACTCGCAGAGCTCAACCGCAGGATTAGCTGCTGTTTCGGGGAAAGAGCTGCAAAGCTCACCGGGGAATTAGCGGTAGCAGGGCTAGGAAGGCCAAAGCACCGAACGGGAGATGGCTTTTCAGCAAGGAGTATCTTCTGACGTGGGCATGCAACACCAAACATGGAGCCAGAATGTAAAAATGCAGTTGCCAAAGTGACTTTCAATGCTAATGGCTGGTTTTGCTTTCTGCTTTTAACTTAGTCCAGAGTTAGCTTTGAGTTCACGTGTGTGCTGAAGACAGGATAACTGCTCTTTTCTTGGGAATACGATGGGACATGTGTGTAAATCCAGGATTAACACTCTTTATGTGGGCATCATGCACAGTTTTCTCTCAAACCCGAAGCACTAGGAGAATTTCCCGGCAATTGTGTTGGTTGATTTACAGCCAAATGCATTTAGGAATGACCTCTTTCTAAAGCACTCTTAGTGAGTCTGTTTTTCCTCTTTGTGGTTCAAGTAAATAAACTCCCAAACTCTGTCCAACATGCACAATAATGTCAAATCTCATTAAAACGCAAAGAAGCCTAAAGCTTAATGTGATAATTTTGATTTATTAACTTCAATAGTCATAATTCTTCCCATGTTTATAGTGTTTGTCATTAAATGGAGCTGTTGGCACGTACATATGAAAGACCTAGGAGCTGTAATAAATATAAATTTATTCCAAGCCCTGTAAATAGCGTAGGCCTGTTAAATGCCATCCAGCCTTTAGTACAGTTGGAGTAAACTGCAAACAAGTGCAAGAAACACCATAACTTAAAACTCTACGGTGAGGGACACCATCCTGCTGTTACCTTCCATGTTAACAACAGCGCTTGCAAGTTACGGTGCCTTTAATCTTGCTTTGGAGCCCCCCGCTTGGCACAGAAGGGACCCCCGGCGTGGGCACAGCCTGGGCTCTGCCAGGCGCTGGCCGTGGTGCTGAAGGGGAGAGGTGACACCATGGCAGCCCCAACTGTCCCCAGGGACACCTGGCACCAGCTGGTGAGTATTTGGGTGTCACTGTGGCCTCTTGGCTTGTGCCCGGTCCTAGTGCCTGGCAAAACGCCCTATGGCCACGGTGGACCTTGCTTTAAGCCTGCTGGAGGTCTTGAATAGAGCTGCTACTTATTGTTACAGCATAAGAAAAGCAGCTATCAAAAAGGCTCCTTGTACAGATGTGCAGTTGCTCACTGGAAAATGTGCCCCCTTCTCATAGTTGCTTTTGGGCTTTAGAGTCAGTGTAGTGGCAAGAAGGCCAATGTAGGCAGCATATCCTTGGTGATAGAATTGGATTTCTGTGCTGGCTTTTAGCTGTGTGCAATGGAGAGGGAAACTCATGGCGTTTCTGTGTGCATATGGGTCAACGGGGTGAATCTCTTTCCCTTCCTGCCCCCAGGGTAGTTGAGAGGGGTTGGTTTCCTTGGAGGGGGACCACATGAAAGGGCCAATAAGTCTTTGTATGTACTCCCCGAGAGAGCAGCTTGGCGACTTGTAAGGAGCTAAATGGTAAATATGGGTGCATTTCAATACTGTTTGGGGAGGAAAGTGCACATTATAAAACAGGATGATGATGCATTGGGCATAGACATCTTGAGCATTATTTGCAAATTATCTGCAACCATTGCAGGTACGAATAGTCAAATGAGGAGATATATATATATATATATTTTTTTTTGTTTGTTTGTTTGTTTGTTTTCTGCCATATGTTATACTGCCAAATATATCCATCTATGTTTCTGCTAGGATGCCACAGCAGAGAAAGCAAAGCTTGCTTTTTCACATGCCAGGTTGAGTTTTTGACCTGCTTTCTGACCCTGCGAGCAGCACTCAAAGCAGGTGTGTAAATGACAGCAGAAACTTTGAAGCATTGAGTTGGAGGAGGAGTTGCAGCATGTTAAGGTTGGAAAATTCTTGTTGTCTTCCTGTGTCCATTGTTAAACCACTGCTGATGTATTATTTAGGAATGGAAAGTGGGGGTGACATGGTGTTCCTGGGCAAGAGGAGAGGGTGCTCAGATACTGCCTGTCACTGCAGGTTGTTTAACGCTTCCAGGAATGCTTGGTTACAAAATAAATTTGTTCTTAAAGTATTGTGCCTGCCCAGCTGCTCTGGTTATAAAAGTCAAATGTTTCTGCTTGCTGCCAGAATGCAGCCTGTTCTGGGGAGATGCACGAAGGCTGTGTCAGCAGCTGGGAAAATGCAGCCACCTGGGACTCAACTGGAGGAATTTATATAGCTGCAATGCAGTCATCTGGGGAGGATTGCGAGTCCAGGGTTATGCCATTGCGTGTGGGACAGGACCTCTGCAGTCTCTTTTGCTGAAGTCCTTGGGAGCTGGGGTCAGTGCTCTTTCTTAACAGAGCCCCTTGGAAGAGCCAATTTCAGATCAAAACTACCTTTGGAGAAGGTTAGCTGCTTGATGGGTGCCGGTTCATGCTTGTGGCATTGGGTGATGGCAACAGGCATGATCAGACTGACTCCAAAGAGCAAGGGCTGTCCCGACATAAACGGTGCCTCCTGTTTCTGCAGGGAGTTTTGAGAGAGACCATCTCTGATTTGTCTAGGGACAGGGCAGATTAGTTAGGGTTTTTGCTTATTTGTTTTGTTAATCTGTTTGAGCATACTTTACTTAAAGCCTCTGTACACTCAGAAGTTCTACTGAATCCTAATCTAAAGCTTTGGGTTGCAAAGTGAATTAATAAACATATAGCAAATGCATTTACACAAAGGAATGGGTCAAGCATGTTTAGATTTTACTTTGTATCATTGTCTTGTAGTTGTTTGTGTTCTCACTCGTCCGATGTGCAAACACGAGTGTGTCATAGGGTCATAGATAAAATTATATATGTTGCAATGGTTGTAATTCATTCTTCCTGCTTGCTGGTATTCGGTAAAACCAGCAAACTTAAAGGAATAATGTTCATCCGCTCTGATTTTAGCGTCAAATGATGACTTGTTGGCTGGGTTTGTTGTTTAGAAGGGTATAGCAGTGCCCAAGAAACCAGTGGGACGCCCAGATGTGTTGTTTGAGGGGGTTCGCACAACATCTGTCATAAACCACTGTCTGTTGCTATAGTACAATCAAAGCAGATGCGATGGTGGATAAACACTGAGTAACTCATTAAAGAGATCAGAAATGTGGATAGCTAAAGTACAGCAGAGATCTGGGAAGGATGGTCACCCCGGGAGAGCAGTCTCAGAAGAATCACCGTGTGCCAGCAAGCAAAGCAGAGGTAGATTAAGAGCCCCGAAGATGAAGGAGAGGATGGCAGAGCCTTAAAGCTCCATGGACAGGAGGGAATGGGCGTCCTGGCTATAGCATTCACTCCAATTCTGTTAGAAATCTTCACGGGCAGCATCTTTTGTGCCATCCTACCTCAGCAGAAGGATTCTTCCTCCTTTGCGCACAAAGGACTTGAAGAACTTCCTCGACATTCCCACTAAGATACGTATGGGCAACATTCCCATGAAAATATGTATGGCAGTTTATTTTCTTTACCCTCCAAATTTAAAATTATTTTTCTTAATTTATTCCAGCTTGTTATTTAGGTAGGTTGCTCTTCACGTTAAAGATGATGATTGCTATTTTTTAATGCTTTTTTTTTTTCTTTTGGTCCTGCTTCAAAATCAAAAATAAGGTGAGCCAAAAATCAGGTGAGCTGTCCACGTGTGCAGCAGGGCTCCCTAGCTGCCTAACTGCCTGTTCCCATTCTCCTTCCAGAGGCAGGATCCTTGCCCCATCACCCAAGCTTTGTACCATGAAATCAAGCAAGGAGCTCGTGGCAATGTTCAAGCAGAAGAAGGTGGTATACAGAATGTGGAAGAAAGGGCAGGCCCCCTGGGAAAAATACAGGAGCGTAGTCAGGGAATGCAGAGATGCAACTAGGAAAGCTAAGGCGCAGCTGGAATGCAGCCTGGCAAGGGATGTTAAAAATAACAAGAAAAACGTCTATAAATATATTAACAGTAAAAGGAAGATCAGGGGAAATGTGGGTCCTCTAGTGAATGGGATCGGCACCCTGGTTATGAAGAACACAGAAAAAGCAGAGCTGCTGAATGCCTGCTTTGCTTCAGTGTTTACCAAGGGCAGCCCTGTAGAGTCCCAGGCCCTAGTGACAGGAGAAGAAGCTGGAAGAAAGGAAGACTTGCCCAGGGTAGAGGAAGATTGGGTCAGAGAGCACCTAAGACACCTCGATGCCAACAAATCCATGGGCCCCGATGGGATGCACCCCAGAGTTCTGCGTGAGCTGGCCGATGTCGTAGCCGAGCCGCTCTCCATCATCTTTGAAAGATCCTGGAGAACGGGGGAGGTGCCGGAGGACTGGAAGAAGGCCAATGTCACGCCAGTCTTCAAAAAAGGCAAGAAGGAGGACCCGGGCAACTACAGGCCGGTCAGCCTCACCTCCGTACCTGGAAAAGTGATGGAACGGCTCATACTGGCCGTTGTCTCCAGGCACGTGGAGGACAAGAAGGTGCTCAGGACTAGTCAGCATGGATTCGCGAAAGGGAAATCATGCTTGACTAATCTGATAGCCTTCTATGATGGGATGACTGGCTGGATAGACGAGGGAAGAGCGGTGGATGTCATCTACCTTGACTTCACCAAGGCTTTTGACACCGTCCCTCACAACATCCTCCTGGACAAGCTCCGGAGGTGTGGGCTGGATGAGTGGTCGGTGAGGTGGATTGGCAACTGGCTAGATGGCAGAACTCAGAGGGTGGTGATCAGCGGTGCAGAGTCTAGTTGGAGGCCTGTGTTGAGCGGAGTGCCCCAGGGGTCAGTCCTCGGTCCAGTCCTGTTCAATTTATTTATCAACGATCTGGATGAAGGCACAGAGTGCTCCCTCAGCAAGTTTGCAGATGATACGAAGCTGGGAGGAGTAGCGGATACTCCAGAGGGCTGTGCTGCCATCCAGAGGGACCTGGACAGACTGGACAACTGGGCGGTCAAAAACCTCATGAAATTCAACAAGGCCAAGTGCACGGTCCTGCACCTGGGGAGAAATAACCCCAGACACCAGTACAGGCTGGGGACCGACCTGCTGGAGAGCAGCTCTGCTGAGAAGGACCTGGGCGTCGTGGTGGACGACAGGTTGACCATGAGGCAGCAGTGTGCCCTCGTGGCCAAGAAGGCCAATGGCATCCTGGGGTGCATTAAGAGGAGCATCTCCAGCAGGTCGAGGGAGGTGATCTTACCCCTCTACTCAGCCCTGGTAAGGCCACATCTGGAGTACTGTGTCCAGTTCTGGGCCCCACAGTACAAGAGGGATGTGGAGCTGCTGGAGAGAGTCCAGCGCAGGGCCACGAGGATGATCAGGGGCCTGGAACATCTGCCCTATGAGGAGAGGCTGAGGGAGCTGGGCTTGTTCAGCCTGGAGAAGAGAAGGCTGAGAGGGGACCTGATCTGTGTCTATAAGTGCCTCAAGGGAGGCAATGAGGAAGATGGGGCTGGCCTCTTTTCACTGGTGGTCACTGACAGAACCAGAGGAAATGGCCACAAATTGAAGCATAAAAAGTTCCACGGGAACTTAAGGAAGAACTTCTTGACGGTGAGGGTGACAGAGCCCTGGCACAGGCTGCCCAGAGAGGTTGTGGAGTCTCCTTCTCTAGAGATCTTCAAGACCCGCTTGGATGCAGCCCTGTGCCACGTGCTCTAGGTGGCCCTGCGTGTGCAGGGGGGTTGGACTAGATGACCTCTAGAGGTCCCTTCCAACCTTAGGCATTCTATGATTCTAAGGCCAACAAACGGAGATCCGGGCAGAGTGCTAAAACAGGTCCAGTCAGCCACAGAATCACCACTGAAAATGCCTTGCCATCCAACCTCAAGTAAGAGGGGATGATCTGAACTCTCGGGATGATTATTTTAAAAAAGGGCTAGGTCAGGTATTTCAACAGACATGCTCGTCCGAATTAGCTGGAAGAATTTTGGGTGATGTCGGGAGAAGTGAATTGTCCCACTTCGCTGGGTGTCAGCTCCTGCTCAAAGATAATACTGTAATACTTGCTAACCCGAGTTAAATTTCACTGCTTTACAAGGCAAGAAAGGAGGAGAAAGACCCTGTTAAAATGATGTCTAAGGTCCATTTTGGAGTTCTCGGTTTTGGTGGCCTTTCAGCAATGCTCAGCCAGACTGAAAGTAGCATTGGTGAAGTTTCTGGGCTTTAGAAAAATGAAACCTATTTTTGGCATCTGGACTATTTGAACCAGCGGTATTTGTGGCTCATAACAGCATTTTAATGACAATTCCACAAATAAATGTGACAACTGGGTATCAGCCGAGAAGAGAAACAGCCTTTTTATGTCTCTGCGTCACAGGTAAATTCCCTCGTGTTTGGAGTTTTGGCATTTTTAGCTCTGTAGTATTCTTTCTTATACTTGAGCAATCAACTAATTATAATAATTTGTAATACATGACCCTGCAAGTGTTCTGCTAAGTTTTTTGGGGAAATATGGCAAAGTGGCTTACAAAGCAGGAGTTTCTAGCTAAATTTCTGGTTGCGCAGGAGTATGAAGCATCTTTTAACAGCCTTCTTGTTTCCTGAGTGTGAAACAAGCCTTAGAAATCTGTTATATAAAAACGTGTCTCAACATTTTTTGCTTAAATTGTGTGCTCTAATGGGTCTTTTGTAGCACTGGCAACAGGAGCGAGTGGTCACATGAAATATAGGCCTGGGATACTACACATTGTGTATGGTTAGCTGTAGGGCTCCTGCGTCTCTCCTACGGGCAGGACCGTTCCTCGGAAGGAGACCTACAGCAATCGTTCTTCCAGCACGTAACTGGATGGCGCAGCTTTGTTGCTGTTGGTGCTCATCTTGTTTCCCTCTGTAATGTGCCTTATATGTGGAATTTGAGGGACAAGAAAGTGCAGGAGTTTGGGCAAGCGAGTAGTGTGTCAGTCACCGCTGAGCAAATCCTTGGTCCTTCGGGTAAAGCGAGGGAGAGAGTGGATTGCTGCACGTCCCCCCTATGAGTAACCCCCAGAAATCAATTCCTTTCTTCTGTGCTTCTCCAAGGGCTTCATAAAACGAGTTCAGAGTCTTTATCCCTGTGTTGCAGACCAGCAGACTGAGGCCCCAGGCAGCAGAAAGGAGCGGAGAGGGGTCACCGGCAGCGCCGGGGCGGCGCGCGCGCTGGTGAGAGTGTCGTTTTCCGTCACGTTGCGCTGCCCGCGTGTAATCTGAGGTAGCGGCAGCACGGGGAAGCAATGCCTGCAACATAATACAAGAGCCGGGGTGCTGAGGACAACACCCGGCTATAAATACAAGTCACAGGTGTCTGCGGGCGCCGGAGCAGGCCCCCTCGGCAGCACGGGTTGTTGTTCCTGAGGGGCCGGGACCCTGTTCCTCTTGTGTCCATTTCCCTGCAAAGCCTTTTCCCCTCCTTTGCTGAGCAGTGTTAATTCAAGGGTGTTGGGGATTTGCATCCCTGCTTTCTCTCCTCCCTTAGGGCTAACTCTGGCCTAACTCTGCTCTCTCTGAGGTCATTTGGACCGTTTCTGACCCAGCAGGAGCAGCGTCAGGGCCTTCATGAGAGCTCTTGACCGTCCCTTCCCTTACAGGGAAAGTTAGATGCATAAAATTGTTTCAGAAACCACACAGTACAAACAGTCATTCTAGACAGGGTGTATACAAATTAATGATTGTAAAACATATGGATTTAATGCTGCATCTAAAGCAATTCTTAGTGTTACCTCAACAACTGTAACAAGTGGGAAAGATGGGAGGTGTATGTATTTTTTAAAAAAGACTTATTTAGAAATGCCTGGAAAGAGGGAGAGTACTTGGGACTGAAGTGGGATATCTCTAGGAGAATGTGATGTTTCCTCTTCCTAAAGAGGGTCTGGGAGGCAGGAGCCTGGAGGTGGGTGCAGCACGGGCCTCCAGGTAGCAGCGACCAACCGCTGTCTCCAACAGCTCTGGGGGTGCAAGAGGGACATTTCTCAGTAAAAGAGACCTCTGGGACCTCTTCTCTTCCTGGTGTTTGTGGGTGCAGCAGAGATGCTGGTAACAACATGTAGACCAGGAGAATGGCTGTGCGAACAGGTCTGCTTTGCCTTCCAAACCCACCTCTCCGTGATGGACCATGTCCTCCTGCCTCAGCTTCATACCACCCTGCTGTCCTTGGTTGATTCCGGCCTCAGCAGCAGCAGGTTTTGAGTGTCCTGTGCTATAAAACATGTTCGCAGGAGAAGGAATCACCTTTGACTTGGCCTTGGCATCTCTGTGATACCTCTTCAAGATACATCCTCAGTGTTGTCTGCCATAGGGTCCTCCAGTATACTCTGTGACTCGCTTCTGTTCCAGCAGGAGCAGGCAGAAATGTACAGTTTAATATGAAGTTAAAAATAGCTTTGTTTTAAAGCACCCTCCCCTACCTGGTATTAATTTCCATGGAGTCAAAGCATTACAAATTCTCTTGGTTTCTGTGACGGCTGCAGACTGAACTGGGAATATTATTTCTTCCAACCAGAGTTTTAATGATATCAACAAGTAAGTTTTTTTCAAACCTACCTAGATCATTACAATCTGTTCTGTCTTAAAGCAGAGATCACAATTGAATTTTGACCTGCATTCTTCTAACATGCTTTTTCTCTCTTTTTTGTCTTTTGCATTTGAATTGAGCGGTTCTTTATTAGGCACTCTTGGAACGGGTACCAGTATTGCTTTGGCTTTCTTACTAAGTAAAAGTTAACCTAAAGGTGCCATTGCAACTTTCCAAATAATAGTAATAAAAAAAATGAATAACCCTGACAGACTCGGAGCCAGGCTCTGGTTACCCGTTCAGGTGTATCAGGTCTGTATGTTAATGGGTAATTTGGCAGTAGCAGCTTCACTTGGATGGAGGCTGAAAACACAGATGTGTTTGTGTTTTGTAAAGCAGAATATCCTAGAGCACGTGGCATCTGAGCTGGCGGCGGGAGGACGGATAATGTCTATTTTGCCATAAACATGGATCCATAAAACCCTGAAAACTATGCAGTCTGCGCTCGGTCCCCTCTGCCTGTGGAGCTCTTGTTTTGCTAGAGCTCTCCCTTAATGCCAGGCTGGCTGGGTTTTGGCATCAGGACTTGTATTCCTCACTTATTCCTACATTGGCAAGTTTGGCAGGTTACTTGGAGAGCTTGAAGTTGGCCACGTAGTGAATGGGGCTGGGAGGAACCTTGCTGAAGGCCGTGCATGCTGAGAGCTGCCTTAGGTTGGAGGGAGCTGTGAAGAGCCACTTAAGCTCCACTGTGTAACCAGGCTTTGAGACATAAGAAATGTTGCTGGGAGTCATTGCCTTGAGGCTTGAGGGGGAGCTGGAAGAGCTCAGAGGGTGCGTGTGGCAGCTGGTCTAACAAACCACAGGGTTCCAGAGGGACCTGGATAGACTAGACAACTGGGCGGTCAAAAACCTCGTGAAATTCAACAAGGCCAAGTGCACGGTCCTGCACCTGGGGAGAAATAACCCTAGACACCAGTACAGGCTGGGGACCGACCTGCTGGAGAGCAGCTCTGCTGAGAAGGACCTGGGCGTCATGGTGGACGACAGGTTGACCACGAGGCCGCAGGTGCCCTCGTGGCCAAGAAGGCCAATGGCATCCTGGGGTGCATTAAGAGGAGCATCTCCAGCAGGTCGAGGGAGGTGATCCTCTCCCTCTACTCAGCCCTGGTGAGGCCACATCTGGAGTACTGTGTCCAGTTCTGGGCCCCACAGTACCAGAGGGATGTGGAGCTGCTGGAGAGAGTCCAGCGCAGGGCCACGAGGATGATCAGGGGCCTGGAACCTCTGCCGTATGAGGAGAGGCTGAGGGAGCTGGGCTTGTTCAGCCTGGAGAAGAGAAGGCTGAGAGGGGACCTGAGCTGTGTCTATAAGTGCCTCAAGGGAGGCAATGAGGAGGATGGGGCTGGCCTCTTTTCACTGGTGGTCGCTGACAGAAGCAGTGGAAATTGCCACAAGCTGAAGCATAAAAAGTTCCACGGGAACTTAAGGAAGAACTTCTTGACGGTGAGGGTGACAGAGCACTGGAACAGGCTGCCCAGAGAGGTTGTGGAGTCTCCGTCTCTGGAGATCTTCAAGACCCGCTTGGATGCAGCCCTGTGCCACGTGCTCTAGGTGGCCCTGCGTGTGCAGGGGGGGTTGGACTAGATGACCTCTAGAGGTCCCTTCCAACCTTAGGCATTCTATGATTCTATGAAATGCGAGGATTGAGACTGTCATCTCTATGGGAGAGAGACACCAAAAGTGCCAGATCCACCGAGACGGACAGACAGCCTTGGAGATGTAGCACGGGGCCCTGTGATGGAGAGAAGGGGCTTTTCCCCATCCGCTGCTGCCTGGCAAGCACAAAAAACATCTCCTTTCTGCTGCTGTTGAGGGAACCAGTGTGTTGTGCGGCTCTGTGAATAAAAGGTCTTGCATCCCTATGCCTGAACCAGTCAAACTTTTCCTATGGAAACTACTCACAACCACTGGTTAACTTCAGGGGTCAAAAACCAGGAAATGTTTTCCGCATTACACAGCGAATGTGCTGCCGCTGTGAATGTTGTTTCTAGGACTTTTTACCATTCTTTATATCGAAGCTTTTTGGATTTTACAGCTTGTTCTCCATATTTCCCAAAACTCCCAGGAAAAAAAAAAATGCTGCAAGAAGTTGAAGAACTTCTCCTAAGTGTTATGAGAATTATGGAAGGGAGCTCTCTTCTATGTGGACGTTAATAATGAGTTTCTGTTGTTGGAACCCAAGCTTTATGTATTGTAGAGTAAACCGGGTAAGGCACTGAAGCGGGACTAAACCTGGTGCCATTCCATCCTTGCCACAGATGACGAGTAAGTTGATTCTTTTTTCCGCTTTCATCTGTAATGGCTGTTTTTGGTGCACCTGGTCTACTTGGGTACTAAACATCATGGAGCGGACCCTGTCCCTGACCCCATTTGCACAGCAGCGCAATTGTGTCCAAATGCTGGAGTTCTGGCCCCAGCTCCTCTCGCTTACAGCAGCTTTAAAACAAGCACTGCAGTCGTCGGGGTTGATTCTTGCTGCAGGTGAGCAGGTTCCAGAAGACTTGCCGTGTCGGGAACAGCTTTCCTTGGCCGAGTACAGCAGGTGAAGGTCTGCGGTGGAGGAGGCAGCGCGCTGTACCCCCCTGTCCTGCTGGAGATGGCCGTGGGGAAAGCCCATGGCAGCGTCTGCGGCACGTGTCCTGTGTGGGGCAGCCCCCGGCGATGTTCTGGCCAGGCAGTTAAGCCTTGGTTTTTGAGGTCACCGCCTGCTGAATGCCAACGGGAGCGTCGCTAGTAGTGAGGGAAGTAGCGTTGCCGTCGTTGCCAAGAAGGGGAGAGCACGGCGTAGCTCGTGGACGAGCCCTGAAAGGGCAGCGAGCTTCCCTGCTTGCGTAAGTCACGGAACTGGGGCAAGGCCCGGCGCTCTCGGTCGCCCCTTGGATGCGAGACCGCTCTTGGCCTCCCTCCTAGCGCACAAACCTGCCTGCTGAGGGCCACCTGCAGCCGGGCGACATTACCTCACGGGCAAAGCCGCCCTTGCCCTGCGTTTCGCCTGCCGTGGGGAAGCCCCCGGAGGTCGTGCAGCCCCGCGGGCTGCCAGCGCAGGCGACGTGGCGAGCGTGGCCATGGGCCGTGCCGAGGCAGGCGGCTTGGAGCCCGGACAGCTCGCGGCTCGGATTAGTTTCAGTAGGAGCGAGGGAAGGGCTCAGCTCGCGAGCGCGGCGCAGTAGTGACTCGCGGCCGTTCGTTGTGGACCCCGCGCCCTCCGCCAAGGGCTGCGGCGCGCGGGACGTCGCCCCTACCTCGCCCTCGCCCCGGCGCTGGTTGGCGCTGCGGCTCCCGGCGCCTTTTTCCGCGGCTTTCGAGGGGACGCTGCCGCAGCCCGTGGTCGAATGGAGCAAAATGTCACCGAGGGAGACTATTTTCATCCCTTTCGCTGGCGGGGAGGGCAGCGAGGGGAGGGGAGAAGGGGGCCAGAATAAATGTCATAACAGACCCGAAGCTAAGGAGTGTTCCTGCAAGCCGGAGCTGCGCTTGCGGGGCTCGGACGCGTGGAGCTGGAGCGAATGTGGATGGTGCTGAGCTGTCGCGAGCCGCTGTGTCCCCTCCCGCTGCAACAACTGGATGGAGCAGCTGGTGCTCTCGAGGGACTGGAGGTGGGTCTGTCCCGCGCCGCCGAGGGTCGGGATCGCTGCGGAGGGATGCAGAGCTGCAGACTCTGCCGCTTCCCTCTGAGTGTTCCCTGTTGGAGGATGTGAGCGATGCAGGAGTGATCCAGGTTCTGTTAAGTGCAGGGGAGTTTCTAGGCAGTCCTAGAAGCTGGAGAATCCCGTGAATCCCGTGGTTTGGGTCTTGGCAAGTGACTGCGATATCCTGTGCTTTACAGCACCCAGGAAGGGGTGCAAGCATCCAGTGGAAACCTGTCCATCTTGTCCCGTGTTACTGCATGCTTAAGAGATGCCGTGTGAGTGATTACAGAGTGATCTCATGAAAATTCATTTTTATCCTGTGCACAATCTGTCTAGCCTGTGCTAGCGCATTACAGTTACTCCTTGGATAACATCAGTGTTGTGGTTTGTTGTCAGCGGCAAATGGTCTTGCTCAGCCAACTTCTTGATTTCTTAAAATCATTAAGATTAGTGGCATAACGTCTCCCTGAAACATTATGATAGTGAGATGAAGTCTGCGCTCAGGGTTATGAAAAGAAGGGGTTTACATCTGTATTGCTGAAACTGGTGAATTTTTTTTTTTTAGGCCTTAATCTGCAGCCATAACGACATGATTGTAACCTGCAATTATTAATTGGGAGCAGAGCCAATAAACACTGCAGAGCTGGAACTGATATTCCGGGAATTATGCAAATCCAAGCTGGGGAGCAGAGCAGCAAGGGGCATGCTCTGGGATAACTGCATTCCCAAGGAGCACGCGAGGGGAGGGAAAGCGTGTCAATGGGCTCAGGGGATGTGAGGGAGACCTAGACAGAAAAATGCGGGATAAATCTATCTTGGAGTCTTCTGCTTTTCCATATTTGAAAGCCTCCTGAACGTGTCATCACCCTACATCTGCATGCTGAAGATGAGCGCTTTGATAACGCGTGATTGATTGTGCTAAGTGTGACAATAATAAAGGGCATGTCTAAACAGACAGTAAATATTTTCCTTCTCCCGTGGAAAGTGTTTACACGTGAAGACAGAATTTCGCTTTTGTCAGCCAGCGAAGGAGTTGATGACACCAGGAGTAGAGCCCTCTAGTAAGGTCGATCGCGGGCAATAAATAAATAAATAGCTGGTTAGTGCTAACTTAGGGTCGGGAGGAAAAATGCAGCAAGTGCGTTTGTTATATCCCTACCAAAGGAATGGCATATGCTGGTGTAGGAAGGCGAAAAGGCCTTTCCAGAAGGCAGGTGGGAAGCAGGGCCTGCGTACCGAGGTGTCTACGGGCAGTTGGGGACAGCCCTTTCTGTGCTCGATGGACACCGGGGTCTTGGATGATGCTGGGGCTCCCTAACCCCTTGGGGATGGGGCTGCCCTCCTCTCTCTGCGTTGGTCCCTTGTCCCAGGCCTGCTCCTGTCCTCCTGCATGGTGTAAGGGCAGGAGGGCGCTCCAGCTGGCTAGAACACATTGCATTAAGGCAAAGCTGCCCCTTTCCTGGCACCCTTGGGAATAACTTGCTGGGAGAGGGCTCGCGGGCGCCCTAAGCCGCGAGCGGAGGTGAGAATGCAGGAAACCGAACGCTGGCCCTCAGCCAGCGCTGCTTCTCCCTTACGGCTCCCATCCCATCCTTCCTGCTTTTACTCCCTCCCCGCCCCCAAAGCATGGGAATGTAGTAATTGCATCTTGACCCAGTTTCCAAATTCACTGTACCTTAGTCATGGGAGAAAAAGAAAAAAGGTGAGGGGGAGAGAAGAATTAAGAATGAAAAATAGCCATTAGCCAGTGCCAGCGGAGCAGGAATGTCGAGCGCCGCTGGAATCTGCTAACAGATCTGTAGGACAGCTGTTTCTATGCAGCTTTTAATGATGAAAAAAAGAAAAAGGTACTGAAGTTTTTGATGTTGGATCTGTGACACGCAAACCTGGTCAGGCTCTGAGTTCCAGTGGCTTCAGATGCAGTTCTCCCAGCAGAGAGCAAACCTGTGTCAAGTGCCTGGGTTTTCAAAACTTGGCTGGAGATGTCGTGGCAGCCTCTCTTGTGGTTATTTCTGGCAGCTCCGGCTGCCAGTTGGAACGTGGGGCGATAGATATGTGTGGAAGTGGAAAGGAATGGGTGTGAGTGCTGGTTGCACAGGAGCCTTTTAATAGAAGCAGGCTTGACTTGAGATTTGCCTTCTGGAAACGAGCAAGGATTTGGGGAGCAGATGTAAGTACGAAATCCGAAGCAGTTTCCTCCATCTGACTGTTGATATAAGAGGCTAAAAAACATCTTTTGAAGTGATTTTCAGCAATGGTTAATGATGATGATCCTTTGAATCTCCCCATCAGCCTTGCAAGAGGGCTCCACGTGATGAGGGAGGAAGTCAAAATTTCATCTTGGGAAGCAGGAGAAGAAGAGGGAGAGAGGGAGCTGGCAAGATCCGTCTCTGAGGGATGAACAAAGAGCTTTCTGATGACTTGTGCTCTGTGTTTCCTGGTCTGCTTGGTGTGTTTTACCTGGCCTTGGCCATCACTGGGCTCTCCGCAGGTTGCCCTGGGTGGCTGTTTAGTCCCTCAGGTTGCAGCAGGGACAAGACTGAAGGTGAAAGGGTGCCCAGGAGGACGACTCCGCTGCAGGCACTTCCAAGCCAAACGTCCTCGTCTCAGAAGAGGGCTGCTGAGGTGCCTGGCAGATCTCCTTGCTGTGGTAGGAAGGACCCCAGGTGTCAGATGGGACCATGGTGGTGGGGGGAAATGCAGGGCACGGAATGTTCTCTCAGGACAGGGGTCTCCTCTTGCTGCAGAAACATTGAGGAGAAGCCCGAAGCTCGTGAGTTCCTGCAACAGTAGATGCTGCTTCGACACACTTCTACCTCGCGTACGAGCAGTTCTTGCGCGTTCCTGGATCCGGGATGCTCCGCAGCCGCGTGGAGGCCGCTCACTGGAGCCGTCCCGAGCATCAGCGTTGGGAAGCGTTTAGGGAGGTGGTTTCAGCAACAGCTCTCGTGGGCAGGTTCTCCTCAGCGCAGTTCCGCGGAATTTGCCGGCGGGGCCTACGCACAACTTGGCTATTGATCTCCTTGGCCTTGGGAGCAGTGGCCACGATACTGGTGGGGCTGGCCAGGGTGCGGTAGGGCTTTTATCTGAAGGTGTTTAAAGGGAGAGACTGCAATCTTGTAAGGTGTATCGCTGTATTGCTTTGGGCGGACTTTCAGCTAGGGTTTCCCTCCCTCCCTTGCGAGGAGCCCCTGCTTTCAGGGCTGCACCCTGCAGTCTCTCCCCTCCATGCTCCTCTCCCTGAGCTTGGGCTTCCCCTGGGCTGGGGAAGGCGTTGGACGAGCAGCCAGCGCTCAGCGATGCTTCTCCCCTGAAGTCCCGCGGCTCTCAGAGCGATTTATCCTGCATTATTTGCTGCTTCGCAAGCAAACGTAGCACCCCAGCGGCCACAAAGACGACGCTGCTGGCAGGGAGGGATAGCATGTAAATAACACCTACAACCGGTTTTGTTGTGATTGTCTGTAATCCCGGGTTTTGCTCTTTATGTGCTGGACTTTATTTATTTTTGACCTTGGTTTGGATTGGACTTTGCAAATTTATCTAGTTTTGCTTTTGCTCTGCCTCTCTCCTAGGAGACTTTGCACTTCGCATTCCCTTGAAGTGGTAAAGACCTTTCAGAGTTGCCTGGGCTGCTGGGAAGCAGCTGTTTGCTTTAAAATAGTCTGGTTCCATTGGAATTACCAAACAAAACACTTAAAAATCCTGATGTCTTCAAAGCTTTGTTTATAAGCCATACATTGCTGGCTAGATGTGACTTGGCAGAGTTTCCTTCAGATGTTTGATAAGGATACATTTATATAAAAGAGTCAGGAAAGAGTGAGAAGTGTGGAAATCCAAACCAGTAAATGATTGTGCAGTTATTTAATCCTTTGAAAGGGGAAGCAAATTTTTATGTTGACCCAGAATAGATAACGGAGTGACAGATATAGGTTAGTCCCAAAGCAAAATAAACTTTTGGTATGCAATGTTATGTTGTATGTGGCATAAAATAATCTGGAATTTAGAAACAAAATGACAGAAGGAGGAATATGGTTGGATTACTTTGTTATTTTAATGGAACTTATCAGTTGTTCCTGCTTAGCCTTTTTATAGGTACCAAAAGAGTGCACCCAGTTAAGAAAGGCACAGCACTTGAAAGGCTAATCCAAGGAAACCTTGTTGTTTCCTGGGAATAAGGACCGTGCAGTGCCCATCACAATGGTATTTATCAAAGGCATGCCTGTAAACATGCACGTTGTAGCCTCTTGTGCCAAAAAATGCGTTACTTGGGTCACCCCGATGGGTAGCCTTGTGACCTGGTGGCAGTGCCGGACACGTTGGCCCCGAGCGGATCACGGGCCGCGATGCCTTTCCCCTTCCTCTCCGATTCCGGGCCGCGGTTCCAGCAGAGGGCTCCCGAGCCGCGCTCTGGGACACGGGTCCCCGGGCAGCACGGGAGGCCGCCGCGGGGAGCGGGAGCAGCCGCAGGTACGGGACGGGCAGGTCTGGCGCGCGGATCCGCGATGCCGAGCAGCTCCCGTGCTCGGGTCCTGGGGTCCCCTCGGGTCTCAGCTGGTGTCACGGGTTAAGCGCTCGTAGGGAGGCTGTTTGATGAGGCAGCTGCCTGCTCCTGGCTGGGTTTTGCTGCTAACCCAGGCAGCACTACGGGAAAACGCAGAACCTGCTGATCTTGTTTGAAAAGCCAGCAAGTGTAAGCTGGCTTCCGATATCCTTGGAGTAGCCAGACAGCAAGGTAACGCTGTGCTGGGACTTTGCTCTGTTTGGATTTCCCAGGAAGGCAGTGAGAAGGACGGACAAACTCCTGCTTTTTCGGCACTCAACCTCAACCACAGGCAGAGAACACAAATATGGGAGCAACCGGATTGCTTTTCACGGGTGGTTGTTAGGAGTTAGCGCTGTCGGACTGCTCTGGCTCTCTTATTTAGCTCATTGTGCAGTGGAGGAATTCGCTGTATGGACTTCAGCAGCTAGACTGAAGGGTGTACCTGTCTGCTTGCAGCAAAACAAGCAAGGAAAAGCACCACGGCCTCTCGGAGCGGTTTTGGTCGGGGGCTGAGAACGTGCACGACTGATTTTGTTACTGCAGAGAAGGCTACTGGGCGGCACGAGAGCTTTCAGGGCTGAGTCCTCTTTGAGAAGCGTTGACTTGGCATTGACTGTTGTGTCAACAAAGTAAAATGATACAAAACGCCTCCTGGAGAAGCAGGGCCTGTAGGCTCTTGGCACCTGGTTCTTTTTGTTGAAATGCTTACGTACTTCTGAGCCTTCCTGACTGAAACTGTATTGCTCTTGGTGTCATCTAACACTAATGCAGAAGGATGTGGTCCCACTCGTGTGTTTCTCTGCACACAGGATGCACTCGTTGGAAATGCTGGCTGAGACAACCGACTTGGCTCTCGATGGAAGGACTCCTGGACACAGTTTTGCTAGGGTTTTAGATCATTGAGGTGGCGATGGTATATTTAAAGACCGACTTGAAGCTCGGGCGTTTTAATGCCAAAACAACTTTTAGCTAAAAATTAAATGCATAGGTTTGAGCTGATAGTATTTTAAGCTAAATGATTTGGGAGGAAATGAGCTGGGAGCTAAAAGGCCACTGCTAAGGAGGGCCAAAGAGATGCTTTTCCCTGAGGAAGCTCAACACAACAGAGGCGGGGGGGAAACCCTGGAGCCCCGTATTACTTGTCTGGGTGGCCAGAAGCAGTAGCCATCCCCTGAAGCAGCTCAAGAGGGGAACTTCCCGGTTATTTCAGAGATGGACATGAGCCCAGAGGTTCATCTTGGCTGGAACTGCGGTGTTAAACGGTGAGGAGAAGAGTGCAGGAGCCTGAGCTGTCCGTGTGCCTGCGGGAGAGGGGAGGGGGGTTAGGAATCGCAGAGGTATTTGGGTTAGGGCTCGGCTATGCTCGACTCGGGCATTCACTTCGTGCCTGGCTTTGGTTAACGCAGCAGCTGTCGTTTGTTAAAATGAAACATAGCTTTAAAAAATGAAAGTCATTTTGCTCTGGTCGGCGAGCATCGGAGACCCGTGTGCGTTGTTTGAACGCAGGATCTGCAGGAGTTTGATTTATCGTTAAAGGGAGCAGCTCAGGCTGAGAGCAGGGATCCAAAAGCGCTCAGGAAGGTGCCGAGAAGGAGCTGCTGGGACGGATACCTGCCTGGAAGGAGCCTCAGGATGGATACCTGAATTCAGGGGCCGAGGAAGGACCGTGGGGAGAGCGGCCAGGGCCGGCTCCCCATCTGTGCCATCTCTGCTCTGACCTGTGAGTGCTGCTGTTTTTTGCCCACGCAGCGTGTTTGCCTCTATCCCCTAACGCATCCTTTGGAGAGGTGACAACAGTGGGGCCCGGTAGGTCGGGAATTGGCTGGTTTTCTCTGCGGAGCAGCAGTAGCCGCTGTTGATGCCCGCGTGCTCGTGGCCGTCCCATGGGTGGATTGCTGCTCGGCCGTGATGCTTGGGAGCCGTTTGGGAGCTGCATTTTACAGATGATCTCAGGGTGGCCGGCACGGTTTAGCTCCACGCGGGAGCCGCAGCCCATAGCCCAAAGGCGGATGGGCAAGCGGCTGCTGAAGGAGGCACCAGGGGAAGGCACGTTTGGAAGGGCGCTTCTTGGAAGCAGGAGCGAGTGTGAGACGGCATCTAAGATGTGAGGTGCGGGACGGCGAGGTTGGGAACGGCAGCTCTGTGCGGGAGCGGGTAGGGGGCTGCCCGCCTCGATGCCCCGGCCTCTCCGTGTCCCATGGCGCTCCCTCCGGCTCTCCCTGCGGCGGCCCCGGCTCGCACGTGCGGGCGGCCCCGCTCCGCTCCGCTGCGCTCCGCCCCGCTCCGCTCCGCCCCGCGGGCGCCGGG
>VWPW01013377.1:0-93970 GCA_013389825.1 Crypturellus undulatus
GAAGCCTGTCCTTAATTCTGGGCCTACAGATAGGAGTGCTGCTCGGCTCGGGGGTGTCTTGATAGCGTCCTGGTGAAATCAGTGATTACCCTTGACTCTTGCCGGAGGACTGAAGCGGTGAACTGGTTTTTATTAAAGAGCATGGTGGTTTTTAGGCCGGGGTGCTCTCTGTAATCCTCTCGGAGGAGGAGGTTCAGTTTCGCGCCAGAGACGGTTTGCACGGGCTGGGGAGGATCTGTGGGCTGGGGGCATGGGGTCGCTTCCCCGTCCCAACCAACAAGGTGCCCGTGAGCTCCGTGATTGCCCTGCGCTGCTTTGGCCGTTAGACGGGGACGTGTGTGTCGCCCGAGCGGAAAGCACTGAGCTCGGAGCGGGGCCGGGAAGCTTCTGTGCCGAGCTCGGTGCACGACGCCATGGCAGCGCTGCCTCGGGAAGGCCTCAAACACCAGGTAGCCAGGAGGAAAAATTCCTTACGACGGGCAGGTGTTACTGAGTTTCCTTCCGTAAGTGCAGGGCTCACAGATCAAAGCTAGAAAGGAGTGAAAGCTACAGGCTTTTTTTCCCCGTGTTGTTAAAGGTAGTGTTGCTGGTGAGCACAAACTTCCTTCCCAAATGGCGACACGGTGGATGGTGTTAGAATGGGAACTTCCCTATAAATAAGTTGAATTTGGGAAAATATTTCTGTGACCTTGAGCAGACACGTAACATTGCCTTTACCAGTCTTTTAAACTGAAGGAAAAAAATCACTTTTAAAACTCCTGTAACATCAGTGGTCATAGCCAGCCCTGGCTGTTACTACTTTGGTGAATCAATTTTGCAGCATCATAGTGTGGCTGGTTCAAAGTTCAAGTAGGTCCCTGTTTTGGTGTTGACTTGGCCTGGGCTATATAGTATTAAACGGCAGTAAAACCCTGTCACATCACAGAGTTTTCTTCAAGTTGTGCTTTGAGAAGTTGTAGCCTTATTAGACAAGGAGATGGTGGTACAGCTTCTCTTGTGTCTTGTTGTCTTTTCTGTAGCTTATTTATTTATTTATTGGCACATGACAAGTAGTAAAAGCTATTTCATCCTTAGGGAACCAACAATAATTTATTCCTTGTGTGATAATTTTAGAGTAAACTCAAACAGATCTACTTCCTATATTAACTTTCAGGCAGTTGGCGTATGAGGAAACATTTTGTTGCTCTTCCATGTTAAGGGTAGTGCCAGCCGTTATACATTACATAACCTCAAAAGAGCATTTGAAGTATGTCTTTTAAAGACACTGTAGCAAATACCTGTGATTTTTTTTGGTTTAGATCTTTAGTTAAGACAAACCAAGTCAGCTCCATTAATAGATTTGGTTCAGATATGAAAATGCCTTTAAATGTGTCATGGTTTTAATCTACGCTAAAGGGTTTATTTGTCAGTTAAAATCATTAAAAAACTGGAAAACATTTTCTATTAAAATGTTTGGACTTTCTTAGGATTAGCTGAACAGTTAGTGAGAGGAGGCTTGTGAGCACTTCAAGCCTTAGATTGGGGTCATGTTTTTTTTTCTTCCTGGATCGTCACTTTGATGTATATCACTGTGCTGGACAAAGTAAGAAGATTCTGTTGAATCTCTGAAATTTTACCCTTGTCTATCTTCATCTATATGTGCAATAACTAGTCTCAATACCTCAGATTTTTCATTCTCAATTGCCTTTTTCTTTTTTTGTAGGAAATAACCAGATTATCCAGCATAACATCCATATCCGTGCATGCCACCCAGAGCCATTACACTAACCATGATGTCTTACAGGCCAGCTGGAACTGCTGCCCCTTCTATTTGTGGGTGTATAGAAACTACCCGTCCAGGAGGCACCCCAAGGGGCGCCCTGTGCGTGTCCTGTGCTAGAACGGCTGACACTGCATGAAGCTTTCTCTGCTTCTTTGTATGGGGAAGAACAAGAAAGGAAAAGTATAATCCTAAGTAATTATTTTTTTTTTTTCCCCGCAAATATGGACTGTGCAGGTTTTTGGTGACGGAAGTTTTTTAATGGCTGAGAAGAGCTTTCCTGGATCTCCATGGGAGCCATTTGGTGCTGACTGTATCTGTCTGCTTCAACTATACATTTCATTAATCTAGAAATGACTTAAGCTGCTGAGTTCGGGGGGATTGCGGGTATTACGCGCGCCGTTCCGTATAATCCAGCATGCCGGCGCTTCCTTGGCGCTCCGTGCGGCAGGATGAGGCTGGCGCTGTCCTGCGCTGCCCGCGTGTGTCACACTGCGAGACACAGCCGCCCCGTCTCTGCTCCAGCTCTTGCCCTTCTCCAGCGGCCTCTGAGCAGGGGACGAGCTCTGGACGGAGGTTTCTGGGTACCGGGTGCCACGAGCTGGTTGAAGACACCTCGCAGGCTGCTCGTGAGACCTCGTGTTGATGTCTCAGCCTTTCCAAAAGTGGCTGGTTCAGGGTCTAGTTCATGAACCAGCCAAACAGCTTCACCCCTATCCTAATCCTTGTGACTTTGTATACAGCCTTTGTATTTAAAAAGAACAGCGAGGCCACAAGCTGAGCTCTTCAAAAGCAGGTAATGCCTTCCAAAAGCAGTGTCCTTATGTAAAAATTCCCATTAAACTGTAGAGTATATTTATGTGCTTGTCGAAGAGTGAAAGAATTTTTGCTCAAATCAGATTTATCGTATGTTTCACATAGGCAACCTTCAACCAAACATCTGAAAAGAAAATCATGTGAAACTGAAAATGGGATCTCATGATGGAAACAGTGCACAGTACCGGGCAGCGCATCCAGCTCTGTCTGGAACCAAATAAAATGACGCAAAAGTAGTGTAGCAAGTGTATTTGTTTTGCCCAAATCAAATACAGACCACTCTTAAGAGTGCTTTTGAATTGTATAATTTCCTTGGGCTTCTGGACAGTTATAAACCAGGAATATTTTATTTTAATGAGAAGTGATTTAAGCTAGTTAGTTGCCCTGGCTGTTTCTTTAAATATACTGATAATTACTACAGGTCAGACAACCTGCCATAGCTGCCGAGCACCTTGGAAAACCTAAAACACCAAACTAAAGAATTTAACTCTTAGAGCATTCAAACCTTGTGTTGAGATTGTGCCAGATGATACCTTGGAGAGGGTGAGATTAAATGTTCTCTTATGGTTGTTTTCAGCTGTGTTATTGGCCATTTTTATGAAAGTGCTGAAGGTTACGGTGCAAGAAGCTGTTTCTGTGTCAAGTTAACAGCTGGAGCTCCCGTGCTGCCCGAGCACTGCGGGCAGCCCTGTGATGTGCTGGGATTCCTGCTGGAACAAGGGAGCAAGGAGCCGGGTGGTGGTTGCTGTTCCCGCAGCTGCACGGAGCGGTGGCAGTGCCCAGGGGCTGCCCCGCTGCACATGGGGGTTACGTGAGGTCTCGCCATGTGCCTGGGTGGCCAGTAGTTCTCTTCATGGTGCTGCCAGCTCTGTTTAAATGTATATGTGTGTTTAGATGCGTTATAAAGTAAATGCGCAAAGGCAAAACTCTAGCTTAGGCAGATATTATTTCCTCCTTTTTTGTTCTGATCTTCAGAAAGCAAAAAGCTAAGATGGTCCCTGCCTTTGCCTCGCTTGCTAGTGGAAGCAGCACACTTTAGGGCAAACTGATATGTTTTCAGGTCAGAGGTGGTGTGATTTACTCATTCGTAAAATGCTTGAAGTTACGAAAGATTCTGTGTACCCTTTTTGTTTTCCATCTTATTGATGGACATCTACTGACTACAAATGAGATTTCTTATTGACTTGCTGATTACTATGGATTGAATAATTAGAGTTATTTGTCTTTGACGTGGAGCTGACTCGACATTCAGAAGGCACGTGCATGTTCTGTGTTAAATAGCTCAGAGCCTGAAATGCCACAGTTGAAGTGCTTGGCAGATATCTCTGTGTGCTGTTTGGAACACATTTGGAACACTCCTTGAGAAGAAACATCCAAAGCAAATCATTCTGCAAAAATCTTCGTAACTATTTTCATTTAAAAGATTTAATCCTGTGCAGCTGAGGAACAACGATGAAGTCTGGTTGTGTCATTTCCTTTAATGATGGCCTATATTAAACTTGGTAAAATAAAGGATGCTTGTAATCAGCAAAGCTCCTTTTGTAGGGTTGTATTTTGTTTTTCTCTTTCAACTTGATCAAAATCATGGGTCAAATATTGCGCTAAAAATAAGAAATGGGTAGAACAATTGTCCAATACGTTGCCATTTGTGGCTTTTCAAAATCTGACTAGATTTATTTTGCTTGGTTTCAGATCACATGGTGGGGAGTTGCCTTGTAGTAACAACAAGAATTAAAAAAAATACAGCAGTTTTTCTGGCAGTCGGTTCAGCTCTCCTCCCCTTTTCTTTCTTCCCTTTAGAATTTTGTTTAAATAATTTTGCCACGTGCTAAGGGATTGAATACATCTGCCTAGTGAGAGCATGAGTGAATCTGTGGTCAGAGATTTTGCAGAAACAAATTTTGTCGCAGAAACAAATTTTGTGTCGATTTCTTTTTTTTTTTTTTTGTTCTGTAAAAGAACAGGTATTGTTTTAGTTAAAGCACAAATAAGCACAGGAAAGCTTATGAGCTTGGGTAATTCTGTTTATTTAACGCATTGAAACTGTGGAATATACTAGGATATATTTGTTATAGGTGCCTGAGTAATGTAGCCTAATACAAGTGGCAAGGGACAACGTGAGTTCCCTTTCTACATGTGCCTTCTTGTGAACCAAACAGTGGGAGAAACTGAAACATTTTTCTATACTTTAAATGATTTTACATATGCACATAATACTTCTCCTGTGTTTGTTCAAGATGAGGTGATTTTGAGCAGCATCATCCATAATTTTATATGCCTGAGACACCTTCTAAATGAACGAGGGGTAGGTTTCAAAGACCGCTTAGTTCTTCTCAGCTACCACTTTGTTTGATGTGGAAGCTTTTGCTGTCTGATCAGCAGAAAATGTTCGTTTTCTTGGCACTTTAATATGGCAGGATTATTGTATGTTGATACTTCTAGTGATAGCAAGTGACTTTTATTAACAAGTGGCAACATGTTTCCTTCAAAATACATAATTTTTTCCTGGATCAAAATACCACCTCTCTAGTGATAGCCCCTGCATCGCCCATGAGAAAAACTTTCAGTGCCTTGAGATGTCTCTGTACCAGAGAAGTGTCCTCCAACAAGGATGGCCAACCGTTCAGTCCTGCAGTCTGCAATATTGTACTTGGTTGCAAAGATTACGAAATGTTTCCTCAGTTGGGAAATACGTGTGCTATAACTGAGAGCTAAAGGAAGGGAGGACTCTGAGTGTTGGTCAGGTGCAGGACATGGTCGTAGCCTGGGGTGTCTGCTGCTCTCTGGGCAAAACGGGTGAGAAAAAAGTATAAGAGTCCAGTGAGCCTGACATGTTTCAGGAGATCCTATCTCCATGCTGGAAACTCTGGGTTTCCTCGTTTAAAAATTGTTGAAATCTCTCCTCTAGAGCAAAAATAAAAATTCAGTTGTATTGTCTACATTCCTGTTAATAGTGGCTAGCATTTTGCATAGGACTCTCCACAGGTTGTGAAATGCTTATTAAAATGAATTAGCTAATGGTCGGATTAGGAATAATTTAGTCATATTTACAATCTGAATTAGCCTCTAGGAAGGAAAAATAGCTTGAGGAGTACGATGGAAGGATAAAGCCTGGCTGCTGCTAAACCTGTTGCAAAAATATAGCAGCAACTATTTTAGGCAATAAATTCACCTTTATGATAGCAGCCTAATGCTGTTCCTATTGCTACAGTTAAAGTGAAGGAGGTTTTTATCAGGACTGAGCTAGCAGAGCTTTTCCTATAGCATACATAAGGACAAGAAGGTCCTTTGCCAAAGGGTTGGTCGCCTTTGCTATATTTTGGTTTCAGATTTCACAGGGACCTATGACAAAATTTTTAGCTTCAGTCCACACCCTGCTGCTGGTTAGCTATAACAAATGTGTTTGGAGAAAGTAAAAATCTACCCTTTACCAGTTTAAAGTTAGATAAAGATCATTTTTAAAAAATATACACCTGCCATTGCTATTAGTAAACATAACCAATCATTTAAAGATGAAGTGCAAGCTGCAGTATTATGAGCTATAAAGTATAAAAGTATAGTGTAAGTAATGTTTTTTTTTTAATGTCTGTTCTGTTTACTAGTTAACTTGAAGAATGTGTTCTAGCATATATTTGTGTTGGAAAAGCTTGCGGTTTGACATAATGCAATGGCCTTTCTCTTTCTCTGGCCTCATTTACTTTAAGCTTTTAGTTTTGCTCTCCAAAAAAAAAAACAAAACAAAAACAAACAAACAAAAAAAAACCCAAATAAACAAATGGAAACCCTGTAATTCTATTAAGAGTCCAGGTAAATAAGAACAAACCTGCGTATTACCAGCCTTTTTAATACAAGTCATTCTTTTTTAGCACACTACATGATTAAAATACTTGGTTGTACATTGTAACCAGGCTAAGGGGAGGATATCCTGCCCTTCCCTCCTCGGGCCACCTGGTCCTGTCCCTTCTGCTCTTGCCCAGGCTCTGCCACTCGCCAGAGTGGTTACCCAAGCAACTCTGTGTGAAAATGCATTGGGACACCTCACTCCTGGGAGCGAATGCAAGAGGACCAGTTTGTAGGAAAGTCGGAGTGGTGAAGCCTGTCCTCTAGGTTCGAGATATGATATGATAGTGTTATGTTTAGGTTATTTTTAGTACAAGAAGACTTAACAGAAAACACCCAAACAAACCTGCTTTTGTTGAAGTGCCTGAGATTATGAAAAAGATGAGGCTCCCCCACTTCCCTTCCCCAGATATTTGCTTGCAAAGGAGTTAGAAATGACAGTTCAAAAGGTTTTTGTACACTGTTCACAGGATGGAGCAAGGTCTTTGCATCAAGTACCTACACGTTTTGAAAAGACTGGTAGCACAGCAGAATAGTGTGCTGGGAAATGAACTTGGTTAGATGCTACCTTTCATTTGCGGGCAATAGTGATCCTGGGTGGCAGCTCATCCTGTTCTGCCTCCTGTGCCTCTGTTGCCTGTGCCTTCTGCAGCTTGCTTTTTATCACAGAATTATCCAAAAGCCAAGCAGAAGGAAGGGATGTGAGGCAGCAGCAGTGCCTTCGTGACTCGCCAAATTGTCTGCAAAATGCCCTTGACTAGCAGAATCAATATAATTTTAACATGAGAAATGTGACATATACAACACGTTCAACAAGCTCATAGAGAAAACGAGCGCCGTGAAGCATCGTCTTCAGAAGTGTTTTTTATTTGTTTAATATGATATGCAGTCTTCAGTGTACATTCTTAAGGAGTCTTATGAAAGTAATACTGGCTCAGTCAGAGTAAAGATGCTTTAGTTAAATAGACCATGGCTGTGTTTAAAAATAACAGCTCTGCCTGTGTCAGCACGTCAGGCGACCTCATACTGATTTTCAACGGCAAGAACTTCTGAAAAATTTTTATTAGCTGCTGCATGTGTTGTCCCAAGGTGAACCTCTTTTCTGTTGGTAAGGTTTTTTGGTGCCAGGGGAAGCAAAGAGAGAGGCCCGCTGTAATTCTTCCAATCTGGGCTGACCTCCAGTAGGAGCTATACTATACTATATTCCACTATACTGGTGCCTGTTCCAGGAATTGTGCTTGTTTGCTATAGAAGAGACATGGAAGACAAAGCAGGAATTAAAAATACAAATCTAATATGTCACTTGATACATTCCTGTCACTTTTGAATTAAAGGGGGAATTAAATACTCTCCTTTCTTATGGCCAAGGTAAGAAGAAAAGAATAAAATCAGTAGTCAATTGTACTTTGACTTGTATATAAGCTATTAATTGGCTGATAACTTTAATGCAAAAAATCTCCACCCCAAACTCAGATTTAAAGGTGTTTGTTTACAGAGCAAGAAAAGTTGAAACATTCCTGAAAGAAATGTATGTTAATCTTTTAAGCCTCTGTTTTCCATAAGGGCACCAGAGATTTGTAGCTTAAATAGCATCTTGAAACCGCTGTTGGCATTTTGCTTGTGTTGCCTGTATTTCTAGTAGGCTCTACGTTTATTTACAGGAGAAGTTAACTTCTGGAGGATGTCTGACTGATGCTTTATAGCACCAAGGAAATATTAATCATGCGCTTTATGTATAGATACTAATCAAAAATATATTCCTCATTTCATATGAAACATACTCTGTAGAATTATCAATTCAGCATAGGGAATATAACAGTATAACAGCCTTAATGCATGTTCTAATTTACTAAAGTAATAGAAGTTGATTTTTTTTCAATAATTTTACCTTTTTTTCCCTAAGTTATCAATGTTTTTCTCATAAGGGAGTACTTTGCTCTGCTCCCTTTAGTCAAAGGAAGGTTAATAATTGTGTTGTGCATGGAGGTTGCATTTGCCATGGAAAGTCACTGAGCAGGGTTGTCTCCAATAAATATGCAAAACAAGAGTGCTTTGCCTCAGTTAAAACATAGTATTTTATACCTATGCAGCTATTACTTGCAAGTATGCAGATAGCAGTAAATGCTTTTTAAACCTGAAAATTTGAATACTCCTTCATTTCTTATAAGTTACTGTCAGGGAACCATAGACAGGCCAACTTTAGCTAATGAACTAGAAGGAGGAAAAATAAAAATAAACATTTTGCTTCTGGATAACAAGTAAGTACCTTTAATAACTTTAACTTTAGGACTGAGATGTTTTGAATCTTTGTAATTCAGGTATCTGTTTTATTATCTCTTACTGGGATCAGACTTTTTTTTTTTTTTTTAATTAGTTGCATTTTCATGGTGCTTTCTGTCCTACTTTCCTAGTCCTGGGAAAGTACTTTCCTTTCCTTGGAAAGTAGTTTAATGGAGGCATAATGTATTCATAAGAGAAGCTGTCTGAGCTGTCTTATATTTTCCTTTAGGTGTAGATCTATCATTTAGTAAGATTTAAGCAAGTAAGGAAGTCTTCCAAATAGGTATATTCAGTGGTCTAATAATTTATGTGGGTACTTAAACTACAGAAAATTATTCATGTCCCATGAATTTTTTATTATATACAACTTCATATGTGCATGCATACACACTTCTAAGTACTAAGTGTTCTGGCAAACTTCAGAAAACACTGGTGAGTCTAAGTCTATTTAAAAAGGGCAATGATTATTTTTATTAAGTAAACAGTTTTATTTTGTAAAACTTTTGTTTGTTCTTTGAACAACAGAACTCAGTAACATTTCACATGAAGAGTGGAGTAGTTGCCTTCATGCACTGCTTTTGCTGAAGATAAATGATGAGTATTTTAGTGTCCTTTCCTCAATTTCAAATGTGATTAGCCAAATGAATAGGGAGAGCTTGTTTTATCAGGCACTTTTAAAATGCCCGAACACTGAGAGCAGCACTTTCAGACCGGCAGAACTGTGGTATCTGGGACTTAGGTGCAAACACTGTTCTCAATTATTTTTGTAGTTAGCAATTTGATATCTGCAGGGGGGAAAAAAGAAAGCTCCTGTATATTCTGTACCACCCTGGTTTCTGCCTGTGTGTAGTGGCTGGGTTTTCATGTGCAGCTTTTCTGTGGAGCAGAGCACGTGAGTTAGCAGCGAGGCTCTGGGCTGCGGGCCTGCGTGCAGCAGCTCTCACTCCTTTCCACAGAATTCCTTCCCTCTCCTCCCTGCTCCCCCTCTTGCTTTGCATCTGCTTCGACTCCACTGTTTTCCTGCAGACTTATTTCAAGTACTGATATCTTTAAAGGGCTCCTGGTTAACTGAGGTATGGGTTACATGGAAAAAAAATACCATGAAGCTGAAAATACTGTGTGTATTTGTGTGGATCTGATGCTGATTTCTCCTCTTTTTTTATAGTTCTTGTTCTGTGTGAGTTTTTGGTCTTTCTCTTTCTTGGCAAGAAATGTAGTATTGCATTCTTCTATGGAGAGGAAGGGTATTAAGCTTGCTCATAAAAAGAAGTTTTATTATCAAATGTAGGTTTTCATCTTGTCCATCGGAATTTTTTTTTTAAAGCTCTAGCCATACCCAGATTACTGGCTTCATTCATGCAGTCTCTGTATCAAGTTTGGAGACGGTCTTTGTTAAACTCCTATTCCTCGGGGTGTTCTGCTAGAGGTTTCTTGAGGCGGGGGAAATGAGGGTATAATAAAGAGCATCCGAGGGCCGGACACGATCGTTCTATATAATTGAAGCAAACAATGCCAGACTTGGCTGAGTTGGAGTTTCCATCCATTTTTTTTCATTGGCATCTGTTCATTTTGCTTTAAGCAGAATTTAAAACTGAAGCAGCTTGAGTGTCTGAAGCAACGGAAGGACCGATAGGGGACAAGTCGGGCATTTTTTTACTCCTTGTATCCTATCTTTGATGCCTGTTTTGAATTCTGGCTAACTCAGGAAGTCTCTTTGATTCAAATGCTATTAGGGCAGTAAATTCAACAGGCAACATCCAGATCCCCAGAAGGAGCGTAATTGAAGCTCGTGGAATAGCTCTGGTTGTGCCTGAGGTTGCTGAAACCTTATTCCAACATTCCGCGTGTCGCTCCCTGGAAGAGCAGGATGTGCAACTCAGCCCTGCTCTACCTTCGACGTGTAACATCTCCCCTTCTTGTAGCATGAGCTGCAGCCTGTTAAAACAGGAGTGGGATCCACAAGACGTGCTGGGTGCAGGCAGGCTGAGGGACTCTGCAAATGAATTCTGGAGCCGCGCGCCTGGCATACGGCGCAGAGCAAGAGGCCAGACCGAGCCGAGGTTTTGCGCTTTCTCTGAGCCCTGCCAGACCAAGGACAGGGCTGAGTCCACTGGTTGCATGATTGCTGCTGGGCCTCAGCGTCCAGTCCCTGTGCAGGGAGAGGGCAGCACCTCGGCCTCACCTCTGTTAAGGTGACTTAACAGATTTGCCCCAAAGGAGGCTTGTGGAGGGGTGGTAAGTGTTGCCTTTGACCTTGGTGGTATTGTAGGCACCAGAGAAGCACAGCTGCTAATGTCCTCTAGTTCTCTAATGTCTTGTAATTCTTTTAAAACGTTTTTAGATACTACTTTTTCCATTTTTAATCTCAAAGGCACTTTTATATATTTGTGTGTTGATGAAATTGGGGGCAACTTTTTGAATTGTAAAATACGTAAAAGCTTTGGTCTTGTATCTATTGCTGCATGCGCTTCAACATGTTTTATTATTGATTTTATTCCTTAGAAGTCCAGGAAAGCCCCTTATTTATGCTCTTTCTCATCCTACGTTTCAGCTGCATAATTTTAACTCCTTTTCTTCCCGTATTTCTTCACTGTTCTTTGACAATATTAGAAACATCTTTATAGTAAAAATGAAAGCCCTTACAATGAGACAGTGCTTTGGAAGACATAAACTGATGTCCTCCTATAGTCAAAGGCTACATGACTGGAGTCTATGTATACGATTGTATGTATAAGTACAGGATTGGAGATTAGCGTTTGCAATGTGTTATCCCTGTGCGTTACGACCAGTTCTAATGAATGTAATGTTTTCATGCTACCTTTCTTGTACCATAATGTGCATGTTGTGCAGTAGGATCCTGCTTGATAGGGACAATATTTTGTTCCTGAAGATCAGGTAGTCTTATGCTTGTATCTGTTTGTTCTCTGGGGTAAACTAAGACTTAATTTAATGTGCAGTTGTATAGCTTTCAAATGAATTTGACTGCTCTCTTTAGAGATTGTACAGAGATTAATAGATTGTAGAACAGTGAAAACTTCTCTCACTTTTGAGATGAAATGTTTTACAGTAGTAGCATGGCATATAGTATAGCGTATTTTATGGCTTCTGCAATGAATTTGAATCCATAAGTTCCTCTTGAGTTTTAGCATCTTTGGTTAGATCTCTGAAGTAGGGTGTTCGGAACACTTGGCTAACTGAGGCAACTGTTTGGAATCGCTTTCTGGGAAACTCTCTTGATGGCAGAAGCCTTATAAATAAATAAATAACTAAATAAAGCAAACCTCCTAACCTGCATTTGACTGGTTAATTAAGGTACCCCAGATAAGTTATGTGAACAGGGCAATGCCCTATTGCCCGCCTACCAATTCTGCCCAGATCCCTGCATCCTGCTGCCTCCGTGATGGTGCAGGTAGCAATTCCCTGCTTAGTTCTTGGTTCAATATTCACATTACTAGATTATTAGACTCTCCCATGTGCATATTGGCTTAACTTGTGAAAAAAGAGGTGAGATATTTTAAAATTGATTCCTTTATTATGAACTGTTTGAAAGCTGCAGTAGGGTAACGTTCTCCTTTTAAGGCATTGAAGCCTGTATGCGACAGCTGCTTATGCTCACCCTTTCTACAAACACTGAAGGCTGTCGTGTGAAATATTTGACATCTGGTAAATGATTGGAAGTTTTGAATAGACTTCAGTGTGTCCAGGATTCACCTGAATATTTTAGATTCTTAAGCAGTTCAATCTGATTATCTCTTCCTCTTAAAAATGCCTACCTTCATCTCTTAACCCCACTACCTGTAGTTACCCTTGAGAGTGAAAGCTCTGGATTTACTTGACTGGTTCTGGAGACGGAATTTTTTGTTTGTTTGGAAAACCCTTTGCTAGCATGGGTGCAGCTATAACATTAGACACATGCCCATACTGGGATTGGCTCCTTTTTTGGAGTGAGGACCAACTATGCTGGGAGTCATTTTTAGACACCGCAGAGACTGTGTGTGGGCGAAGCTGCCAACCTGAGTCGTACGTCTCATTTTTCTCAAGAAAAACTTGGGTAAAAGTGTTGCTGAACATTAATGTTCAAAGGCCCTAATGTTCTCGCCAGCTTAAGTAATTCCTCCTCGTGGAACAGCAACAAATGCTCTGCTGATGTCTGCCCTCTGTTTCTCTTGTTTATCCCTTCTAGCCAGTTTCCTTTCTCCAAAAGTAGTTAACTAGTTTTCACCATGCTTCAAATTAAGCTGACTCCATCACCAAATACAGTGTTTATACAACTATATCCTTTTTTGATCCCATTGGATATTATGCTTAATTCACATGTAATGAATGTTTAAATTGCTGATTAGAAGTTGTTTAGGTCACTTCAAATAGTTTTGAAAGAGTGCTGCTGGCAGGTCCTGCCTGCCTCCAAAGGCAAATAGAGTTGATTCTAAATTATCTAGTCTTGAGAGGTTTTTAAGATTGAAGTTTCCTTCTTTTCATCTTTATTTTTGTGAGAAGAAAATAGAAAATGTATGTTCACAGCAAGGAGAACATCAGAAGAGAAAAGATTCAGTAGGGAGAAATTGTCTCAGAGATAAGAAGTGTTTCTGTGGATAATAACTAGATTCATAAATGTTCCATATTTGGCTTTAAAAAAATATCCTCAGTAGACTTTGATTTTCTTTTTCAACCTGCTTCTCATCATGTAATAAAAACTTTGGGGTATGTTGGTTGGGAAAGATAACCTAGACCAATAAAATACATGCCTTGAGCTTGAATTATAAATCAGGGATGATGTCTTTTGAATGAGTTGCTTAGCTTGTTGTCCAAATATTCAAGAGAAAATTTGGGGGAGAAGGTTTTTTCTTTACAAGTTTTGATTTCTAGTTTTACTTTCTTTAGTTCATTTGATAAACAACTTAATAATCATGATTTTTTTTTCTGCTCTTCTGATACTGCTGTAGGTGAATATAAACACACATGTGAAATAAGAGTGAAATTATTATACATAGAAAGGTCTTTCTTAAACACTGGGTTCAGGATTCATGTGAAAAAGACCTTGTCTGATCCAGTTCCAGAGAGCTTTTGTTAAGAGTAATGATCTTAAAATATTTTAATATTTCAATGTCAGATATGGTGAAGCTTTTTTGGTTTTAAAGGTAGAATGACAGAGTCAGTCTGTCTTTGCTGTTTCTATCTCATTTTGAAAATGGTTTGAGTTTTATTCAGATTTCCCTGATCTAAGTTGATAGTATTTTATAAGTCAGCATGAAAGAAGAGAGCTGTGTTCTTATTTAGAGTGTTACTCATGTGTTGGTGCGTTGGGCTTTTGTCAGAATTAAGCAACCTTCTGTTTACTAAGCAATGCTAGAGTAAATCAATTAAACTTTTATCATGTAATTCAAGTTAACTTGCTCTGATAGCTCCATAAATTGATGAGAGTTGTTCAAGAAGTTGTTAGTGACCTAAAACTTAGGTATCAGTTGAGTTTCCTTTTTAACTCAAAACACTAATATTATAACGTCTTACTCTTTCCCACTTTTGTAAGATAGAATTATAGAAACTATTAATGACTTAGGTGCAGTCCTAGGCAAGCTGGGTTTGTCTGCAATAAGGGAAGTCGGCTTAGAATTAAGTCTAACCTGAAACGTTGCCCTCCCACAGCTAGTAGAGCTCTGAGCTGCGACAAAATGTTGTTTTTGTGCTCAGCTCCTTGCAGATAAGGGTTTGCTTGGAAGTTTTGTGGAGGAAGTGTGAAAGTGCGGGTGTTACCTCCTCAGCCCTAGGAAGCTGTTTTTGTGTGTTAAAGGAGAATTAGAGAAAGTAGAGGAGAAGTGAAATGATTATAGGAAGAGTGATTTATTTTTTTTTCCTTAAACACTAGGTTCAAGATGTAGGCCACATCTGTGATCATGTTTTTTAGAAATGAGTCCATATTAAATCGATTCTCTGCCAGCAGCATCTGGTTGCACTTTATGTACGTGTTTTCCTTCTTAAAGAAAGCAAACCATATGACATAACCCCAGTCAGATAAAAGTGATTGTTTATAGTACTTTGTTTATTTATATAGCACCACAAGATGAAATATGTCCTAGGGGGGGAAGAAAAAAAAAAAAAAAATAATAAAAAAAAAAAAAAAAAAAAAAAAAAAAAAAAAAAAAAAAAAAAAAAAAAAAAAAAAAAAAAAAAAAAAACCCTTACCGTGCTTGAACAAGGTGAGCAAATGGTGTCTCTGTTTCAGGATGGGCAACCTGAGACACGTTGTGGTTACCAAACCTTGCTAAGGGGCACCCAAAATCAGCAGCTGAGATGATGGGCGCCGTGGGCCCTGCTCGCTGCCAGGAGCGCTGCTTGCATGGAGGGATGTGCTTTACAGCTTACAAACCGCATGAATCGCACACGTGAATTTTGCTCATTCGCAGTTCCTGGATATTGGAATGGTCCAGGATGAGGAATAATTGTAGAGCCTTTGAAAAGGAGACTGAAGTGGTTGGACCTGCTTGGTGTAGATACTGCAGGGAAAACACAGGGACCCAGCAGGGCTCTGGGCTACGCTGCTTTTGCTCCAGTTTCCACATAGATCCACGAACTGTTACCTCAGAAAGAGTGAAAACATGAGTGCTTGTTGGGGCTTTTTACGCTTGTGAAGACCTCAGGTGCCAGTGAGAGTCTTGCTGTGGGGTGGTGGCAGGGAGGCAAATGCCATCTGCCATCAAAGCCTGTTTCTTCCCATAGCATCAAACATACACAGAGAAAATAATTCCCTCTCATAACTTGTTTTTTGACTCTGGCACAGGAATGACTCTGAGCTAAAAGGGATTTTTGTTGCCATGCTTAAGCAAAACAGGACTATTAAGATTATTAGACCTATTAAAATTAGGCAGCCTAATTACCAAAGCTAAACATGACTTAATTACATAATATAATTCACTGAATACATATTACCTTCAACTTCCTAGGATAAAAGGTTTTTAGCCAAATACAAGCTTTTGCTGTGAATGATGACCCTTTAAAGGTTTTTGGGACTCTGTCCAGCTGGCAGATTGGCCTTACTGAACAGATGTCGCTGGTCTCTCGAAAGCTGATCTGTACTGCTGCCTTTATTAATTCTTAACTTTAATATTGATTTGTGGGTCCAAATGAAAGTTAATCTCATGGGAAAGTGGCATAATATAGCAGATTCTTTTGGTCTTTTACCCATTTGTTTAGTGTGTTTTGGTAGCTCTAACGTTCAACTTACCAGGTTTTATTTGTTGTTTGTACATACACGTATTTAACTGTCCCTTGGCTTCTTGCTCCGTTCCTGCTGATTCCTAGAACATCTGAATGCCCAGGAATTACGTTCCTGGCACTTCTGGAGATAACTCCAGAAAATATCACTTGTTCCCAGGAAGTAAGTGGGCAAGCTGGAGAAACATCCATCGCAGTTTTGTGGAAGTGCCCATAATCACGAAGCAGTTGGCTTGCATTTTTCTGGAAGATTTCTTTTCTGAGGATATTTAATTTCATAAGCAAAAGCTTGAGGTTTGTGAGGAAGTGAATTTTCTTTTAATAAGACAGAAACAGATGGTTTTGAAGAAGCAATTGAAAATTTGTGCTGGTGGACTTAAGTTTGGTTTCTCCTGGAACCTAACTTATATTGGCAAAAGATGTGCAAGAGCAAATTGAGATGAATATAATTTTAAATTCAAATCACAAATGACATTTTTTCTCTTACTCAGTTTGGGAGAGAAGTTCAGTCAGATTTTCTTGTGTATAGAAAGTATTTGCCAGCCACCTTTTAATGTATTATTTCTAAGCTAACTAAAGCAAAGATTTCCTATCCTTGTGCTCTATACTATGCTTTCTTATACTTGTACTCTGTACAAATTTAAGAGAAAAATTGAAACGCTTTTGGGAGTACAGAAGAAAGAACTTCATGACCAGGAGTTGGTGCGTTGCGAACATGGTGGATCCCAGGCAATTTCTGAGGGTGTTTTGAAGATGATCTGAGGCCGAGGCCAGCGCTCCGTGAACTTCCCTGCTCAGCCACACGCTGACACGAGTGAGTGCGTGTGCGGAGCCGCAGCGCGTGTGCCGAGCCGCAGCCCGTGCGCTGTCTAAGCGCACGTTGCCGATCCCATCCCGAGGAACACACAGCTCCAGCCAATTTCTGATATTATTCAGGGAAAACATTTATTTAAGTGCATACCAAAAACAGATGTTTGAGAGGTTTTTGTGTGTATGTTAATCTCTCTCTCTCTCTTTTTCTCTCCTACGCTATTTTTTTCTGAAAGCATTTAAAAGTCCCAAACTGTAAAGTATAACTGCTGATTCTTTGCACCTTTCCTCTCCTTGGTCTGAGACTGCTCTCTAATATCCCTGGTTTGGTAATTTCTCAGAGACAAGCGCTTGCTGGCCAGGAACGCATGCAGACTGAGACCACCCAATAGTCACTGAATAGCAGTCAGGGCAATGTGTATGTTTTCATTTAGTATAAACATTTTGAACTTAATGACTTCCTGTTCCTAAGGATGAGAATAATCTCGTTTAAAAAGGAGAGAGGGTGTTATAACAGGAAACTTTGGTGCACAACACAACTTTGCTAGGAAGCCTATCTGCTGATGCTCAGCAGACACCTTTCTGAGGAGAATGCCCATGACATGTTATGATTTTACATCTTATGATTCCTAATGTAATTTTCCAACAATGTCGTTTTCATACAAAGACCATAATTTCAGCATTTTGTGAAATGGAAATAGAAGAAGCAAGAAGACAACATAAGGGCAATGAGAGGAAGACATGGAAGGCTGTAAGGGGAAGGTATTTAAGTGCTGTGTTGCTTGGGGAAACTGTAAAGGAAATACAGCAGCAGGACTGCAAAATACCATGTTCTCTATAACATCATGTGGCTCTCAGGGCATGTTATTTTCAATGTGCGTGTTATTCTACCATGCAGTTACAAGCTTAATATCATTTAAGCTTGTTAATATCATTTATTGCTTCCCTAAAGTACATATCAGCAGCTCACATAAAATGTTCCACAGGATGGAATATCTGTTTAGTTTGTTAAGGAGTCTTTGTTCACACTTCTAAACCTGATCGGTATAGATGAATATTACTACAAAACAGTAAAAAGGAAAACTAAGATAAAAACATTGACATCAGAACAGAACCATATAAAAATATTCACTAGCTAGACTCTAGTTAAAGATGTGATTTAATCCTTGTATCCTTGTTTTGTTCTTTTCAGTAACTGATGCACAAGTGCATGTAGTACTGCACAGGATGTTTGTGGCAGTGTTTCAAAGCAGCATCTAAAAGTGACTGTGTATTTGTTTTGTGTCTTGAATTTAGCCATTTTAACAGTGGAAACCAGTGATCTGGAAACATCAGTAAGAATGTGTGTAGTCATTGAAGTACAGATCCAGAGGAACCCCCATGCTTTGACAGAAATGTTTTATTCTACACCTGAACTTGGTAAATTGTGCTCCATCTCCTGCAATCTTATATCATGTTTTTAAGAAGTATTCTCTGTTTAATCAATGCACGCTATTGCATAATTAGTGTTGAAGGGATCCAGTGTTTGCAATAAACACTAGTAGCAGAAGCTCAGAATCTGGTTAGAAAGGAGCAAACTGAGAAGTGCGGAAAAATTTTGCACAGTTGTTTTTTACATTTGCAATATTTGGGAGAGTGGATCTAACTAGGCTTCATCCCCCTTTTCCTAATGGAAGAATATATAGTACTAAATCTCATTGTGTTGCTACTCAAAAAGAAATAGCCTTTAGATTTATAGCCAGTAGGCAAATCACAAACTTCTGTTGTCACTTTTAACCATCTTTTGAAGTTCTTGCAGAGAAACACAGCAGTTACCCAAGTTTGAACTCTTCTAACTGCCTGTTGAGTATTGTTTCAATGGATATTTTTGTAGGAGGAAAAATGATCCCTTCCCAGAAGGGGTCTGTTAGAAGTACTGCAGAGGCCTGTAGAAGTGAGTCAGTTTGACTAAGCTGTAAATACCATTCTGTCTTTTAACTAAATATTAAAAAAAAAAAACTGAAGGGGGGGAAAAAAGCTGCTTATGTTTCTTTACCCTGATAATTTACTTTTTTTGAGTGCTTGACATGTTAAATTGCAAAATTTATATCAACTTGGATTTGGGATTATGGGACTTGGACAGCAATATGTGTATTGTGAAATTAATTCTCTTCCTGAATCTAAACATAAGAGTTTCCCTTTGCTTTTGGTGGCAGAATGAGTTGAACTAATTGAGCAATCTTGTAAAATTTTGAGCACTTCAGGCATTCATTAAAATAGGGATTTGTCTTCAAATGCAAGTAAATTTGGGTTCTTGTTTGTATGTTGTGTAAACTGACCGTGCTGTGTGTGCAGTCTGATGATGTTGGTGATTGGTTGGATTGATTGCAGATCTGTGGTGAATGACAAACCAGAAGTGCCTCGGAGACTGTGACAGCAGCCCTTGCAACAAAACCTGCCAGAGCTGATTTGAAGAATTTCAATCATCTTTTGTTTCACCTTGGTGATATCAGCCAGATACCAGGAGTATTTGCATCGAACTGACCACTAAATACATTCCAAATATCTCCCAGTTAAGAAGTTAGGCATTTCTTTTTCCCCACTGTATAGTATTCCTTCTGCTCTCAAATTAATGTAATTTCAGAATGAAATTCAGCATTAACGGCTTTCTTGTAGAACTTGCTAAAGTTCTTAAAAACCAAAGCACAGGATTGCTAACATGGAGCAATGAAGATACACATGCTGGTTGCATTTATACCTGAAATAGCTACTTTTCACCATGTAAGCACTAAAGTTTTTCAGTTGTGTTTTTCCAACTGATATCCTAGACCTCTTGAGTTGTGGAGCTGCCTCATTAAAAGCTGAATTGCCACTTGCAGACTTTGTCTTCAAATGTTTTTGAATACCATCAGGAATCTTGCCTTACATCCTAGGAATGGACTAAGGGACTTTTTCCAGCGCAAGAAGTGGGAAGGTTGGTGGCAGCTCCTGCTTCCCTCTGCATCTGAGCCGGACGTTCTCATCTAATGTGAGAATCTCCCCTGTTCAGTTTTAGCCTCTTCTTGTCACGCTCTGTTTCTTTGGTGTTTCCTAGGTAAGATACAGTCTGAGATGAAGAAAACGCAACCTGCTGACATTGCTGTAGTGCATGCCAGGAACTCGTTCCCATCACTCAAGTTAGGACTGTGCTGTGGATACTTCTTTCTTCCTCTCTGCAGTGGTCAGTGACCTGTCACTACAGGAGCTGTCATCAGAGCAGCTTTCCCTAATGGATATTTTTAAAGCAATAGTCATATGCTTGTCGTGAACAACAATAATTCAACAAGCGGAGTATTGTTGCTTCTAGTACTTTGAGTTTAGAAATACATGACAATATTTTTATACTTGAGGAAATATTGTTGTTCACCTCTTGGAATATCTTATAGGACACATTCTATAAGGAAAAGCTTTGGAACTCAGCAGGAAAAAAATGCTGAATGTGTAGGCCATTGAATATGCAAGAGTATCGTAAATGTGTTGTTGCCAAAGATGAGATGAAAATCTCTTGACGTCTTCACATTTTGTGTACAACAAAACCCATCATTCTAATTTACATTCAGATTCATGCATGTGGCAAATCATTATCTGAATTATTTGGTGTGCATAATTAAAGATACTTGATTTTCTTTCCTATTCTGAGAACTTTTGCAGTGGTGTTTGAATTAGAAGTAATACTAAGCAGTGAATTTTAATACAGGCTTATGTAACTGAGTTGGGAGGTTGGTCAGAAGCTTTTGTGCCTGAGGTAGATTCCATTGATTTATAGATCTAGATGGGTACTGAAATGCACTGGAATAGTATACAGAAATAATAGCCTAGTGTGCAGTAGCATCTTCAGGATTTTGCGTGGGGGCTGTAATCTCTTTCACAATGCTATTCTTCAGGCAAATGCTTTTGGAAGGTTCTTAACTCTGATATTTCAAGGTGTATTCAGATTTTTTTCCCTTTTGAAAACTAGACAGTTGTGCAAAAATAATCATGTTCCTCATAGCAACACCATATGTATACAAAACAAGAAGCTGGAATAGATTCTGATGGAGTCTCTCTGGAGTTGAAATTAGTTTCACTCTAATGCTTTTATTGAAGCCACTTTGGAAGTATTTTGTCTTTTTTTTTGTCTGAATTCACTGTTCACTTCTTGAATTGAAACAAGACCTGGATTCATTTTGAAACATGAATTCAAGATAATGATTTTTATTTTTCTTTAAGCTGTGTGTGTACATTGAGGAGAAACATCTCGCTACAGAGCAAGAGTATCACGTAACAACCCCCCTTAAGCCTCCTGCAGATCTGTATGCACATGCAGCAGCTATTGTTAAGTAACAGACTATATGGGTGGTAGATAGAAAGAATGTTTCATTTTAAAGTTTTGGAAGTGAACCACATACCTCTTCAGTTTTAAATTCTCTAAAGAATTCTGATTATTTTTGCCTGGAGGACCTCATTCCATGCTAACATAGTTGCACTTTGGAACTATCTTTACCACTACTTTTTTTTTTTTTTTTTTTTTTTCCCCCCAAGTGGGTTTAGACCTCCAGGACCCTTACCGAGAGGCCGGAACTCCGTGCGCAGGGCAGGGAGAGGCGGCTGCTCTCTGGGAGCATCTAAGGAAGCCTTGAGTCAGCAGCTGCGGGAAGCCCTTTCCCTGGCGCCCCAGTGTTCAGGACGAGGGAAGGTAACTTGGGGAAACATGTTCGGGGTTCCCAGCTTGGAGCCCCCTCCTGAAAATCCATCCCTTTAAGTTTTCGGAAAGGAGCATTTTTTGTCTTATTGCTTAAAAATTTTTCTTCTGAAAAAAAGGCAGCTGCAGTGTATGACTCTTAAAACTCTATGTTGATGAGTGTTGAGCTGGGGCCGCTGGCAGTTAGCAGGTTCCCCTTCATGCCTGGATGAGGTTTTCCTGCTGGGAAGCAGGGGCGGTGAGGAGGGCAGATGCAGAGACCCGTGTGTTCTCCCTCAGCCTCTTGTTTTGCTTCAGTCCGTGGCCGTGCCTCGCAGCGAGGTTGCTATCGCTGCTGTGTTTATCGCTTGTGCAGGATGGTTGAGATACGATTCCTTAATCGGTCTGGTGGGGTTTGGTTTCATTTGCCTTCTGCAGCTGAGCTTACGTTTCCTATGGAAGCAATATAAAACCAGAAGTTGTGTTTCCTCAGATGCTGTCACATTTCCTTAGACATTAACTTCTCACCACAGCTGTGGATGGGGAGAAAGTTGCTTTGCATTCTCCCCGTTACAGAGGGAGAGATGTCAGAATTAACTGATGTACCAACTGCAATACGTATTGACCGTCAGGGCTCTGCTGACACCGCAGTGAATCTTCTCGTGCAGTGAATCTTCTCTTACTGACAGTTTTCTGACTCAGATTTTTGAGAAAACAGAGCAGATTAAGCTGTGATCATTTATTCATTTGATTAAGCTGTGAGGAGTTGTCATTGCTTGAGGTGAAACTTATTTTTTGTGCTGTCCATGAACATTCAGCTTGTGTCTCGAGAAAAGGAAATGTAGTTGCCAAATTGATTATTGCCCGTGTCTAACATCTAAAAGACAATTCTACAGAAAATTCAAACAGCTTGAAATCATATTCTAACAAAAAACAAAGCCCTTGTTAGTGGAGATATTGCTCAACTGGCAACAGATCTCCTGGGGATTTGTTTGTGATAAATAATACGGTAATATTTAAGGAACTCACTGTTCCCTCAAGCAGGGATGTGTTGCATCTTCCCTGAGCTTCAGCCACATTGAATGACAAATTCAATTTGCATTCATAATGATGCTGCTTTGTGGGTTTGGGGCATGAGGAGAAATAAAACTGGGAATGTTGCATGAGGCCCTGTTTCCCAGCCATGAGAGATGGCAAGTGCTGCCAGGGAGGCATCTCTGCCTCTGCTTCGTTCCCTTCCCTGTGCTGGTCCAGGCTCGGGCCTTTCCGTGGACACACGGACACTGGTGCTGGCCCGAGAAGGTTTGCACCTCCTTGCACCACAAGGGTAAGCAGAAAGTAGAAATGCCCAATTAAGCCTGTTTAAAAATGAGCTACTGTGGCTTTTACCTTTGAGGCTTGCTAAGATATGGCTGTGTGTACCTTTCTGGGCTTATCTGTATTTTATGTACCAATCTGCTTCTGACCAGCTTTTTGAGGGCTTCCTCTTCAGTTTGATTATTTACTGTACCTGGGCAAGGTTTGTTCTTTTCTTCCTCTTTTGATACCTTATCTTTTTCTATTCTATTCATGTTCAGCAAATACACAGCTACACATACAGCTCTTTACTTTCTGTTCTGCATTGCTTGCGTGTGTGAGTATTTTGGTGTGTTATTTTGGCAGCTCTTATTCACGTGGATGTGTTCCATCACGTTTTTAATTCGTTGTGATCTCTTTGCTGTTTTCCTCCTGCCATAAAGAATTCCTGGCGGAATGCAGTCTCCTGCATGCTTGGAGCCGAGCTGCTCTGTGCTATGCCACAAGTGCCATAGAAGTAACTAGAAAATACTTGGCATGGTTGTTAAAAACCATCATACCTCAGAACGGGTCATTCTTCAAATTACACTTGGAGGAGGCTCAACTGAAAAATAAACAAGAGCAATTAGTCCTTTTTAAACAACTCCCCCTTTAGAAAGAAGGTAATTTTCCTTTAGTACTTGTTTTTAAATTTATGTTACAGTATAGTTCTGCACTAGCCTTTTTCCATGGTCACAGGTATTAAACCAGCTCATTAAACTGAATTAAATTTCCAAATGAATCAGGTGTATGGGTCAAACATCTCAAGTGCCTCAGCTTCCCAGTGAAAATGTTACCTGCCTATCATGTATTGCTCATAGCTTTCATTAATTTGCTCTCTACCGAAGGGACAAGCATGGTGTTCATATTCAGATCCTGGTGCTTGTCTACAGGAGGAGAATAAAACTGCAAAATAGCTTCAACTGAGAACCTGTAGTTGGCTACGTTTGATAGATAATGTGCCTTGAAGCAAAGGTTTCTGAAGTACATACCAAAAGGGACAGATTATGGAGAAGCCCAGATGAAAGCTGATCATTCTTAAGAAAATACGTTTGGTAGGATGAAAATGGACTCGAGCTACTTTGCTTTATTTCTGCAGCTCGCCCTTTTCCTGCACGCTCGGTTGCTGCAAGGCTCCATTGGTCTGTTTGTAGCCATGGTGCTCGGTTGGGCGTCACAGCAGGGTTATTTTGAGAAAAGGTGAAGGAACAGATGTAGAAACTCTGTGTTCGCAGTTAGGGGAGTTACCAAAGGAGAGAGAACGCTGTCAAAATAGATACGGCTCCAAAAATGAATGCTTGTGTACGTTCTTCTGTGCATTCATCTCTGATCTTTGTTCAGCAGTAGTTGATTCCATTTGCAAAAATGTCACTTTTACTGGCTAAATTAGTAGTTTAATGTAATTATTGCAGTTCTGATTTACTAGACATGAGATTTGGTAGTGTTCATAAGTGTTCCTGTAAATAGGAGATGAAAATTAAGGGGCCAGGAAAGAATTCTGTTGTTGGAGTAAGAAGCAGCACTAGTGAGTGGTGAATGGAGAAGTTGTATGACCTCCACAGAGCTCTCAGTAAAGACTGAGAGCTCCCAAGAGGGCATCGTAATCTTCTGGGAAAACAGGAGATAACCGGGCAGTCATGACAGGAAGATAGTAAGTTGGCTTTTTTTTTCCTTCTTTTTTTCTTTTTTCTTTTTTTTCTTTTTTCTTCATGAACAAATTTAACTTTCTTCTTAGTAAAGTAAATACAATCCAGATGGCTGGAAAGTACAAGATACTCCCAGGGGTTAGGGTGGAGGTTGGATGAATTAAGCTTTGTAGAGCTCAGAAATGAACAAGTGAGAAATGAAAATACAGATACAAAGTTGAATTTTTTGAGCATTGTGTAGCTGCTTTTCTGTTCTTCCTCACATTTGGGGGTGGGACTGAGCTTCTCATGATGGTGACTAAATTAAAGCATATTTTGGTAATTTTTATGAAGAGGCGTACTTTCTGTGTCAGATTAAAAGTAGGAAGAAGTGATACAAACCTTTCTTTTTGCTTTACGTTGGACAATGCAGTTGTTCAGTGATAAAATCAGAATGATCTTAGCTTCCAAATGCAGCTTGCCTCAAAAAACAAGTGTTACGGTACTTCAGCACCAAGAAAAAAACTTAGAAGGTCTGTACGCACCCCAGTCATCATGAGCTTTTAGAGAGCATCGTTATGAATCCAGCTATGACTTTATCCATAAACTAATACTAGAAGAAAACAACAGCACACACAGTTAAGTGTGTGCTAAAGCTTCGGGGGCTGTATAAGCACCTCTAGGCACTCTCCATTGGGGGCCTAAGATGAGGGTAACCTTGCTTGGAAGTGCTCCAAAGTTCTGTAATTTAAGTGGAATGGGAGGAAATATTCCCGTCTTTTAAAGAGAAATACACGTGCCAGAATGGGTGTAGAGTTGATGCTTGCACGTTGTTGCTTTGCTGCTTGTCACTTTGGTTATCAGGTTTCGTGTGGTGAATTAAGTGATGTGTAGCACGAAGGGCGCTCACAGCAGAAGGAGTTTGCGTGGTAAATAAAATCAAGGAGGGAAGGACCCCTGGCAGGCTGTCATAGGGTGGATTTGTTAGGAGTCATGTTAAAAGGGAAATTTGACAGTTAATGATCTGGTAGATGTATGAATTGTGTCATTCTGGTAAAACATCTCAAGTGGACATTGCAGGAGACAAGTGACAAAAAAAAATCCAAAAATTATCTCTGAAACAAAATCTAGTATGGAAACATGTCAGATCTTACTGTTACTAGATATGAAAAAACAGAGAAAGATTCCATGTGAAATTTCCGTTGTTTTCATCCATCATAGCTATACTAGTACGGCCGCTAATGCTCAAGCATGGTTTGGACATGCAAATCTCTCTCTAGTTTGAGATGCCAAGAAAGCAGAAGTCTCCCTCCCCTGAAATGCTTTTGATTTCTTGAACTGAAAATGGTATAGTGTGTATCTTGCGTAGAGCAGTAGGTTCTGACTTGCATTTGTGGTGATTTCCCTTGCGGTGGTCAGATTGAAAATGAAAATGGTGCCGCTGAAAACCNCATGTGAAACTTCCGTAGTTTTTATCCATCATAGCTATACTAGTACGGCTGCTAATGCTCAAGCATGGTTTGGGCATGCAAGTCTCTCTAGTTTGAGATGCCAAGAAAGCAGAAGTCTCCCTCCCCTGAAATGCTTTTGATTTCTTGAACTGAAAATGGTATAGTGTGTATCTTGCGTAGAGCAGTAGGTTCTGACTTGCATTTGTGGTGATTTCCCTTGCGGTGGTCAGATTGAAAATGAAAATGGTGCCGCTGAAAACCAGCTTGGTGGTAAAGCAGTACATTGGATTCACAGGCCTAGGAGCGGTGTCAAAGCAATGCTCGCAGGCAGCGGGCTCGTCCAGAGCACGCGTGGCCATGGAAGGAGGGGAGGGCCAAGGATGAAGCTGCTGGAGGGGTGCGGAGGACTGCAGAGTATCAAACTGAGTACTGAAAAACTCAGTGCAGGAGGCAAAACACAAAACGATGGAGCCACAAAGCAGATGGGATTTCTTAGAAGCGTTAGCACTTCGGAAATTCTTAAGCAACGATGTGTTGCTGGGAGTAGGATCCTGGAAACTGCTGTGTAGGAGGGGTTGGAGTAGGCGATTTTTGGTGAAAAGCCGAGAGTGGATTTATTTATTTATTTATTTATTTTAAATGTGGAGCAAGTATTACATATTAGCAAATGAAAACAGAGGACAGTAATGAGGCCCACTACAAAGAATTAGAAGTGACAGTGGAAGACTAGTAGAAAATGTTTAGGAATTGTAATCTTTGGGACAGGAAGAATAATCTGGGAAACTTTCATTAACAGCAGGTGAAAAAGATGTCATGTAGGGTTTTAGCATTTCATTTCTTTTTTAAAAAATATTTAAGATTTTCTACCGGTAGACCTTAAAATCTAAAGAATATCTATGGTGTTGGCCTAAAAAAAAAAGGAGAGAAACAAAGATTAGGATGTGAGGTAGGTACTCGGAGACATTAAATAGCAATTGGAAAATGCTGAGTGGCTTTTTGTGTTGTTTTCTGAAATCGCCATTTCCCAATACTTGGATGTATTTATGTGAAGCAAGTTTAATGTGAGTAATAATGTAGTATTTAAAATTCCCTTCCTGAAAGTATTTTTAAAACATAGTAACAATTAATAATCACTATGGATACCATGCTGTAGTTTTATTCTTTACAACAGTAAATTGCACTGGGTCTTAATAGTAGGATTTATCAGGTTACCAAGGTAAAATGCAATACTAAGTAAGACCATAAACTATAGTATCAGAAGGGAAGTCTGAAATGATGTAATTTTAATATATATTCTTATATGTATTTAGTGCAACCAAGAGCAGTAAAGCTCATTTTAAAATCTCTTAAATGGCTTTTGTTTCATTTGCAACAGTTGTCTAAGATGAAACTTGGCGCCGTTACTAAGGGCAAAGCTCCACTGATAGCAGTGAAAATTCAGCTTGAGTCAGGTGGTTTTACAGACCTTGCTGAGTAGTTTCTTGCCATTCTGAACTGATTGTGGTGACTACAGACAAAAATAAAAATGATCTGTCCCTTTTAATCAAAACCAGCAAATCATTTTTCATATAGCTTGATATTATTGTGCTCTAATTGTAGCAATGTGTAGTGTATTCTAAATACCGCTTTGCTTTACAGCCTGCAGAGTTTGGATAGTCTAGACACAGAGTAGTTCTCTATATGACTTTGTCAGTAAAATTAAATTGAAAAGCTTTTAGTGCCTGGTTTTCTTTGGTAGGATTCTGATAGTAATGAAGCCAAATAAGAGCTTACGAGCTGTCTTCTCTATCTCAGCACAGACTTGAGTATATCGGCTGATGTTCTATTTTGCTGTTACAAAAGGATCTGCTGCTTATGGCGACCAGGAGCCAACACTTGTGCATCTCAGGAACATCTTCAGCACGGTGGCCTGCAGGCTGCCTTGCACCCTCATGTTGCCCATTTTCAAGTTGTTCCACCACGTTCAATCTGCAAACATTTCCATCCTGTTTCCATGCCATTTGTTGGGTGCGGAGTTGCTGCCCTTCCAGGGCTGCAGCACCGCGGCCGTCTGCCTCAGCCTCCTTGCTGTGGAGCAGCGACGTGGGCAGGAGAACGCCTGGCAGAATAACTGGGGAGGGAGCAGCACAGGGGGCTCTAAAACATCAATATGTTCATCTTTCATCCTTAAGACGCAGGGTTTGCTTTTGTAACTCCCTGGAAGACCAAAGTTGATGCCACGCTTGCGCAGGTGAGGAAATATCCCCTCTTTTGGCAGTTTGTGACCTGGGACTACTCTGACTTCTTTAAGCAGTTACTGAGTTTGTGATTTTCAGCACAGGGATGTCTGCCTGTGTCGCCGCAGTTATGTCCCGCGGATGCTCCCTCGGGCGCAGAGCCGACATCCTGCACGTGTGAGTGTCGTGTGGCTGCTCTTGAGCCATCGTTTCACGTAAGGAAATGACGTCAGGAGGAACTCACGAGATGGCTGCATTTTCGTAGTGCAAAATACAGTGCCTCAAACCATGCTAATCTCGGACACTACGGAAGAGCACATTTTATATAAAAACCTCCGAACTATAAATTACTGGTATCTTAAAGCAGGCTCACACAGTGCCCACTAAGATAAGTTTCCATCAAGTGTTGTGAATATGCTGTAAAGAAAGGGAAAATCAATGAGCATCTCTTCAAGCTATCATGGTTTTTTGGAAATCTTTAAGAGTCTTTCCTTAACTACCAGTGTAATAATCACTGTCATAGATCATAAACAACCTCCCACACAAGCAAATTCTTTTATTGTCTCCTTCTGACGTTAAGACATTTGTCTGTCTTCCCTCCCATCCAAGATTCTTTGCTTTTTTGGCACACTAAGTACATAAAACTTTCAGTCTTTCAAGTTTTGATTTTTTTTTTTCCCCTTCTGAAAATAGCGTGGTCTTTTGGGCGCACGTCACTTTTGTTCTTTTTGTGACTTGTGCCTCTTGGTCTTCTTCAGCTGTAATGGGGGGAACGAAATACAGTTGCAGCCCTGATTAAAATCTGGGCCTAACTGAGCTGCAAATTAGTGATGATAGAGATTTGTCAGAGTGCTGATAACTAGAACCTTTTTGCATTCCTGATACCTTTCTGAAGTCTTATATGATACTCCCTATTTTTTCCATTGGACCTTGTTTTACCATTACTTTTAACCATATGTTATGCTCATCTCTTCCTCCCTCTTGCTCTCTGTTTCAGGGGCTCTCTGTCTCTTTGCTCACCTCAATCCTGGCAGGGAGGACGTGCTTCATTCTCCATGGCAGACTGAGCACCCTCTTGGTGTTCATTAATTAGCTGTCAAGAAAATTACGTCCTTCTTTGTAAGGGTCGTCTGGTGTTTCCTCTTGGGCACTGCTTGGGAGAGTCTGGAGAGGATGCATGCTGAGTCGGAATTCTGCCCATGAGCTTCAATGGGGCTTAGGTATCTGTGTCTAGTTGATGGATTTTTCCCAAAGTACTGCTAACACCCCAACAAATCAGTGGAAACTGCAGTGGAAAAATAATATTAAATAATTTGACAACAGGATCAATCATTAAATGTAAACAAATCCTGTTTTTCTTCTGTTTCTCAAATACTCGATTTGTCTTTGGAGCTTTTTTTTTTTTTTTTTTTCTCAGTTTTATTTTTTTTTTTTTTTTTTGTAAAAAAAATTTTTGTGTTTTTTTTTTTTTTTTTTTCTTTTTTTTTTTTTTTTTTTGTATAGTCTCTCAGCTGCTAATTTTTTGTTTCTTTTCTCTCTTCTTTTAAGCAAAGAAATCTTGTGGCTATAGTACTGATTGTGTGACACTTCTGTATCCTATTATATCATCTGTTTTGTATGCTGAGAGCTGAGAGTGGAAAAGATGGAAACATGGTTAGTTTGTCAGTTGTTTCCAATGAGGAAATCTCTGTTTGGTGGAACTGTTTGCATTCCTGTGGTCAGCGGTATAAGGAAATACCATGTTATGAAAAATTCCCAATTGTTTCCTTAAGGGTTTTCTTAGAGTTGCACAATCTTTTGATGGTGTTCTTTGGAGTAAAAAAAAAATTGCTAGTTCTTCACTTTGGAGTTCAGAATTGTCTTTAATATTTACTAAAGTTTGTCCTTTTATACTCAACATTTGGATCCAGCCTGAAGTGTAAGTTCCTAAACTATGCTGATCACCCATTATAATGGTAGTAGTTGAAGATTGTTTCCATTACAGAGGGTGTTTCTTTGGGATCTCCCAACAGTTCCTTGGCTATCCATCATTATGGTTACTCATAGTTTCTAGATGCAGCTCTAAAACATTGCTGCTTTGAACTGTGGGAGAAGAGGGCTCGAATAGTTTTACACTTTAATAATTCTCAAGAAGAGAAATGGTATCTTTGACATGAAAATCTTTTCTTCCTAAGGGTAAAACCCTTTCCTAACATTTAATTTGTACTTGTATTTTCAATATCCTGTTAGGATTTGTATAATATATGTAATTTCTAACATCTGCACTAATTCGGATGTATTCCAATTTTTTTGAAGCTGCTCATATTCTGTATTTGTCTGATTGCTACCATATCTTGAGTTAAAATACATCTCCCTTTTTAGTTGGTTCCTCCAAGAATTAGTTGTTATTTTCTTGGAGTTGAGAGTTGGCTCTGGATTGTTTGTTTTCTATGTGACTGTTAAATCCTGCTCAAAATTACTTTCCTCCTTCCCTACCCCCTCTCCCCCCAAATATGGTCTACATCTTATTTATTCGATGTAATACTCTAGTTTTGACCATAGAGCCATTTAATGTTCACTACAGTGGCTAAGGAGTATGGCCTAAATAGGCTAAGCACAATGAAGACCCAACTGTTGGTTGGTTCCTACTGAATTTCTACTCTATCCTGAAGGGCTGGGTAGAAGGGGATGAAAAGATTCCTACCAGGTAAGCAGAGTGAATTGGGTCATGGTACCAAATGTCAGGGTAACTTCACAGCTGTGGAGGGTTTTTTTTTTCTTTTTTTTTTTTTGATAATGGATATTTTAAATTTGAGAGGGATGAAGAGATTGTGAAAGTGTGTAGGGTGACTCTGAGAAGGAGGAATGCGAAGGAGAGAGGAAAGAGAGCAAAAGGTAATGACAAATGGCAGAAATACCTGCTCAAAGGTGTATGCCATGTGTTATATGTCATAAGGTTCCTTGTTTCAGCTGCTTCTGTTGTGGCCTCCTTTGGCCAGTAGCTCTGGAGGCTTTGGCTCCTACAGGACTTGGTGCTGGGTGTTTGCACAGTGCCAGTGTAACCCAGGCAAAATACCGGGCTGCTCCATACTAGTAACCCAAGCACGATGAGAAGGGACAAGAGGGGGACGGGATGCCCTAATAAACAAGGACTTCTACATTCTGTCAACCCTTGCCATTAGGAAATTTTGTCAGGTGTGGGTCTATTAAGGAGAACGTTAAATTTTCAGGTCTGATAGTGCTCTATAGAAGGTCTCTAAAAACAGAAGCTGCCAGCTCTTATTGTGCATGACGGTTACACTTAAAATAACATATAAGGAACTTCCCATAGAAATTGCGTTCTCTTATCTCTGGTAGCGTGAAGTAGATGAAAAATAAACTGTGCTCAGGCCAAGAATGAACAGTCGCATTGAAGTGCTTAAATGACTTACATTATGGAGTGCCTCTACTTTAAACAAGACATTTTGATGCCAGTACATTTCCTCCCTCCTTCCTCATGCTTTGCCTTTCTAGTCACTGCTGTAGCTTTGCAGGCTCCTCCTGGGAGCAGTTGGCAGGACAGAAACATGAGCAAACGGGTCCTAAGCCCCCAAAAAGAGCACCTTGCTGCACCGTGAGTCTGCTTCTCTTAAGCTTGTAGTCCCAGGAGATCTACAAGTAGACGGAATAGGTCTGTGCCTTATATTCATGCTGAATACGTTGTTCATTCCTAAATATAAGCATATAGAAAATATTTCTGTATTTATTGCCACATGTATTTTTCAAGTGAGTGAAAAAAGGACTTTTTCTAACAAAGCAATTCTGCGAAACTACAGTGTTGGAGCACACACATAATAATAGCTCTTTTTATTTCAACTATCACTTTTTTGGTGTTTTATCATTATTATTTGGTTTTCTTTTGAAGTATCTTGCAAAAGTAGCATCTTCAATAAATTTTGTATAATCCTATTCGTTTATTGTGCACATTTGTTTTTTTCAGAAGTTTATTCTTTAGAGTAGTAATTTAGACACTATGAAATAATCCAGGTTTTAGTAGTGATGAGGAAGTAGCAGAGACTGGTGAAGCATTTGCAGTACAATAAACAGAAGTCATCTAAAAATAATGCTTGAAAATCTGCTATGGAAGAGTCATGGAATCGTAACAAGAAAGGACTGATGCTTAAAATACTTTTACAACCATAGGGACAAAAATGAGTTAACTATCTATGCCCGGTTACAAACTCATCTTAGTATTTTCACCGTGCATAAAACGTCTGCTGTGCGATGTATAGATTTCTATTCATGCGACCTGCTTGGTATGCCTGTCTAAAATCATGGAGCATCTTCTCCCTCCTTCCTGAAAATAACTGATTTTCCTCAGAATTTTGAGAGGTGCTTGAAGAGGAAAGGGAAAAGGATGGGAATACATTTTGGTGGCTTTGGTTGAGGACAACTTTGCTGAGCTACTAAGGGGAAGACAAGGGACAGGGAAGCGCGCGGCTGTGCCGTCTTATTGATTCAGTTAACTTGCAAGATACAATATGAAGCAAGAGGAGCACTCGCTGCTTTTGAGGTGTCTGCCAGGGCCAGGGAGAAGGGGTTGTTTCCTCCTGGACTTTGTTCACAGCCGTTAGGGAGGGCCTGAACTTCAAAGCAACGTTGGGGCTGCCCTCGCCGGTGCCTCCCGTCGCGCAGTGGCCATGGACCCGCTCGGCTGCCGCTCCCGCTGGGCCGCAGGGAGCACCGGGGGCTGCACGCGGGATTTCCTGCCCTCAGGTTGGAGCAGGTCGGCCGTGTTTCGCGTTCTGCTCCATCACCTACCGTGGAGTGGGCAAAATGGCCTCGTTCCAAACCCGGCGTTCACCACCTGGCTACTAAATTGGGCTTCCCTTTGAGACAGTTTATACAAAGAATATTTTATATGCTATCAAGGTAAAGCGCAATTCAGGAAATATTATGAAAAAAGAGTTCAAGCAACTGTTTTGTTAATAGTCTTAATGTTTCCTTTATTTGTAGTATACAGTATACTTGAGCAATATTGAAAAGCTGGAGTCAGTGACCACTCTCTTCTCCATTACAGGTCAACTACATTAAAAGAGCACGAAGAACTGTGGAAAATATCAAGGTACTTAAACATTTTATTATCTGAATTCTTGGCTGTGTTCTTGTTGGTCATTCAGTGTAAGGATTTTAATGGGGGGTGAAGGGGACGATGACAGTGGCAAGTTGCTGCTTTAAATTGGCTTTATTAACGTATATGTGTTTGTGCTTTTTAATCTCTTATGTTATATAAAGAAACGCTCCTACTGGTAGAAATTGCACATCAGCTTGGATTGTGTGCAAGAATCTAAACAAAATTGCTTAGTGTTGGCTCTTAATGTGAGGCTCTGTGTGTGTAAGGATGTCAAGATACTCTATAATTCTAGTTGCGCTGAGATGAATGTTACCTCTTTCTACAAATGGATGCGCTAACTAAGTGATAATAAGTATCATCAGACATTAGTGAATCTACTGCTGGTGGTTTTGCTGTTCATTACAGCGAGTTACAGTTCAGCACATCATGTACCTATTACATGCCAGATTTCTAAGGATGCAGAAGGAGGCATCTAAAGTCACAAAAACTTGTGTAGTAGCCTATATTTTATACAGACAGAATTATTCATTTTTCATATTCTTCTGACTATGGTGTTACTCTGGTGTGTATGTGGGATATATATTAAACTGTGGTCTTAATTGGCAGCAAATATTCTTGCAGTGCTTTAAACATTTTGGTGTCTTTCTTCTTACCTATCTATTTTCTCTGCTGCCATTTTTTAAGGTTTCCGGTCCTTGATTAAAATAAGACAAAAAGTGTTTTGAGCATCACTCGTGTTTTCATGGCTAATATGGTGATGATGATAGAACTATTTTAAAATAACCCTCTTTCAAAGACCTTGCCAGCATTCTAGTTTTGAACTATTTTTCTCTCTCTCTGTTTCTGTGTACATTTTAATGAATTGAACAAAATTCCTTTATCTACTGGTCTGTTGTTGCTAACCCATGTGCTCTGCGTATGTGGGATCTTTTATTTGTTTTTCTTTGCTTTAATTCAGTCTTCCTATTAAAATAACCAAATGTGTAAGGAAGAAACTTAACTGGAAGGAAAGAGTATGACAAAATCATTTGTGCCCATTGCTGTTCTTTTTAATTAGGACAGAAGCTGCTCTCAACAGCCTATCTTCTCCCCTACATCAGCACTTTATAAAAATACAAAACTGATGGTATTTATTAATCAAAGCTTACTATTTATTTATGTACACTTTAAACTGAATAGTGCTGAGCTACTAAGCTGTCTTCTACCATGTGTATGTGAAGTGGTCACTTACGAGTGGAGCTGTGAGCTCTGGTGCTTTCTGCCTCATGGAGAAGTTTGTCAAAATTGCATATTTTACAACTGTAGGTTGTTCGTGCAACACATATGAAAACAGCTGATATGAATAAGAGTATAGTTTATATGGAAGCCGTACAATTTTTGGACAGTGTTTATATCAAGCCTTTGTTCTATATTTGTGACTGGGGAGCAGGGAGGGAAATGAGTGTTTTCCTTCTAAATAGTGTCTCCAGAATGTGGAAGTTTTTCAGTTTAGTGCTGATAAAAATGAAATGTGGCTCTTTCTTGACCAGCTAGTGGATACCCACACTTAAATTGCAGTCAGCGCAAAACTTCTCAGGTTAGTTGTTTGCACAGAATTGGAACACAGTAGAGACGTCATGTCCCAGAGTAAAACAGCGATATCAAGTGATTTATCTGTAAGCAGAGTAATTACAGAGCTATTTGACTTTGCTTTAAGATCCTTCATGCAATCTTTTCCACCTTTAAATTCAAGCTTTCTGCCATGCTTGAGGTGTCTAAAATGCAGGTCCTTTTCCTGCGCACTCAGGAGACCATTTGCTGTATACAGAGCTCTAGCGCACTCCCTGACTGCCGTGTTGGACTGACCTCTCCCAGACTCCTGGTAAGATGAGAAGCTGGCAAAAAAGCATAAAAAGGGACTCATGCATAGCTGGAAAAAAAAAAAAAGATACAAGTGAATCTCAAACCTTTCATGTGGTTCTTCCACTGCTGAAGGAGAGGTTTCTATCTCTTTGCCCAATTTAGACAAGAGTTTTACTCCAGACGTTTTCTTGCCCCTGACTGAGCAAAACCTGTCAGATCCTTTCCCTGACACTTTCTTCCCTGTCAGTCCCTCAGAAAGACTTCAAAAGAGATTTTCCCTATTGCAAAAGGAACCAGACATGGTCTTTTGTATTCACCCTGCATTTGAAGCATTGATAAGTAACATGTGGCTGGCTCCAAACTGCAAACTTTCCCAGACACTTAAAAAAAACACTGTTAAGCATAACTTTTAAAAGCAAATATAAGATTGTTCTTTTTCTTTGCAGTAACTCTTTCTGCATAACGTACAGCAAGAGGGAGCTTGATTATTTAGTCTGGAGAAGAGGAGACTCAGGGGAGACCTTATCACTCCCTACAACAACCTGAAGGGAGGCTGTAGTGAGACAGGGGTCGGTCTCTTCTCCAGTATAACTACAGGTAGGGCAAGAGGAAATGGCCTCAAGTTGCACCAGGGCAGGTTCAGATCAGACATTAGGAAGAATTTCTATATGGAAAGAGCAGTCAAGCATTGGAACAGGGTGCCCAGGGAAGTGGTGGAGTCACCATCCCTGGCAGTGCTGAAGACACGTGTAGATGAGGCTCCAAGGGACATGGTGTAGCAGGCAGGTGTTGAAGGGCTTACGGCTGGACTTGATGATCTTAAAGGTCTTTTCCAACCATAATGGTTCTATGATTCTATGATTCTTCAGTCTGAGTAGAATTCACTCCTGTCTTTCTGCTACATGCATATTGAGAAGAAATGGCTTGTGGTTTTTATTTTCCCTTGTGGGAAGAGGCTCTTTATTCATGATTTATGTTATACTATTTATACTATTGACTTTATTTTTCTTTAATAATGAGGTTTGTCACTGTTGGGAACATTTATTTCGAGAATGCCCAGAAGAAAGGAAAAATATATTTTTAAAACATGAAACTATACAAATTCAAATATACTGTCTCGTGTAATCATTTAATCCTCCCATGCAGTTTGGAAAAGGTATGAACTGAAAGACCTTTTCCATAAAACGTAGTTGGGGCTTGATCTTCAAAGGCAGAGATGCCCGAGGAAGGCTTGAGTCTTTTAGTAAGAGTAGAGCTCAGTTGAAAGAAAAAGCTGCCAATGAGGAAAAATGTATCCTGGAGGGTTTATGAGTTTATTCAGTAACCCCAGTCAGGAGCCTCACAGTATAAAGATAGGTGGGCACGGTAAAACTGCTTCATTCTCGTGTCCTGATTCGTTGGAGGAACAGGCTAAAAGCAAATGATAGTAAAAGATAAAGACAGGCGGACAGCATTATCCATAGCTGTTTAACCTGGATAAAAAAAAAACAATCTTCTGTTAAGGATAAACTATTTGGCTAGTGGTGTTCCCGGTCTGTTTTCATCTGCCATGTGGTTCGAGTAAGGAGAGTTGTGACCTTGAGCTGTTACAGTAGTGGAGAAACTGCTGGAGCCTCTTTCTGAAACCTAAACAGAGGCTGGCTGTTGCGATACGATTTCGAGCATGGACTTGAGAGCCTTTTCTTTTTAGTACCTCAAAGCTTAGTCTGCTCTTCTACCAGCCCTTGACCTCCCAGGCCAATAAGGCTGAATTCTGATTAATATTGACTCACAACCAGTTTAAGCACACTCCTCCCCACGCTTGGGCAATGGAAGATACTGAAGAAATGTTTATTCCTAGATGCACGCAAAAATGAAATGCATGGGTTGCTGTAGGTGACCCTGTGTGTGCAGGGAGGTTAGACTGGATGATCTCTAGAGGTGCCTTCCGACCTTAACGATTCTCTGATTCTGTGATCCTATGTGCCCTTCCCTCCGTCCGCTAGCAGAGCTGAGCGCTCTGTAGGACCTCGGAGGTCCAGGACCCTGGCAGGAAGGGTGAGCTCCTGGGGCGCCCACGGGCTCTCGTGTTGTTGCCATCCGCTCCAATGGTGCGGGGCTGAGCACAAGGCACAGCGTGCGGGACAGCTCTGTGCCTGCCTCCAAGGGCTGCGTCCTGCCTGCGTGTGCGCAAAGCTGGCCTTGGGCTGCTAACAAACATAAAATTAAAACCACAATTGAGCTCATGCACATTCCACAAAATAACATGGAAATGTAACATCTAATTCTCTGCAGTTGTGTGCGATTTTTTTCTTTTTCTTTTTTGTTTTGTTTTGCTTCTTATGAAGCAAATGAAAAATTATTGTACAGAAGAGTCTGAGTCTTTGACTTAGTCTTCTAACTAAATATTTAAAGCTGTAGGCGGTAGGGTTTTTAAACTTTTTTCACTGTGTTCATGCATTTTTCTCATTTAGTGTTGAGGAAGGGGAAAAAAAGTATAGTGTGAAGAGGGTTGTATTTTTCCATGCTTCTCTGGAACCTGAGCACTTCACCTGTTGGATTTCTTTCCTGTTCATACTAAGAATCTCTCTGGAACTTGGTTTCTACTTGCTTGACTGGTTGCAACCTTATCCTTGCAGTGTACATGAAAATGCACCCTTCACATTTGCACTTTACATGCATCTCCCCACCCGTCCCGCTCTCTCTGCTGGTGGTGACACTCGTAGGGTGAGCTGAACTTCTGCTGGGGCCAGTTGCATCAAAGCATTGGAGCTCTGCCTGGATACTTGTAAACAAACGAAACACAAAGCAGCACATATATTGTGCGAACCAAGGTCATCAAAGAGGATTAAAAACAAAATAAAGGAGAAAAAAAAAAAGTAAGAAAAGCAAATCTTCTTCACAATTGCTGCCTTTCTCCTAAAAAGCACCTGCTTTGGGTGTAGCTCTTGTACACATATGAAAAGTTTTTCTTTGGAAAAACGTCCCTTTCTGAGAAAATTCCCATGACAAAATAGAACACGGTTCTTCACATGTGATGCACCAAGCTGATGACTGCTCGATCTCAAGAGCGGGGAAAGCAGAGGTTCCCTGGAGGGATCAGACCAGGCCTGGCACCACTTCATGGCGCAAACCGCAAGGGGAGAATCGAGTACTGGAAGATAAGGAAACTTTTACAGTAAAACAGGGAAACTATCGTGCGAGGGTCCTTCTAGATCACTGCTTTCCTGACCCATGGTAGTAGGGAAGGCTTAACCAAATTCATGCTGCCTTTGAAAGAGTTAATAGGATGCCTGAAACTAGCATCTGTAGGCTTTTTTTGGTGTATTTTGAATTCTATTGTTTATGAAGAACTTCTAAAGATAAACATTTTCAATTGCAGATTTAGGGGAAGGATATTCAGACTTTCCCAGCCTGTGTATCTTTAGAAGACATTTTTGCTCATTGTTTTAAAATCCTGAATCACTGATATTACCCTCTTTCCCCCTGCCCCCACTGCTGGTGTCTGGAAAGTGTTGAAGAGTGTTAGATTGCTCTTCCCTGCCTCCCCATTCTTTCCGATACCCCTATCGTGGAAGCAGCTTTCTGGCAGCGGACACATTTCTATATCGCTTTCCCTAGCAGATTCCTGGGGCTGCACCATTAATGCAAAGTTTCTGGTTGCAGTCGGGGTCGGGAGGGCTTGGCCGGTGTCTCGAGCAGGAATTCAAGGGGTGGGAGCACTGCCGAGTGGGGGAAGAGAAAAGGGTGCCGCCGGGGGGGGGTTCAGCAAGCAGAAAATGTGTCAATTTTCAGCTTTTTTAGGCAATGCTGATTGTCTTTTAAAATTAATACCTGTTATGGAGATCCTGGTGAGTGAGAATTAATAAAGAGCAGCTCGCGGACATGCAGGGGGTGATTTAATTATTCAGCTGTTTGTGATGTGCTGATCTAATTTTCATCTCATTCTACATGATGCTGGAGTTAATGCTGCAAATGCCAATTCTGAGCTGTGAACTGGCATATATTAAATCCGTGGGCTTGTAACTGTACAAAAACATAAAGAATTTAGTTGAAATGTGCCTTGAAAGACATGACTGCTCCATTTTGCTAGCATTATAAAATTATTAACTATTAACTAAATTGATTCAAATTTATAAGCTGACCTCCACCACACAGTACTGATTTTAAAATTACTCCTTATTTCAGGAGTTAATTTCCCCATTGGATTTCTCAAAAATACTGTATGTTTGTGAGCTTAAAAAAATAAATGTGGCTAAATGTGTCAGGTCATTGCTCTTACTTTATGGTAGAAGTTGTCTTTTCAACCTACTCCAGTTTGGCTATGTTCGTTGTTAGGTTGAGTGTGGTGAATGAAGAATAATGGTTTCAAAATTGAACTTTTTCCAAAGTAGTGATAAGCATTTAAAACTCTCCTCCGCTAAATGCTGATTTAATCTTTTTGGCAACAGCCTGCTTTTAGGATATTCTTTCCCTTCACACACTGAGCTGTTTTTAGTAATAATGGCCACCCTACCAAATGTTGTTATTTACAAAGCCAGCTGCATAAGCATACAGCTTTATGCATTTCCCTTCTGAAGCTGGATATATTTCTTAACCACTCTATTTTATCTTTTATGTGTTTACTAACAACGCATAATTCTCAAAAATGAAGAGTTTGTGTTTAACTTTACTAATGTGGAACTACTTTTTAAGGTTTAGTTTAGTTATATAGATTATGTCCAGGTAAAATAATGTCGATCAAGTCATTTACAGCTGGAGTTTCCTTAATTCTGTTTGTTCTTTAGAACCTACTTGGATAGGCTGTGCCTATCCTACACAAACATTGAGAGTAATCTATAATTAGATCCGTTGATTTTAAATTGTAATTATTCCTGTAATCAGCCTTGCCAGTTGGTTTCTCAAATATCACTCTTAAACTACAAATGAAACCTGCTGTGGTGTCTGCATTCCTTGAATTTGTATTTATTTAACACTAATTAAATACTGTGAAAGGTATGGTTGGAAGTATTACGAATTACTTTAGCCAGCCTGCTTGTAATACAATGAACAAGTCACTTGGATGTTTGGAGCACTAATGTGGATGTGTATGGATCATATAAGGAGGTCATTTCATGCCTGTTTTCAAAGGAGAAAACCTGTTCATGCATGTTTCAAACTTGTGAAAAGAAGAACTTCCAGAAAATACCAGTCACTCTCAGTACGCTGGGGTATGTGATTCCAGGACATCAAAGACGACTCCTGCCTGCCTCCCAAGAAAACCCTTCCATAACATTTTTTTTATCAAAATTACATTTGTATGTATGAAAGTTTCTGGTAAATCAGAACCAGGGAACGGGACAGGACCTTCGGCACCGCTCAGCTGCTGCCAGCTAAAGCCTTTTCAACATATTTCTGACACGTATATCTGATATCCCAACCTATCCCAGGTTTTCCAGAATTAAACGGAAAATCAAGAGTTGGTAACATGCAGGCTATTGGATTTCTTGTTTGATGGAGTGTGGATTTGAGCATCTTGCAGAGCCAGTGCAACAGGACACTGAAGCCACGGGCAGTGTTACACGTACTTTGTGGGTGTTTGTGTCAGTGCAAAAGCAAATCCACTGCTAGGGTTTTAGCTGCTGAAAGTACTTAATGGGAACAATATGTCTGGAAATCTTAAATATTTTCAGCTTTTCAGTTTGTTTTGAATTTTATTGCTTTAACCTGTCATTTCCAATATGCTTTTTTTTTTTTTTCCCAATAGTGACTGTGCAAAAAGCATGTACTTTCATCCAAATTGCAAAGAATCTTTTGTGGATTTCTTTGCTAATTATAATCTTGGTAGTTCTCATAAAAGTGACCCTGTCGTCTTTTAAATGAGCACAACAAAAACTTCATCCACTATCGAGGTGTAAAGGAAAACATTCAATATGTCTGTTTTGCCAGTGGTAGCTTCCAGGCTGGTGGGGTCAGGTGAAGACGAACACTTTAAATTACTGCTTGCAGTCACCATGGCAAGTGTATAGGGGTGCAGGACTAAAATACACCTCTGAAAATGGGATAACTCCATAACAAGCTCCCCTGCTCCCCTCTCCAGGGCCAGGAGAGCCCCTTATAACAGCGAAGAAAAGGAATTTGTTAGGAACAAGGAGAACATCCTTCAAAAACTGAAGTTGTGCCCAACAAAGAAACTGGGGGGAAAAAGGCCTCTCACAAGTAAAATTTTAAAGTATAATAAGGCAGGCAGAACTTTTGAGACAGAACTTGTTAAAGACAGGAGAGTCTGTAATAAATCATTTGAAACGCATCAGAAATGGAAGCCTGAGGAGCTGATAGATGACTGAGGCGTAACAGGAGTGCTCAGAGGAGATAAGCATGAAAATGAAGTGATTTGTGTTCATCTTCTCTCATGCAGGGACTTTTCTCCCCAAGTGATATTTTAAGGACTGTCTCAAGCTGGAGTGTTGATAGAAGAGATTTTTAGGGGAGGGAAACAAAAAGTAGCAAAGTGCCTGGAGAAGATAATATTTACCCAAGAGATCTGAAGGCAAATGTATGTGAAAATGTTGATGTGTCAGCTGCTCTCTGGTGCTTCAGAGGACCTGCGGTCAGAGGCGCGATAGCTGGCGAAGCCACCTCGAATGTGGTATTTGGCCATATGGGGGACGCGTGGTTAACTGGGTCTCTTCCTTGCAGAATTGAAACCACCAGTGGTATTAACAAAATAATAATTATCTTAGTTATATATATATATACATATATATATATATACTTATTTAATAACTAGAAGCACTATGCTGTACCACTAAGAAATATTGGGCTGAAATTTGCACACTGAGGAGGTACAGTTAAAGAATCTTCTATGACTGCAGATTTATATCGCTTTAGATGCAAATGTTTTGTTGCTGTTTTGTTCGTTTGTTTTGTTTTTCAGTTTGGGGCAAGTTCTGACCACAAGACATAGGAATAAACTTACTTTGTGGTGCGTGTGGCATAGTTAGTAAGTAGACTGACTTGAAATCTGAACCTCTCTTGCACATGATGCTCCCCTATTGGTAAGAAGGCACAAAATAGATAAGATATAGTGTCTTCCTTCTATCAGAAGTGGTTATTTAAAAACATAAGTAACTGAAAAAATCCTCAGTATGTGTAACTTTGACTTGTGTCAAGTTTTAAACCCTTAGTGATTGTGAGATGGTTTTGAAATAAAGCAGATACGCTCAACCTGATGAAAGGTCCTCTCCTACTTCCTTGAGCTGTGTGCCAGTTTTCTACCAAGTGATTGCAAAATGGGGAAAGATTACAGGAGAGGTCAAGTTACAGCTACAGAAATGTTTTCTATGATCAAATTTATCCTTCTAAGTTTGTCGAGATATCCTGTAGATAAAGTTTACATTATTCTCTGTAAGGCATGTAATATGAAGTTTGAACTTTGTTATTTGCTATAACCTTTGTCATATGGGGGAGGGAAAAAAAGTGTGTTTGCAGATGGATGCTGATAAGTTGGCATGTTCAAAAAATCTTTCATCTTTGCCATAATTTATAACGTTGTGTGTTTTCCATTCATGATGCCAACTCAGACCAAAAAGAGCCAGTTGTGAATCTAGGCATTGAATATAAATTAACCTTGACCGAAACAGATTTCAGATCAGCTGTGACTTCTGCACTTCAGTGAAGATAATGAAATGTTGTTGTAGTAGGCTGAGTTTGTTGGTTTTCTTTAAATTGACTTTAAATATGGCCTTTTAATAAAAGAGTTCTCATATAAAGGAGTACTTTGCTTGTTTACGTGTCAGAGTAGCATTGAAATATAAATATTTTAATGCTGTGGTGAGGTCCAGAAGTGTGTGCAAGTTGTGTAACGTATTTGCTAGCTCTTCAGCTCGTTTATCTTTTCATGATAGCAATAACGAAAAATTGAAGTCTTTGAGATAGATGTACATTAGCTTCAAGCATTTACTTGGAGTGGGGGTGGGGGGAAGGCATTATACTTGCATGAAAAACATTTTATGGAACTGGTAAAACACCATTTCCTTTTAGACTTTGTTTTCTTTATAGTAATCTCTGTGGAAATATTTTTTCCTAATCAAGCACACCTGTATTATCACCAAACTCCCTCTCCTCACCTTTCCTCCCACTCCCTTCCCTGCATGTGGACGATGTTTTTGATTTATACTTTATGTCGAAACAGATAAGTATTTTCACTTAATATTTCCTGCGTTGCCAGCTGCCGAGCGGGGCAGTTGGAGAGGCTGCTCGTGTGCCCGGGGATGCCCTCGCAGCCCATTGCGGCGGTGCCTCTGCGGCCCCTGCTGCTGCCAGGGCTTTCTGCTCCTGTGGGAGCTGCAGTGCGGTCATCTTGCACTGCTCTTGTGTCCAAAGGCTGCCATGTCCCTCTGAGTTACATAGCTGCTCTATCTAGGCCAGATCGGGTCAATATGACAGAGCCCTCCCAAGTTAGTGAGCGGCATGGAAAAATCCATGCCAAAGCCAACAGCTCTGGTGCTACGTGAATTGTGAGACTTTAAGGAGTAAATTCTTGTTTTCAAAACCACTATTTTCATTTTTCTTCTCTGGTACTTAAAGTGCCTTTCCTAAATATTTCCTCAGCCTTGCATGTACCTGTATAGTGTTTTAGAGCTGCATTCATCTTGTGTACCTTGAAATGGTTCTGTATGGATGTCTGCTTGTGAGTTATGTACTTCTATTATAATCTCTGAGGTGATGAAGCCTAGGAAATGATTCCTTCAACCTAAAGTAAGTCTTAATTCGGCAACGAATTCAAGTTTTTTTTTAAATTTCTAAAGTTAGACAAAGTAAATCCCCATCTAGCGCCTAAGGAATTCTTGAAAATTAGTGTTGAAATTAAAATGTCAATTTTATATATTTTATACATACTATGAATTATAAATGAACATTTTATTTACCCCTACTTACCTGAGATACTGCTCTCCAGAATTGTCGAACACATTTGTCAACACAAACACAGGCGCTGGCTCGCTAATAGTTTTTCTGGAGGCCTGTGCAGTGCAGGTTGTTCCTGCTTGTTCATTGATCCAGCAGGTCAAAAAGGGACCTGCTGTTACTGAAGATCAGAGCTTTTCTATTGCTGTTACTGGAGCTGACCGATAAATGCAGGCAAGGCAGAGGAAGAAAGTCTGTTGTGTCTGGTTTTACCCAGCGTAAGGAATCCACAGAGATAACCTTGAGTTTCTAAATGGGGGTTGACTTGCATTAAGGGAGGAAAAAGGGTTTTTTATGTTTGTTTTTTGTTTGTTTTGCCTTTTTTTTTTTTTTTCTGGTCTTTTTTTTTTTCCCAAAATACATTAGAGAGGAAAAAGATAAGCCATGCATGTGGCCTGGTGAACTCATTCCAGAGTGGGATGAAACTTCCGGGCGCTTGGGAACAGCGGGGGTTTCTAGATGTTACGGACAGCATCCTCTTATTTGTGCTGTGCCTTTCCTGAAATCGAGGAGAGGAGGAAATTATAGGAGAGACTGGCTCTACAGGGCTAGATTCTTCCACCTGAGCCCCTTGCACCAGCATCGTTGGGGCCGCAGCGCAGGGATGGAGCCACGGCCCCAGCCGCGCCGCGGTGCAAATACCGCTCCCAAGCGAAGGGAGCAGCTTTCCTGAAACCTCCCCAAATCTACCTGTCTGGTGAGCTGAGCTGAGACAAAAAAAAACAAAGCCTGGTTGGAGGTAACATGCCCGACCATGTGGATTCCGGGGAATGTCACACCTCGTCGCTGCCAGCGGGTGACAAGGGTGACCGTCCTGCGCTTCCACGGGCCGCCCTCCAGCCCTACCCCCTGCTCGTGTCCCGCTCCCGCAGATAACTTCATCCTCCTGATGCAGATATATACAGCGTGCTGGCAGGCTGCGCAGCGAGACGGGTCTGGATTTCATTTCTTGCTCAGCTCTGTGTGATCTGGTGCACATTCCTAACATGTTACAAACAGCTTGTGTCTCTGAAAGTGCAATATCGGCTTTCAGTGGCAAAAGCCCTGAAAGGAAACAGGCTGATTCTTCCATGCACAAACAGCTGGGCAGTTGTGGATGGAATTAATTGCTGATATATACTGCCTATGTTTTTCCTCTCTTGTCATTTCCTTTGCAGCTGTGACAGGCAAGTTTTTTTAGGCTTTGAGAACAACAAAGGCCTTTGCAGCGGCCGTGATACAAAATTACTGAAATATGTAAATGTATTTGGATTTACATACAAAATAAGATGTGCCTAAAGCTGCGATAACCGGTGCGGTTCATGGTGGTATTCAGTCTAAGTGCACCTTCCAGATGTCACTGCTGACTTTGAATTTCTGGCTGGAATAATCTTACAAGGGAATTTTGACTTTCTGAAAGCAATATTCAGTGTCTTCTGAAAACAGGCTATCAAGGAGCCTTAAATTAAGCACTGGGAATCACATAAAGTCAGTCACATTGGAAGCCAGCAGTTATGGGACGTTTATCTCCCATTTAGAAAATGTGCACGTTATCAGCGCGTTGCATGGTGGCCTCAGGCTTCACCCTGCCCTTAACAAGTCAAAAACAAACTGCCCACACAAATCCAAACCTGTTGTGAGAGGTACTCTGACTCTAAACACTAATGGTGTCAGAAATGGCAGCACGCCGTCTTTAGCTTTAAAATCTGTGGAAAAATGTAATATCTATTGTTGAATAATATTTTGTTCACTTCAACCACGGATGTCCCAGAGATGGTTTTCCTCCTGTTTATAGAACATTTATAGAACATATAGAAGGATTTAAATATATTTTTGCTTCAGGGAAATCATTGGGGCTCTCCTACTAGTAAGCTTACTCTAGCACGTATTTATTCAGGAGAACGTCTGTAAGCTCCAAGAGCAAAGCCACTTCTGCCAACCTACTCCAGCTATCCCAGGACTTCTACTGTTAAACAATAATTGCAGATTTTTATAAATAACATGATGCATAGAATGGCTTGTTTGCTTAAATAAACACTAGGGAAAGCTTTTTAGACCTGCTCCTAATCACCAAATAAATGAAGCTGTACAAATATGCTGAAAATGTCCCCACCAGCTCGTGTTGTGCAATTACTTCTACCACAAGATGAGTATTTCAAAGGTCCCACTGAAATGAGGGACATTATTTGTGGTAAGAAACACTGTACAACATGAGGAGGGGCTGACAGACCAAGATTTAAAAAAAAAAAAAAATAAAATAAAAATAAAAATCCTTGCGTCGTGGCAGGTTCAAGCCAGGTTTTCAACCCAAGTGCCTCCCGTCTGCCAGGCTGCCGTGGGCCTGCGTGACTGCACGGGGCTAGTAGCGACTGCAGCGTCATGGTCAGTGGTTCAGTTGTCCCCTCCCTGGTTCAGCCTGTTCTGCAGGAGCTGTCCCCTCCTGTCCCCTCCGAGCTCCCACTCGTGCTGGTGAGGAGGGCACGAGCAGGACACTCGGGACGTGGAGGTGAAGGAGCTTGATGGTAAATCCCAGCCATGGGATCCAGAAAGGCTCAGAGCAGCCCTGGGAAAGTGGTTCAGGGAAACCATCAGCTGCCTCTTCTGCTCTCCTCTAGGCTCCGTAGTTGTGCAAAAGTTCAATTACATAAAATATGAACAGCTATTTATGACNGTTACATAAGTCATAAATAGCTGTTCATATTTTATGTTAAATGTGCACATATCACAGGCACCCTGTCCTCCACATGTCATAATAAGTACTTTTTTGGCAGGTAACAGAAGTTATGGAAACAATTAAAATTCCTGTGTAACATGGGGTTCCTTGCTTGTTTGGGAGAGGGGCTGGTGTTTGGGAACTGCACTGCAGTTATTTTCATGGTCAGTAAGATGTCTGCGTCCAATTCAAGGCACCAAGCAGTGTATGGAAATTGTACCTTCAATTTCCCCTGCAGTGCAAAAAGTTGTTAGAAGCAAAGTTAAGAAAAGGACTGGTTTCTCCTCTGGCTGGTTCTTTCTTTCCTAATCTGCTTTCATCTAGTGCCTGTCTGAGAGACTAAAAGAGACAAAATTGTGTTTCTTGGAAGCTTTGTAGTTGATGAGCAGTTTAATTTCATCCTACAGTGAAGGTCATGGTCCGGAGAGCCTGTGGCTGCGTTTCCCAGCGGATTAAGTGGCAGGTTGGTGGCATTATTTGCTTTGCAGACCTGTAAATGAGCTAGTGTTTGTGAATCTGGTAGCTTCACTGTAACTGTGGTTTGGTTCTCCACCCTTTTACTGGAGATACAGCTTCACTGGTGCTTTCAGGGTTGCTCTGCTTCCTTTCTCCACCCTTTTCTCATGAATAAACTTGAAAATACTTAGCACAAGATTTCTTGAGAATTGCCACATCTGAGGTGATTTGTTTCCACTACAGGTCCATGTATGCATGTGTGCATGTATTTTTAAAACTAATGAGAGATATGGTGCAATATGCTTCCATAGAGGAGAAAAATAGCTAGTAGAGATAGTAAATTCTGTGGCAACACGCAGCTTTGCATAAACCATGCAAAGGATTCATGCTGTAGTTGGGAGGAGTTTGTGGTTTTGTTTCTTAACTCCTTTGGGTTTTTTTTTTATTTTTTTGGTTTTCGGGTTAGGCATTTCTTGTTTTTGTTTTTCTTTTTGCTAGACTGTGACTTTGAAATTGAGCAGAGAAGTGCGGCTAGTTATTTCCTAAATATTTATTATTGAAAGGATTTTCATCTTGCAAGTATCTTACTGACTACTAAATGTTTCAGAATGCTCGAAAGTTCAGTGTATTAATCAACCACCTGACCTGTCAGGCTAAGTAATTAGGTACAATTAAAAAATATTTCAGATTTTTCTACATGTCGTTTACAAGACTTGACTAATCAAATACATGTTTGGCAGTGCTAAAGCTCGAGACATCGGTGCATGAACTTTGTGTAAGAGTGGGTTCATTCAATAAAAAATAAAAGGAGCATTTAAAGAGCCTTTTATTCCTGTCATAAAGATGCTTTGTGCTATTGCTGTTGTGTGTTTGACAGAGCAGTTGGGGATAGATGCTGCAGAAAGTTCTGTCTTGTATTTTGATTGTCTTCTCTTTCAAACTTGTCTTTTCATCTCTGATGTCGTGACATGGGTGGTAAGTTACAATTTTTGTGTTTGAATGCTGTTTTCTGGTATAGTTAGCGTGCAGATGATGCGTAAATCAGTTGCTCTCTGCTTTCTTCTGTTGTGTATGGTGCAATTTGAGGAGTATGCGATCTGCTTCTGTTTCGATCAAACAGAACCTCAGCTGCAGCAGAGCTGGGTCCTTGTTTTCCCGGGATGTGTCAGCAGTTTAGCTGAGCATCACCAGACCAGATGGAGAACCCATCCTGCCGTGATCCCGGACTTGTTGTGCTGCCCTTTGAGAATTCACTTTCAACTGCAAAGGCAAGCAAAACAAGCATGATTTTTACAGCTGAGCATAAATGCTTTGGCTTTAATTCAAGTGCATTTAAATGCAGCATGGTGCTGGTCACACAGTTGTAGCAAACATTGCACTGTAATTTGGTATCTTCAAATGTTATATCAAAGTAGACAGTTTCTGTATGTGTTTAGATGGACATTCTTCATGTGCATAAGTAGTGGCAGGCTAGACGTGCCATGTGCTGCAGTCGCTGTAATGAGGGATGCTGGCGAAGGCTGCAGGACAATGTATGAAGCAGCCTTTGTTAGTGCATACTATAACTGCATTGAAAGTCTCCAATTATATCCAGTTTTTCCTTAATTCTTATGACAGAAACACATGACCAAGGAATATAGAGTTGTCTGTTGAAAATATTTTTTGGTGTCCAAATTAAAAAAAGCCAAGCCCACACCCAAGCATTTAAAGCAGATAAACTTGCTCTGGGGAGAAAAACAAACAGAAAAGCTTCCTGTTTCTGCAGGGTGGATCAGGCTCTCGGCTCTGCAGCTGGGGCCTCGAGGAGCCCCGCTGCCCTCTCCCAGGCTGGGGAGTGCCCGCATCGCTCCTTCCCTGCATCCCGGGGCAGTGAGCGGAGCAGCCCCTGAGCCCCACGCTCCTGCTGCTGCCAGGGAAGCCGCCTGGAAGATAAACTTTAACCTGTCGCCCTGTCACGTCCGCTCTGTTGCAGAAATAGCAATTTGCTACTTCTGTCGTGGCAGGTTCAAGGCATCGACGTTTCAGAGGAGGTGTTGGAAGTTGCAGTGTTCAGCCTAGAAGTGCCTACCTTGTAGCTATGCTTCCCACTGCATGATTTGCTTTTCCATAGTTTTGGCAAAAGAGTTCTTCTGAATGTTTTATATGAATTATTAGGAAAATTATAAAAGCGTTTGGTCCCTCGCTGCAGTTTTTCTATATCTAACTTCGAGCAGGCAGCACTGTGTTAAGCATGTCACAATTTAGTTATGCAATCTTGGCGTTTTTTTTTTTTTCTCTCCTGAATGCACTCTTCTGACTTCTGTGAAGGCTAATGAGAGTCATGTGTTTGTATCAATGGGGAAGGAGACCCTTAAATATCTTTCTGGTAGATTTGGTGGAGACCAGAGGTAATGTTCATTACTACAGTGCGTTGGGCAATCGGATGTCTTATTAGTGGGATGCTAGTATGTCGAGTGCTCTTGTTGCTTGGACAAGAGCATACAGTGAAAATATTAAACCGGTAACTTTTTGATCTTACCATATGCCTTTATATTGTTGGATTCATTTGTCTCTATTATATTTTTCCCCTACCTGGGCAGTTACAGCAGTTACAGATAATAGGCAGGTAATACAGATAAGATCCAATAGTTATTAGGTTGACTGTTGATCCTACAAAAATGCACGTGCTCCATAGGGAAACAGTAGGATCATAAAAAAGTTCATTTAGAGGGGCCCTCAGGGGTTCTGTAGTCCAACCGGCTGCTCAGAGAGCAGGAATCCAGCTGCGAGGCCAGGCCAGGTTGCTCAGGGCTTTGCCCATCTGGGTCTCAACCCCCCTGAGATGGAGCCGCGCCACGAAGAGCCCGTCCAGCATCCTGGTGAGCGCCCCGTGGGCACCAGGGCCGACTGCGGCGCCCGTCAGGCCGCTCCTGCTCCAGGTGGGACAACCCCAATCCCGCAGCTTTCCCTCCACGCCTGCACCAGCCGCCGGGAAGGCTCTCCTTGAGCTCCCACCAGTTTCAGTGCCCTTCCTGTATCCACAAGTTATTGCCACTCAGTAGTTAAAATGTTTTCAATGTTTTTCTAATATAAGGCAGAGAACAGTTCAAAAAACTTTGATCAAGTATGAACCAAATTTTAGCTATCTCTTTAATGAGAATCATGATGGTCGGGATGCTTGGAATGGAATAGCTAGTTTGTGGGGTTTTTTGAATAAAAGGGAAAAAAACACATCTCTTTTAAGAAGTATTTGAATGGTAGAACATAAGAACTGCATCGAAGTTTCAGCTGAGCAGATGTTTCTGCAAATCACTTACTAATACAAACAAGCCCATGATTTTTGTGTCATTCTACAACTGCCGAGAGGGTTTGCACTCCTCTGAAGCTGAGGTCTTGGCTGACATCCTCTGACACACAGTGGGAATTCACTTCCAGTCAGGAAATGCTGTTTTTCGATGTTTTATCTTGCTGAGGCAACCACAAGTGAACAATAGGCTATTAAAGTATTAGAACAACAAGTGGTATAACTAACCCAATATTTACTTTGTTCTGAATGTTGTGCTAAAAGAAGACATTGGCTGGTCTTCAGAATTAATCTGGTAGTTGGTGTGTAGAGGCCTAAGCTGTTTTCAATATTAAGCAGAAATGTAGTTGTAGAGTGAACTTTCAGAACTTCCTGTCACAGTTTCCTGTTGTAAAAGAGACAAAAATAAATGTAGAAATCAAGACTGTTGGCAAAGTAAAAGCATTTCTTCACAGTGCAAAGCTTATCCTCCTTAATTCTGAAACTTTTGACATAAAACTAATATTTTATTGCTTTCTGTCACTGTGATCAAAACAGTTCCATCAAAATTTAGGCATCCCCTTACAGATAAAGGAGATATCAAGCTTTGCATTCTTACTTAATATCAGAAAATCCGACAGACTTTCACCTCATGATAAGAAGTCGATAAGAACCTGATTTGCTCCAAACGCAGCCTCTGCAGCCTTCTTCCCTGCCAATGAGTGTCACATCTGTAAGTAATTTGATAAGTTACTCCACTGGTATGTCAGAAGTTACACAATGAAACTGGTTCTACTGTGGATTTTTTGTGTTTCAGAAATAGAATATAGGGAATTACATCAGTCTAGAGAAAGAAGTTCTATAGTAGCTTTGTGACCAATCACTGGAGCTCTTAAGTGTGCACTTTTAATTCACTTTTAGATGTAGTTTTATTTAAATATTAGTAAAATATTTAACATTCCAGAGTCTTTGCATTTTGAGGAAAGTCAGGTTGCACGTGACATTCAGATGTGATATCACCGTAGCTGCTCCATTGCACTGTGAGGAATAACAAGGTGATAAAACTAGTTTTCTCTTCTAGATTTGTATAGCCAAAAAAAAAAAAAAAAACTGTGTATGGTTTTTGCTTTTATGCAAATGTTTGGTAATGAAGAATTGCTGCATTCAGTTTGGTTAATTGTCTGCTCATTATGTAAATATATTCGCCAGTGCCCTGACTCAAAGCCTGTTAAAAGTTTCCAAGTCAGCGCTCCGATTGTTGAGCTCTTGGGTTGCATCCGAGACCAATCCTGGAAACTTTGCCATCCGTTTAACTGGAACAGAACTGGCTCCTGGTGCAGGAAGCAGTATTTGAAAGTGAGGATGTGCATCTCTCCCAGCTGCAGGGAAGAATCGAGGGATGGAGCAGCTCTACCACGTGAGCGTGTGTGTCATGAGTCGGCCGGGTTAGGCAGAGGGAGGGCCATTATTTCATTAGAGGGCTGGCACTGGCCGTGGCCCGCAAGAATTTTCACAAAGGATTTTCTGTTTGGAATCTAATGCAACCAGAACATTCATATGTTTGCAGGAGGTTTCCGTGGCAACTCTGTAAACTGTGATGTTAGCAGACAGAGGCAAAGGTTGCGCTATTGTGGAGGCCCCCTTGTATTCTCCTCAGATGTTTCAGAACAGCTATATTTCTTAATGGGTTCTCTGGGCCTGTGTAGCACTTTGGTTAGAGCTTTTTATGACTGGGCACTCATCCTGGTTGTACTAAATAAAGAGGTCAGATGAGCTGCAAGAATAACAATGAAAATGTGCTTTTAAGCATTTTTTTTTGTATAGAATTACTTAAATATTTTCATTTGATTTGATTTATCTTTTTGTTAATGGTATTGATGTAATCAGAAGTGGAAGAGCATGACATGAAATTAAAAAAAAAAAATCACTACTTTCCCCATTCTGCTAAGCACTTTTATTATTAACATAGAACTAATGCTCGTCTCCTCTCGAGAGGAGTCTGTTATTTAATTAATAAAAGTGAACATCAATTTTAAAACTACTTAGTCTTTAGTATGCTTTACTTCTTCATGCTGTCTTTAAATTTATACCATTAATTTAAATTCCCAAACATTTCTTGCACTGTTTGTTCATGTTTCAGGAAATACTGCCAGCGTGAGCACAGATGAGTATTGGTTCTTTGCACAAACATCTGATCCAAGTTCCCCTTTGACATCTTTTAACTGACCTTCCATATGAGAAAAAATGAGCTCATTGTCTTTACTCACAGTTTAAGCTTTACTATCATGGGAGTTTTAGTTTAGGCACGGTAGTAATCTTTAAAACAACTATGACAACTAAGACAACTGCTCTCCTATATGGGCTTATGCTGCAGCAGCCAGAACAGCAGGGACCTGCTGGTTACTCACTTGTTGCCCCAAGAAAATGGGATCTTCTGGCATCACGCTGTCTGTGCCTGTATTTGCTCCAGCCATGTCACTGTGGAACCTGTTGGTTACTTTAAGCCCAGCTTGATATACGGGTAGATCTTAACACTCTGAAGTGTTACGAAAGTTGGTACCTGTTAGAAGAGAGAGATGTAGGATTGCGATGCTGAGGTTGACTGGAGGTGTAAAAAGGCCATTGCCTTGCTCGTTCCTTCTGATCAGAGGGCATTGACAAGAAAAAATCAGGCTAGTACATGTATAAACTTAATCAAATTCGCAAACAATTTCACAGAAGCCGGAGACCGTATAAATTCTCAATTTTACAATGTTTTCTGTTTTATTGCAACAAGTACAAAGGTCTTTAAGACATTTGCATGTAATAAAGACGAGTAACCTTGAAGCATTTCCAGCAACTTGGAGGTGAAAGCATTTGCAGTTGTGCTGGCGCTGTTGTCTGGTGCAGGATGAAGGGGCACAATGTGCTGTTAGCTCCACGTGGCTGCACGGGCTGCCTTGGGGCGGCTGGGACTGCCCGCTCGGCCATGGCAGGATGGAGCCAGCAAAGGGCTTAATGATAACCTAAATACTACTTAACTGCACTGTTACTCCTCCAGAGAAGCTTTGGTCTGCTCCTTAGACCAAACTCTTCCTGCAGGTTCCTTTTTAGGCTAGGAAAAGGATGGTAGGGAACACGCAGAGCTGTATATACTTTCATTCTTCAAGTAGATATGATCTGATATGATCTCAAATATTTTCGTAGTATCAGTAGTTTTCTCCTTGTTTATGGTATAAACTGAAACACTGTGACAACCTGGGATGATTTCCATTAAATACACCAATATTCAAAGACAAGTATCGCCAAAGGTCACCTTGCAGTGTCACTATTACGGCAGTTCCTGCTTGTTTTAAATTCATTTCTTTGGATGTATAGTGATAAGAGAAGAGTTTGTGCCCAAATCTCTCCATGTTTAAGCAGTCTGTGCTCCCAACTCATATATTACGTGCCCAATCCTTTCAATTTAAACATAACCAAGGTTTAATTGCAAGCCAACAAAACTCATTTCAGATTGCATATACAAATAGAATTTGAAAATTCAAATAAAACAACTCATTATTTTGTCAATTTTGTCCTAATTCATTAAATTATAATAGTTTTATGTAATGGATAGATCCTCTTTCCCTGACACGCTGGGCAGGCTCCTCTTTAGATGTGAAAACCTGCTTAAGGGAGTCAAATCTCAGCAAAGTTTTAGATGCCAGGTTGCTTTTTCACTCTGGTAACAAGGTCCCTGGTGCTGCACGCAGCGTGCCAGGACACGTCTCTCATCCTGTGATACCTGAGCAGCTCATTGTAGAGTGTCATTGTAGAGTGGCTTTCAGTGCATACAAGTGCTGATGGAGAAGGAGAATTACGGCATAATTGCTTGCTTGAGCTGGACAATAACAGTAACTTAGTCCTGTAGTATTCGTACTTTCTACTCGGCGCATCTTAAAAATTATTCTTTCTACTGCCCTCTGTGCCAACTCACTACAGCCCTTGGTGTGTGACCAAATCTAGTGTTCATAAAGNAGGACACGTCTCTCATTCTGTGATATCTGAGCAGCTCATTGTAGAGTGTCTTTTATTGTATCGAGGCTTTCAGTGCATACAAGTGCTGATGGAGAAGGAGAATTACGGCATAATTGCTTGCTTGAGCTGGACAATAACAGTAACTTAGTCCTGTAGTATTCTACAGTACTTTCTACTCGGCGCATCTTATTAATTATTCTTTCTACTGCCCTCTGTGCCAACTCACTACAGCCCTTGGTGTATGACCAAATCTAGTGTTCATAAAGGTCCAGCATGTGTTTTGGGGACGTACTGGCTGCTGCTTTGGGCACATCTGCTTCTCTGCTCGATGCTGTGGTTAAGTCTGAAATGACCATTTGACTTCAGGCTGACTTTCTTCAAATCCAGTCGGATGATTTTCTGTTCTTGAAGGTGTGTTTAAGACCTTTGGTTCTCTATTCAATTTGTTGCTCTGGTACTGCTAGCAGGAGGTGCTAGAGACAAGAAGCAGGTCAAATGCAGGCCAAGTCAGTTGAGATTAATGTGCATATTTGTGTAGGGAAAGCCTTGACTGCAAAGGAAGCTTTTAGGGTTTACTAGTGAAGTAGTCCGTATTTTATTGAATTATTTTTAAGTAAGCTGAAGACAGTATTAAAGATAGGGGCAAACATAGAAAAAGTGTTGCTGCACACACTAAATCCTATGGATCTTACTGGGTTAATTAAAACAAGATGCTTTGAACTTTGAGCTAATTATGTAGCAGTCACTTGAACTTTTGCAAAGGGCCTTCCTGCCCCCTGCACTTGCATGTGGCCCTTGCAACCCCCTGCTTTGCCCAGCCCTCCTTCCCACGTGGTTTTTTGCATATTCAGTGTAGAAGTTACCTTTATGGTCTGCTGTTGCTACAGCTAAAGGATGGCATCTGAGGACGTGGGAAGCTGAGACAGATGAGATGGGAGTGACAGGACGGCCCCAAGCCAGCAAAGAAAATATGAGAAACTAGCATGAGGTGTGACTAATATATTAGGACCTCTAAAGACAAGAACCTGATAGATAAAAGACATACGGATATGACCTCCACTAACTTCTGCATGCTTTTAAGCTTTTTAAAATATTGTTTTAATGCTGTAGTTTAATACACATTATCATGTATTAGCTCATGTTTACAAATGTTTGCAAATAGACAAAATGGGAGGGCAAGTGTCCCATATGTTAAGCTGAAACTCATCCCAATAAAAAAGAGGGAAGCAAGGTCCTCTGGAGGCTGAATGAGGTGAGACTATTTCGTATTTAGCATAAAAATACCTAACAGGTCAGTAAGAGGTCAAAATGTAATGTTTTTGTTAAGCTAGCTGGTTTGTTTTTAAGCGTTTAAGCTGCAATGGGTGCGCTCATGTGGTGTGTTCGCTTGCTGCTCGTTTCAGTGTGGCAATAGGTGAACCATGCCCGGTGAGGAGGCTGTTGGCGCTGCTCCGGCAGGAGCGTTCGGCCTTCGCGTGCTGGTGGGAAAGGTCAGGACTGGATGCAAAGCAGGGGAGCTCCAGAGGTTGGGCTATAAAAAGGTTGGCCGGGCAGCAGCTCAGTTGTCCGCCCAAACATTTGGGAAATCCAGCAGTTGCTTCGCGTCCATCACTCGGCTTCCCCACCGGCACAGCGCCCGAGGCAGCCCCACGGAGCCTCCAGCCCCGCACGCGGCTGCTTTGGCCCTCATGTTTGTCGGGACAATGACAGCGCCGTAAATCAGGAGGACTCTGGATGTGCCCCACCATCAATGAGCGTGGCGCTGTGTCCGGTGTCACGCAGTCCCGGAGCGGCTCCCGGCATCCCAACGGGGCCTCTTCCAAGGCTGGCGTCAACCCGTGGGACTTTAAAGAACTGTTCATGTAACAAACCTGACTCTTCCGCTATGTAGCAATGCGTATGGCCATGTAAAGAAGGAAATTCTGTTAATTCCACATCTATGGGATTTAAAACAAGTCCAAAAACCTTCAGGCCCATTGGACTTCAAGTCCAAACTTGTCCAAGAGCTTCAAGAGGAATCTGGAAGCTTGGCATTGCTACAGGAAGAGGAGGAAGAATTGTGGCAAGATTTTAAGCTTTCGACAGCAATCAGGTGTTCTTGCTAAATGATTTTTCTTTTCAGAAGGTTTTTTTTTCAAGTTATGTTATAGAGGAGCTTAGGTTTCATTGTTTTTCCAGAGAATTCAGGGAAACATTTCAAATCTTGGTTGCCTCTGTGTGTGGGTTATGTATTTGCGTACTTTTTTCAGATTAATAGCGATAAGTAGTAACAGAACATAATCTTTTAATTTAGCCTCCTGTTGTCTACTGACTCATGAAATATCTTTAGGTAACTCAGCCACCTGCGATTATGTAGATATGCAGAGATATTATTTTTAAAATACTTTGTATTTTGTTTAAATTGCAGCATTTTGGAAAATACCGAGTTACTTTCTCATTGGAAAAGTCCCAGATATCTCAGAAGCTAGATAAAGTTCCTAATAAAACCTTTCCTTTCCTGCCACCCTCTCATTTTCTGCTGAGCAGATAGCTGAGCCCACAGTAGATTTTTATTATTATTATTATTATTTTTAACCATGGAGCAAACTGGGAAAGAGCATGGAAAAAAATATTAATTTCCTTTTATTGTCATTCAGCTTATCTGTGCTTTGTGTTAGAGCAGCTTTTTGCACGTGACATTGCGATTTTCGTCTCCCTAGCAGCTCCTCCTTACCTATCATCTGCTGTGCTCTTCCAGGACAGCTTTCCTGCTGTTGCACAGAAATATGTTATTTACACTCAGGGTTTAGGTATCTTCATCTTGTAGGATCTCTTATCTTTTATTTGAAATTTTAATGTAATACCACCGTAGAAAAGCAGCTTAAACACAGAAGAAATTTCAGTGCTAATTATAGTGTTCGTTGTTACTATGCCGTAAAATTACTGTTTGGTACAGTAGAAGGTGAAAGAAAAACAAGAAAAGTGGGTATAAGGTAGGACTGTCATTTTTTTTTCAATTCTAGTAAGTACAAACTGTTTACTGGTTAGCAAATGCTTTAATTAACCATTGTGATGCATGTACTTAGTGTAATTAGATGATTTTTTTTAATTGCCTTGAAAATAGTGCATGTCCGCAGACTTCACACAATTTCCATTCACCCTGTGTATCTAAGCATAGATGACAAAACTATCAGGCATTCCAGTTTAGTGTAGCCTCAAGATATAACTTTAATTTTAAACTGTCTTTCTGGTAGATTGCAAGGTACCAGGCACATATGAAAAAGATAAATTTTGCTGCCAGAAAGACTGTAGTATCTGTGTCTGACCTTCTGTTAAAGCAAAGTATTTATGACACAGTTTATTGTGCCTCTTTAAAATTAAAAATTAAAAGCTTATCTTAACGTTGGCTTCCAACACACTGTTATGAGTAAATTCTGTCTGTGTTTTAAAAACCTGAGATGTTAAGCAGTAAGAAAGAAAATGTATGGTGCACATGGCAGCACATGATGTGAATCGTCCTTTCCCCTCTTGGGCGCTTCAGTGTGGTGCTGTCGTTCTTTCCCTACCTGCCCCAGGAACTTGTCCATGAGCTTTGGCTCATCCACAGACTTCACTGTCTTTGCCTCCTTCCAAACCACCCAGCCCTTGCGGCTGCGTTTGCTCCAACTTAAATGCTTTGCATAACGAACAGGGCAATCTGAAATTAAAGAATTCACCTTAGCCATTTGCTAGTCAAAACAAGAAGATGGCATTTTGTGAGCTGAGGGAAGGAGGTCCCTGTGCAGTTGGTTGCTGCAGAGCAGCGTGCCCAGGGGGACAGGCTCCGTGCGTGCCCGGCCGCGGGGTGTCCTGGGCAGGGACAGGGTGAACCGCCCATCTGAGCTGAAGCAGTAGCTCTTGGAAGGTTGTTTTTGTTTCCTGTCACCCAAAAAGGATGACTGGGTAACTGGCTCTTCAAGGGTTGTCTCTGCAGTTACAAGCTGTCGTGGAACTGGGAGGAATACCAAATAGTGAAGCACGAAGATAGTCTGGGTCTACGCAGTTAAGTACACAAACTCATTTTTGAGACTTAACACATGCAAGTGGCATTTGTGGCCATGTGGCAGAGCATATTGTGTAAATCAAGCCGTGATTCCCGGCTTTATTTCTTTTCCTGGTTGTGCTGCAAAGTGCTGCCAGGCTGCCGTGCGAATGGGAGGGTGCCGAGCGCGCCCGCTGCAGGCCAGGGCCACGGAGCGCCCGCTGATGGATGCACCACAAGGAACCTTCCCACACCAAGCAGAGATCTCACATCCTCAATTAAAAGATTAAACCCTCAATTAATAATCCTGATATTTTTGATGGCTGTCAGCAGCCCAGTATCTCCTCTGGCTTTTTAGTGGTTCAAGGAGTTGGCTGTGGTTCGGTTTCAGTTTATACCGCATAAAGTGCGAGTTGAACAGCTTGCATTAATGCTGACTTTAATATTGCACTATATAGTTGTGAAAAAAATAGTGCTTTAGATTTAATGTAGAAACATGAAAACAAGACTTGAATGCACGCAGGCATGTATTTCTTAGAAAAAATGTATATGTATATGTTGCCCCGCTTTAATGCAGTGTCTGAAAGAAGATACTATTGCATTAGCTTACTTCATTTAAAAGCTGAAGGACTTAAATATGCAGCACTGGATTAGAATATTGCATCTGTAACCAGCCTGGGCTGTAGTATGAGAAATTGTGCCGAAAGCCACAGCCGTGGACACCCCTGTGCTTCAGAACCAGAGTTTGTGGAACTGTGGAGGGAACTGGCTGCACAAGTCACAGCTGAAATCTAAAGGGGAAAAAATGAGGTAGTTTTTTCTTCTTTTTTGTTTGTAGGTTTTTTTCTTTTTTTTGAGACATATACTGCCTTGTGTCTACTTAGGCACATAGTTCCATGCTTTCAGTATACACTTGTGTACTGACACGTTGTTAGAGTCGTGGTGTGTTCGCAAAACAAGCTCACAAACAAACGTGGTACCTATCTAGCGCAGCATATGTGTGTTCAGTCCCACCACCTATTCTGGGAAAATGCTAGCGCGTGCAGGCTGCCTCCTGTTCATCCTGCCAGTGCGTGAGCTCGGATGAGCAAAACCCAGGCTTGCTATAACATAACGCATTCTGTCAACTCATTGTCAGATATTCATCATATTTGATATCATGAACAGGAGAATGAAAATTTGATTTTTGATTATGATTTGATATTCATATTATGATTTTTGATTACGATTTGATTGTTCAGTAGTATTCACTACTGAATTTCATAGGAGAGATGCTTAAAGTTTGACTTCTGTGTGATCATGACGGTGTCCGCAGCCGCAGGCCGCGCTGCCCTGTGTTTCCCTCATCCTTCCGCAGTGTTTGCTCGGAACCCTGACCGGGCTCCTTCGTGCCCGGCCTCACTGCCGGCTCCCGCAGCCATCGCACGGGCCCGAGGCAGCACGTTGGCTCCGGCTGCAGCCTGCCTGCTTCCCGGTGGGGCTGGCAGCAAGAGCAAGGATCATCCCGGCACCGCTGCCATCCCGGGAGCAGGGCAGGAGGAGCAGGTGCGAAGGAGCAAGGGCAGAGCAGCACCGTGTGCCCCTCGAAGGAGGCACACGCACACCACCTCATCCAGCGCGAGTGCTCCAGCCTGGGGATTCGCGATGGCAGTTAATTATGCAGCGCACGCGCGGCTGCTTCCAGCGCCAGGAATTCCGCGGCAGAGCGGATCCTACTGCAAGGAGAAAACAGGTACCTGAAACCGGCCATGAAAACACCATAAAAGGTAGATTAACAATTCGTTGCTAGGTGATCAGATTGTTTGGTCCCTTCTCCGTTGCTCCTGTTTTTCTCTTATGCTGTTTTTTATAGGTTATATATATACACCCTATGTATTTGTTTTTATATATCTATGTGTTCTGTACACTCTGATAGACAAATACATCAACTCGGTGCTTTCTGGGGTGCTCTTTGGCCAGGTAATTTTTTCTTGCATTTAATCTCTCTCTTTTTTTTTCCCTATTTTCTTCTCTACTTCTTGCTTCTCTGACTTTGCTCTTGAGCTGCTTCTCCGATTTGACTTTGAACACAGTGATCCTGGCAAAAGCAGCACAGTGCTTCCCTCAGAATCTTCCAAATGTCAGATGGGGAGCTCAAGACTTAATCTTGGAACGGCACATGCCAGACTGCAAGTAATTTGAATTAATTAGAAGCTTTTGATAAATAAGACTTAAGTAGTGAGATGTGCACCTTTATAAAGGCAAAGCCCTCAACGTTTTTAGCCTCACTGCAGGTATAAAATATGACAGACTATAGAGGCCAAACTGGGGCATGGTAAATGGCATCAGATGAGGGAGGAAGGGGCCCGTTTCCTCCTGCAGCAAGTACCAGGTCTGTTCCCTGGGCCGCAGGAGGGCACAACAAGGCCAAGGAAGCAGAAGGAGGTTAACAAGGAGCTCTGCACAAGAGCCGTCACTCGCACTGCTGAGTGTCACAAGTACCTAAAAGGGTTTTCAGCAGAGATGCAGACCTCTGTATAAAATATAGGAAGCCTGATTTTCCTAGATACTTTTGTAGAAACCCCCACTTCTGCATTAGATTAGTTGAACAGGCAGGAAAACTGATGCGCTGTATGTTTTGAATCTTTCATGGACATGACAGCATATATGTGTTTGGCCAAAACATGGGCCTATGTCTGAGCTGGTCAGGAGTGATGGCTCTCACCAGGATAGGATGAGATCTTGGAGGTCTCCCGGGGGCGGGGAGCGGATGATGATGGTCTTTTTTTGTGTGCATGTTTATCCATTCTGACCAGCCTAGATGTAGTGTCTAGTTGCTGCAGACACATATAATCTCTTACTCCTTCCCACCTGTGTCGGTGTTTGTAAAAGACACGTCTCTGTGATGTGGACACCCCGGGCAGTGCCGCGTGCCTAAGCAACACTAACTAATGCCGCTCCGGAGGCGGGCAGCTCACTTTCAGTAATCCTAGAGCATCGCTGGAAGGTGCAGAAACTACACTAGCCTTGCAGCAAAGTTGATTTACCTCCCGGCAATGGAATTAAAAGGAAAAAAACAAAAAAGAGAGAAAGAAAAATTGAAAGGTTGCTCCTCTGTTGCAATTAATAGATTTTGATCTGTGTTTTCTGCCAGTACCTTGATTCAGTGTCCTTACTAGTCCTGTTCTCAGAAGGCATTGCAGAGTTTCAGATCCCTAGAAGCTCAGTATATTTTTTAACAAAAGTCTCTCTCTCTCTTTTTTTTTTTTTTTTTTTTTTAAATCAGTGCAAGACTAAAATAATAAAAGAATGGCTGGGTTGGTTTGAACATGTTCCAGCTCAGCAGTAGGGGGTACACAAGAGTCAGCCTGGACCCAACAGAGTGCGCACTGAACTGCATCTAATAGGAACAACTGGACCCAAACCCTGTATTACCTTCAGTAACTGAGTTTTTCTGTGGGACAAGGACTTTAATGTAATCTTAATGGCTAGAGGTAACAAATTAGTCTGCAAGGAAGGAGGAAAGAATAAAGCCCAAAGCAATTAGAAACTATCTCCTGAGGATTTTTAAGTCTTGCCAGACACATATTTGTGTCTCTTTGCAGATGAATGGGCCTTTCTGTCACTGTATTGTGATGTATTGTAAAGTAGCAGACTTGAACTAATTATGTCCTGTAAACTTAAAAAAAATGTCTTTTGAAGTCCAGACATGCATGTAGTTGGTCCAACCAAACAAGTGTCACTCAGGGTAAGGGGGATTCAGGAGCATTTTGGAAAAAACACAGTTGGATGGTGTAACTTCTGGGAAGAAAAAGTAACCAAGAAACCAGGCGCGGACATTGCAATTCACTGCTGGTTCAAAACGGGTCTGGCTAGCCACATTTATAGGGTAACTTCAATTACTACCATTGTTGTGGTTCTCACTTAGGTGGAGCAGTGTGTATCAAGTGGAGATGGTTGTCTCTGGCTAAGAGGTCTGGTGTGAAGCTGCTCTCTCCTTGCAGCATTTAGACAGGGAGGTTTGCGTGGTCTGCTGTTCTCATAGTGCTTTTTTTTCCTTTGGTTTCTTAAGCAATAATAAATGGCAGTATTCATAAAGGTGTGTCTTCTTGTAGCCTGAACACAGGGAAATGAAGCTGTGACCATATCTTTGAGATGTTCCAAAAGGTTCGTCCTTCTGCTCTAGTGACCCTAACTGTAAAAGACGATGGTTAATTCTTCAGCGGATGCTTTTATACCTCCCATTTATATGCTGTCCTAAGCTGCAACCTGAATGTGAAGGCCTTAAATCGCTAGTCTGTAGTAAGGGAAGGTACTACCTGGAAATAATTCTTTGGAAAATCGGTCCTCCCTGGACCAGTCCTGCTCAGGAGGTTTCTTGGGGAGCCACCAGCAAACACTGGATGAGCTCGGCCTGCACTGGAGCAGTAAATGCAAAACTTGCCATTTTTTTTCATATCGTCATCCAAACTTCCACGTCCTCCATAGCAAAGTCATCACAGTTCATGGATCGTGTATTGAGGATGTGACTTTTACGTCGCAGAACATGAGTTGTTTCATCCACTGTCCCAGATAAGCTCCTGGAAGCTCTGCGGGTGAAATGAGATAACATTGCATGCCAACATGAGCTCCTTCAAAACTGTAAAATAAATAAATAAATAAATAGGTAAAGGGAAAAAGCAATTACAACTTTTAGTGATTTTTTTTTGAGAAGGGTGTTTAACTGTCTTTCATCTCAGCCCTAAATGTAGTGACAATCTACAAGCACGCAAGCAGATCATGGGGAGGGCTTTCTTAGGCCCCACATGCTAGCGCTTTCGCTGCTCTACAGCTGGTGTCTCTCTCCCTGGCTTTCTGGGTTGGTGTTTGGCAGCAGCTGTGTGGTCCCGCGCGGCTCCCACCGGCCGTGTCCCTGGCCGCGTGCAGGGCTGGCAGGAATCTCCACCGCCGCCGCCTGCACCGGCTGCTGCGCGGAGCAAGTGCCAGGTTGCGGTGGGAGATGCGGAGGGAGCTCCGTACCGCTCATGCCGGCAGCAGATCCTGCTGCCAGAATCATGGAATCATTATGGTTGGAAAAGACCTTCAAGATCATCGAGTCCAACCGTAATCCCTACAACACCCTGCCCGCTAAACCATGTCCCCACGCACTTGGTCTACCTGTGTCGACACCTCCAGGGACGGTGACTCTACCACTTCCTCGAGCATCCTATTCCAATACTTGACTGCTCTTTCCATGTAGAAATTCTTCCTAATGTCTAACCTGAACCTGCCCTGGTGCAGCTTGGTGCAGCCATGTACTCTTGTCCTACCTGTATCACCCTGGCCCCTGCGAGGGGAGGACACACGGTGACACCAACCAGGAGCCCTTCAAGCCAGGGCAGGCGATGGCAAACTGCGTCAGTACTTCCTGGCAATACTTCATTGTGCACCTTTGTGCACCCGTGCACAACTTTTTTTTTATCCTCTGGAGATGTGAATTATTTATGCACTAAATACGTCTGCATGTAAATGTTTTCATGTTAAATATATTATTCAATATGTATATTTACATAAATATATTAAATACATATTTATTTTAAAATATATTAAAATCTATTTTTATAACAGACTGCCTTTTCCCAGAAATCTTGTTTCTCTTCGTTCCTCAACACGGGGAAGCGTTTCCTCTGCGCTGCCGTGAAGAGAGCCGCTCTCGCATCTGTCGTTTCTGAACCTCTTTTTTTTTGTATGGAAATTCAGCGTCTGCTTTCCTGCTTTTGATCCACTTCGTGTATACAAATATACAAATGCTGATCAGTTTTTAAAATGATGTTTTAGGTGTAGCTTTCTGCCGAAACATGACTTTTTTTTCTCTAATGTGATTAAAAGAGCTTCAGTGAGAATATTTTTCCTGCTACTGAACAGAAGAGAAGAAAAAGCTAAAGCTAATATTTTCAGGGGGTATAAGACTGCAGCCCTGGGAACTTGTATGACCTTCTCTGCTAATTCCTCAGCAATTTTTCCTAGTGTCTTCTCAAAGCTGAGGCACCATCTGGCCGCCTGTTGAGATCAGGCGACCCAGAACTTCGTCCTCAAAGTCAAGTTAGGAGCTGGGCTAGAAAGGCTGCAGTTAGGGAACATCTTAGTTCAAGTTGGGAGACAACTTCTGAGTGGATGTTAAACAGAGGCCCCATGTTCTGAGGAGAGGTGTTGAAGTAAAACACGTCATATATAAAAGCCATGGGAGGCTTGATGAATGTAATGTGCAAAGTTTGCCATAAAACTTCTTATGGGCACTTTCAGCATCACTTCTTAATTGCATGCTGCTGCTTTCTTGGTTGAACTTGAATAGATGTTTAGGAAGAGTCAGGGAGACTTTTCACAAGATTTAAAATTCAATAATAGGTTTGTTTGAATAATTTTTTATTTTTTTTTCTCCTTTTTTTTCTGTTCCTGACGATTATTTGCCTGTTCTGTTTCATTATAGACACCATTCTGCAGAGTTGAGAAAAACATTGCTTGTGTCCAGACTTGGACATTACCCTCAATGTTTTGTTTTTGATTACTCTTCCTTCTTTCCCCCTTCACGTTTCAGGAGAGGAAGAGCCCTGCAGCGCTGAAGCATGAGTACGGATGCCAGCCAGGTGGTGATCACTACTCCCCCCGCGGCCACGATGCCCCATAAGGAGAGGTACTTTGATCGCATCAATGAAAACGACCCGGAGTATATCCGCGAGAGGAACATGTCTCCTGACCTGAGGCAGGACTTCAACATGATGGAGCAAAGGAAGAGGGTCACGCAGATCCTCCAAAGCCCGGTGAGTAGTGCAAAGCAGGGAATGAGACCTGGAGTGCTGTTTTTTTGAGGTTCATCGTTAAATTTCTGGGATTTTACTGTTTTTAAAGCTGCGCCACAGCTGGCTGGAATAACCCTGGATGGTGAAACATCTTATAAGAACAGTCATTAAACAGCTTATCCAACATTTGTTTGCATAGTTTTTGTCTGTGAACAAACAGCCTTCATGCTTTTATGGTTTCATGCTTCATTGCAGTACTACAAAAAGAACTGGCTACTGCAGGGCGCCTAATTAAAACTTAGGAGCAGGGAAGGGAGCAACAGAGTCACTGGTCAAATATGAAGAAATTAGGACACACGTTGCATGGCGTTCTGCTTTCCGCTTTTGAATATTAACTTTTTGCATCCAGGAATGCAATGGTTACTATTTTTAATCAGGCTGTTTGCTTAGAAGTTAAGCTACGTGTTCTTGCCGTGTACTTGGGGGTGATCACACCCAGTCTTTGCCACAGTAGCCCTCATCTGTGTCAATTCAGTGCCTGTGTAGGCTATGTATAAGACTATTAAATCTATTGGAAGCCTTCAAAATAGTTATAATTTATATGTTCTTTGGGGTTAACCTGGTGAACACATTGAAAAAACACTCTTGTCTAAGACTTCTGAAGCCATCAGCAGTGAGCGAGGACTGGGTGGGAGTGAATCATTGCAGGTGGCAGTGTGGGTGTGTATGTGTTTGTGTGTGTATATATATATATATATGTATATGACTGGGATAACGCTGTTTGCAAGGGGTTAAGCAGCTTTGCTTAGGGTCCTTCTCTGTTCAGTTTCTCTAAAAGTTGAGGTGCTTCTCGTGTAATTTTTTGAAGCTTTCCCATATGTAATGAGACTGCAAACAGCTGTTAGTAATCACTCTATTAAAGTCATCCATGAATAATAGGACTGTTTGCTAAAGTGCTGTCGTGGAGTGCCTCTTGGGTCTGTGCTGCTCTGAGGATAATGTGAACCTGTTGACTAAGGAATTTATTACATTCAAGTCGATTTGTGCAAGTTTAATTTTGCAGCCAACCTCTTTATCATAAGAAAATATGGAGATACTGTGTAATGCATTAATCATGATAATTTTAAATTAAATAACTCCAGTCATATTTTAGAACAGTGTCTGCCCCTTCCTGTTAAAATACTTAAGCTCTGAGTGGTCAGAACTAACAGCTAAGACGCCAGTCTTTAGCCTGCTTAGGCACAATAAAAATAAATTACAGAGACCTTGTTTGTGTATGCAGCATTCTCAGGTCCTTCTGATGGAAGCCCTAAATCTGAGAGGCGTAACTCTCTCCTTGGTGTTTGCGGGGGAAAAGCTGGTTTGCCAAGTCTGCCAGATGTGATAAATGTCCCTTTGCAAGTCCCTTTTTCTAAAGCTGCAGTGTCAGCACGAAGCTTGCAGGACGGGTGGGCACGTACTGCTTCTGGGCTAAGCAAGTGTTTTAACAGAAAATAGGACAAAGAGTTGTCGGGCTATTGGTAGTATCCTGCCGCAAGGGCGGCTGAGCCCAGAATTTTTAGAAAGTAGCTACTTGGAGCTGCCAATATGCTGCAAGTTTTTCTTTTTTAAGAGGAGAGTTGTCCGCATAACATAAACTTGCAGCAAAGGGCGAGAACAGGAGTCCTGAGACCTGAACACAACATGATCAGGCCCAAAGAGGTGTTTGACTTACAGATTTCTGTCATCCAGTACTTCCTTTTATCGATCTTCATCTTCTGATAAAGTAGAACATCTAGAAGAATCCTGCTCTGATTTCTTATCTGAGAAAATAAAGCATTTTTAATGTAATTTCTCTCTACGTATATGATAGAATGTCCTTCACAGTTTGGGGGTTGTTGGTTTGGAGATTTGCGGATAGAAGCTACGTTACTTCCCGCAGGGTCCAGCTGCTGCAACGTGACATGGTGTTTTTGAGGCAGGACCGAGATCGATTTATCTATCTGCTCTCCTCCAGAATATATTGCTTGTCACAAAAGTACCAGAAAACTTTTGTCTTGTTACCAGGCTGCCTACCACAAATTCAAGGTTGAATCACATTATGTTATGGGTAATATTTTGTGCTATAGCTGTAGAATTACCTTATGTTAGAAGTTTCCATAAAGCCTTGCTGCTTTTCTGGTTTATTCCACCCTACGAGCGGTAGGTAGTTGGAACGTGTCCTGGAAGCGGAGGAGGGGTTATCAGATATGCTTTAAAGAAGATCTTTTTATTTACTGATAAATCTACATTTAAATGTGTGCATTGAAATTGCAGAAATGGTTGTTGAGTCATCTTCTGGCAAGTGTTGGTCAATGTGAAGTACATATAGCAAGGATGATAATCTTCTTTTCTAAAAATATGCAAGCATGTATGAACTCAAGATGAGATTGTTTGAACATGCATTTTCTCTAAGTACAGGATTGTAGTATAAAATTGAAGGGTAAATCACTGCAAGATACTAGGAAATTTGGTTACCTCATGTTTCATCTCTGATATTAAAATTTGGCATCCTTCAGGTAGGAAAATTTAAATCCTTTAGCAAGAAAATTAATTAGGGAATTTATTTCAGAAACCACTGAATATTTGGTGCAATGCATGTTATCTAGGGGCAGCAGCCCTGACCATCAGAAGTCCTCAGACATTGAACTACTTCTCTCTCCAATGTGTGGCCTGAGGTGCCTATTTTACGTGCCGTCTGACTACACTTCTCTCATATGAAATTTTGCTTTCATAAATTGAGTAATTTCAAAGCTGCTGAAAAGCCATTCTCATTACCTCTAATGTTTGCTAATGTTTTAGAGCCTGTTCATAATCAGCATTATACAAAATATAGGAGTCGTGTAATTACAGCCCACAAAATGCCCTGTTACCAGTGAAAGCTCAGACACATTTACCTTGTGTTGCACTGGGCAGTAGGTCATGAACACTCAAAGGCCAGGAGGATCTTTCAGGACCCAGACTGTGGTGGTTTGTTTAGTGAAAAGTGAAAAGAAGTTCAGGTAAATCAGAGGAGCCCAGTAGCATCCAGAAGTATCACTGACCAGTCTTTAAAGTAAAACCATTTCAATTTTCATCTGTAGGATATGCAAAATGTGAATAGAATTTTTAGATTTTTTTCCAGCTGAACTCTGAAATTAAAAACTTTTGTTTCTTTTTTATGTTAAACAATAGTATTCTGTTTGTTATAGAGAATAACTGCATCTTTCAGTATGTTTATTTGCTGTATAATCAAAACCATAATTTAAGTTAAAGTGTGCAAACCCTCTGGCCTTCATTTTCTTCTGGCACTTTTTGGTGCTTTTCTCAAAAAAAAAAAAAAGAAAAATTCCACAATGCTTGCCCAGGTACCATGGGTAAAGCAATTGTTTTATCATGATGAAGCTACATGAAAACACAAGTTTTGACATATAAAAGAGTGAGTTGTTTTCCCCCCTGTCGTTCATAACTTGGGTTAGTGATCGCTCCTTGAGTTAGTGATTTTTACTGACCGTAAAACGTTCGAATCTGAGACAAGATCAGCCTCCTTGCCACAATGCTTGCCCGGGTACCATGGGTAAAGCAATTGTTTTATCACGATGAAGCTACATGAAAACACAAGTTTCGACATATAAAAGAGTGAGTTGTTTTCCCCCCTGTCGTTCATAACTTGGGTTAGTGATCGCTCCTTGAGTTAGTGATTTTTACTGACCGTAAAACGTTCGAATCTGAGACAAGATCAGCCTCCTTGCCTCCCTTCCTCCTCTTCCCTGCAAAACAGCAGGTCCTCCTCCAAAGTAGAGAATTAGTGGGGCCTCTCAGTTAAATCTTAAGGATTTTCTCTTTATTTTACATAAGCAATAAAAATATTTTCCCCAATGTTATTTTTAAAAGCACTACACTTCCAAGACAGCATTTGTTGTGTGGTCGGCATTCAGCGAAAGAAGCTGTAGTCTTCCCAGATTGGGAAAACTGCAAGGGAAGGTGTTTGATGTTGTAGTGGGCAGGCATTAGCTGTCCTCCTGCTTGTAATTATGGGAGAGTTTGGGAAACAAATGGGTTTCCCGTGGTCTGATAATGGTTCCCTGTAAAGCCTCTAATTCCAGAATAGGGACACGCAAACACCAAAACTGCCAGTTAACCTTCATTAGTAGAACCATTGCCTTTAGGTGATTGGGGACTTTCACTAACAGCAATGCACACACCACTTAAAAGAAATCAGGATCACTGCCTAAACTGCTTCAGTGTGTATAGTGTCCAGTTAATGCTGCTATATTTGAAGAGGTACAGGTCAGAATGGAAGCAGAAGAGGACGCAAGCCTGCTCACCTGCCCTCTTATTGGATTTACACAGTTGTATGCAATGTATTGCACTTTTTTACAGGGTTTAAGAAAAAGGTGAAGCTGTCAAATAACGTACATGACTATGAGTTGAATAGTTGCAATATGTAAACATATAAATGTGTGGTTATTGGAATTTAGATGCCTGTCTTATGGTTTGGATTTATCTGTGAAAGTTTCTTGGGGTCTGTCAAGGCACGGCAGCCCACGTGCGCTTTCCTTTTTTGCAACTGAAATGCACACAGGTTTGGGGGGCTTCTTTGGTTTTACTCCGAGCAGGAGGCTTGCTTGCAGGATCTGCACTGTTTTGCTTTAAGTCTATACTGGGTGTGGAGAGCGTTTGTCAGTGCACTTGAGCTATGAAGGGCATTCAGAGCGGTTCTGGTTCAGTGCTGCTGTTACATAACCACACTAATTCAGTTCTAGCCATCAATCGATTTGCCTACTTATATACACTGAGGCTGAAAACAAATTTCTCTTGTTCCTGTTGTCTTTCGTCTCTTATACATGTGCCTGCACCCCAGCCTCCTGCTCCAGAATGTGGGCAAATAGTTGCAGTTAGCAGCGGGTAACCTCGAGCTTGCAGGATACAGGATCCTCAAAATAAAACAAACAAGCAGCAAAGCAGGCTTCTTTTTTTTTTTTTTTTCCTTTTTGTTTTCTTTCTTTTTTTTTGTTCTGCCTATGTTCATCTCAGGACAAGGATGAAGGACATTGTTTGATTTCGGCCTTTGCGGTTGTGTAGCTTGTTTTATTTTCTCCTGAGTGAACATGGGGCATTTCACAATCCCACTCCCTGTTGGGGCGCTTTATCCTGTAAAACGCCCTTTCCGTGGCCTGCGTGTGTGTCAGCACCTGCTGCTTTCCCCCCGTGGGCTCAAGCCCCTTTCAGAGCCCCCAGGAGCGGGACCCATCGCCACAGCCGCTTCCCTAGGCTCATTCCCACGCGTCCCCCATGGACCTTCCTATGGGACAGGGCCATCCCGATCGCGCTGCCCTTGTCCCACCTCGTGCTCTTGTATCTCCAGGAGGGGATTTCGGAGGGTTGGCGCCTGCCCTTGTCTCACGGAGCCGTCTCTCCGCCACGGGCTTCCCCACACGGCGTGGGGCAGCGCTCTGGTCGCGTCACGGACGACACATCCCAACCAACCCCCCGAGCCTGGCCTGGCTGCCTGCGGAGCTGCAGGGTTTAAAGGGATGGAAATTTGTACTCGGGCTAATGCTGCGTTTCTTTCATTAGCTATAAATTCCTGACAGATTCCAGATGGAATTTTTCACATCCATATATCCGATCCCCTGCAGCGTGCTGGAGTGGTTCCCCTTCCTCTCGGGGAGGAGAGGGCTGCAGGGCAGCGACGCTTTCGGGGGTTTTGGAGGTCTGTCTTTTCTAACTTTTCTTTAAGTGTCTGCAAATCTTGTTGTAAAATTGGCATAATCTGAGCCCTGTTAGCACACACTGTTCTTCAGATTACTGAAATCATTAAACATAATGAAATCCTTCCTCCTTTGCTGACATTTTAACTAGATCATATCTCTATGGATCTATGCCTATTTTAAGTTATTAATTATAAATAGCAGTCTGATCTGAATTAATTCTCTAGGAAAGTGGTAGGGATGTATAAAGTAAAATTGAGTGTAATGAAACCTACCATTTTGCTTTCATTCCCTGGTTTGGTAAATGCTGTCAGAGAAAGCTATCAAGTGGGTCTGGCAAGGGAGCAAGAAGGGTTTCCACTGCAGGAGAAGCAAGGAGTGACAATTAAAAGGAATATAGCTATATTCATTTTCACGTCATTTTATTTTATTTTATTTTATTTTATTTTATTTTATTTTATTTTATTTTATTTTATTTTTGACTTTTTTCTCGGATATTAGTAAATAATCACTTGATTTAATACCACTTTATCCAGTACTATTCCTGCCTGATGAAAAAATAAGCATGTTTCAAACCGCTATTGAAGGCTTTACCCGTTTTGTGTCCGGATGCATTGCTGCCATATGTGCATTTACTGAAAAATCAATTAGTCATAAACACACAAGATCCCTACAAGCTGGAATTGGATTTGATCTGGTATTTTAAGCTTTGCATGTTTTAAAAATGGTAGCTATATTCTATCCAGGAAGATCCAAGTAAGTGACACAGAGTCGCTTTATTCAGCACCGCATTGCGGCCGAGGGCCTTGCCCGCTGCGTGCAGGCAGCGGTTGCTGCAGCAGCTTCTCGTGGGTTCAGTGAGGGGAACGTCAGTCCTGGGGGTGCAGGCGCTGCCTTTGGCAACGCTTCAGCGCTGCTTTGGCCCCAGCGCTGGTGCAGACGGCCTGTCGTGGCCACGAGCGTGTGTTTGGGACAGCCCTGCTCTGCCTGAGCCACTCACCACATCCAGCCCAGGCTTCGCTGCAGCCTCCTCTATAGGCACGGCGGCAGCTTTATCCAATTCCCAGTATTTATAGGCAAGTCTGTTTCTTTCGACCTTCACCTAGAAGCCATTTTTTTTCTTAGAGTTCCTTATCTTTTCCTTGCAAGCCTGAACTCGCTGGCGGTTTTTTGGTGTCCAGCTCCACCCTTCTCGCAGTTGGGGTTGTTTGTGCACAACCCACGTCCCGGGACAGGGCTGCGGAGCGACGCGCGGGCAGCCCCGGCTCTCCACCCCGACAACGAAAACCAGCTCAGGTTTGAAACTTGTCCTTAATATGTATGTGGGGATGTGCGCAGGCACGCATGCACATAGCTATGCCTGGTTATACTCTTAAAAATACATATATTAATACATAAACTGATCAGAAATGGACAAAACAGAAAATTTATTACGGGCTTTACTGCGTTATTTTTTGCATGATATTGCATTATGCATTATTAGCTTTCAGGCTGTATCATTACTAGTTAGTAAGTTTAGGAACCTCATTTGTGTTTCCTAGTTATTGTAGTCCCATAGACTGGTGTATCAAATGGTGTTTGGTTTGGACCATAATATAATTAGTCCTGATGTGAATGTATGTGTTGTCTGTGGTTTGACGTATTTGCAGTTCTGCTTGCTGTATTTATGGGAGAGTCTTTTCATTTTGTTTCTAGTTCTGCTAAGTAGATGAGTCTTATGTGTAGAAATCAATGATCAAAAGCCAGGAAATGGCATGAAAAGGTGGTCTAAATATCTGTAAGTCTGCACGTACCATGGTGTCCTCAGAGAACTGTCTGCCAAGACAGTTCTCAAGACAGACTAATACTCAAATTTTCTCATAAAATATCTATAGGAGAGAACAATAATATATTATAGGTTATTCTAGCTAGATACTCTAGTTTGTCTGCTTCTATGGGTTAAAAACATACCTGTTGTCAACTAATAACTGCAAACATTTGCTTTGATTTCTAAAAGTCCTGATTTTTCACTGTCAGTTTACATTTAACGTATTTTCTTTCCAAAAATATAAGAAAATGATCAAGAATTGAGGCTTGTGGCTTCACTGTTTCAAAGAATCCTTCCAGGTGCAAGTTAAAAAAATTTTGTACCTAAACCACTTATTATTGTGTTTAACTTTATGTATCTAGAAGTTGTGTGTATGGGGAAGTACACACGCACATTTATCTTTAGAAATGGCTTAAATCCCGGAGCTGAAGCTTTCTCTTTGTTGAGCAATATTGAGCAGACAGCTGAATAAATTATTTCATTCATCTGACAGCAGTTTGTTTTCCTTAGTCAGCATTTTCTTGTTGAGTACTAGAGTTTGCATCACCAGGGACCTTTCGCCTTGAAAAACACCTGCCCTGTGCTGGAGCAGAGCGTTTGTGCCCCCTGAGCATGGCTTTTGCTGGGTCACTTGTGGGCAGCGGCAAGGTAACGTCTCATGCCTTCCAGTCTAGCCCCGTGGACTGTAGCAAAACCAAAGCACTTGGGCTTTGTAGAAGCAGCTTCTTGCTGCTGAATGGGTCAGATCTCCAAATCGGAGCCCACCTCAGCAGTGATTTTACAGACCAGTGAGAAAAAAGTCACGAACCCCAATAAACGTGGTTCCCGCGCTGGCTAGCACGCAAGGGACGCTCTTCTCCAGAGGATCGTGGTGCCGCTGGTGCGAGTTGCTGCTGCCAGCGCTATCAGCCCCGGAGCAAAGCTCTGCCTGCCCGCGTCGAGCGCTTATCTGGGGATGGACAGCAGAGCACCGTGAGGAGGAGCGGGTCCAAAACGCTGCAGAGGGAGGGAGAGCCAGACAGGAGACTGGAGGAGTGAATGTGGAGGTGCTGAAGGCCATAACCCTGCATGGAAGAATGTGCACAAGTCACCTGCGTGATGCACCCATCGTGGTGCTTACCGAGAGCATCGCCCTGTGCGCGGGCACGGGCTGAACTCGTGTATTTTGCTGCAAAAGCTGCTCCCTCATTCTCACCTCTGATCTATAGTTTGTCCAAAGGCTGCCTCGCCACTGCTCCTACCTCTCCCCTTATATTTTGGAAGCGATTTTTAAGGAAAGGTTGTTGAGTTTAACAAAATGGTTGATAACAGCACTAAAAACAACTGTAGCCTCAGCAAGTGTAAAATATACTGTTCACATGAGAGAGAAAACCGAGCTCAGAAGAATGAAAACATCTCAATCAGAAAGCAAAAGAATTAAAAATACAGTTTAAACACAAAATTTTCTGTGAAAAAAAGTCCAGAATGCATTTTACTGCCATATTTTTTTTTGCTACAGATGCTTGAGAAGAAAAAGATGTGAAAACTATTGCAAAGTTACTTACAAAAGTTTTAAAAATCAGTCTAAGACTAAGAAGAGTTTCCTGGGAATACTTCTGCAGATCCTTTTCATAGCCCTTGCTGACCTGAAGTAAAGGCCACTGTAGTGTAATAGAAATAACTGTTTTTTCTCCCATTTCTCCCAAACAAGCACATTTCATATTCCATCTTCCACACTGCTTCCATGAGACTACAAATATGTGGCTTCTCATTATCCAAATGAAAGTATAAACTCTCCCCATTTTGCTTTCCCATAGTGTGAAATGGGGCCTCTTTTAATAGTAACCAAGAAATAATTATTTTGATTTTCTGTGCAGCCAACTTGTTGGTCTGAGATGTAATTTCCAGTGGGTTAAACACTCCAAGCAGCTTTTGAAGTTACTCTGAGAATTGTGCTTTGGGTGCGGAAAAAGCTGCTTAGTGCTAAGTACTCCGAAAGTCGGGCCCTCGGCATCTCCGAGTGAATACCCTAAATTAGTGCAATCTTTTGACCTCAATCTCTCTTCCACCCATTCTGTGAAAATGGTGACAGTGCCGTGCTTCACCTTGGAGGCATGTTGTGAGGATTAGTAAGTTAATGCTTATGAAGCACTTGGATTTATAGTAATTATCTGCCCCAGAGAAAATCTTGTCAGATAAATAATAACTGTCATCTCAACGGGGTATGAATAGCGTTAACAAGAAACATAGGACCACCTACTAAACAGCAAGAAGGTGATAAAACACTAAATTTCCACTTTTTCAGAGCGAATTAGCCACTGGGTGCTGCGAGGCGCGAGGCCAGGGTGAGCCTGGTGCCCTCGCACGTTGCAAGAGAAGCAAAGAAGCGCCAGCCGTATCCAGGCTCTTTGCTGAGCCCTGTTTAATTCTCGCCCCACTTCACGTTTTGTCCTCCTTTGCCTGTCAGGTTCTTGTCCCCTTTTGTTTTCCACCGTTTGCCACCATTTTCCTGCCCTCCATTTCCACAACTTTTGTTTGCTTTAGCAGCAATTACCTCCCATGGTCCTTATCCGCTTTCCTGACTGCCCCCTGATCCGCCTCCCATAGCTCCACTTCTTTCCTCCCAGTTTTGTCCCTTTCCTCCTTCTCTCCACTCCTCCTACTCCCTTTCCCCATCTGCTGCCTACCCCTCGCACACGGAGGTGAATTGCCCCTTCCCCACCAGAGCAGAGGGAGCAGAGACATCGTTCAGGAGCGCCGGGAGGCTCCGGTTTCCCGTCTTGTCCGATCTTAGTCCTGCAGAGCCACTGCAGAGGGAAAAATCAGACTTTGCCCATATACCTTAGACCTCTGATGGGTTATTCAGCAATTTTGTGGGAATGTTGTTGGCATGGTCTGCTCTGCAGAAGCCCCAGGTAACGTGATCTCAGCAAAATTACTCGGTGAGAAGAGCACAAGAGTCTGAAAACCACATTTCAAGGGTAGCCCCTGGTGGTCAGCTGTCCAGCGGATAGGGGTCACACAGGGTCTTGCACATGTCTGGGGGTCCTGCAGCACTCAGGCTGTTCAACATAGTTTTGATTATATGAGAGAATGTGTTACAAAACTGGTTGAGTTTCACCCAACAGAGTGGGTGTTGTAGAGGACAGAATTAAAATTCAGTGAGTAGATTGAAGAAGCAGCATTTGCTTTACAGAATGCTTTCCTTGAGTCCAAGTGCTCCAGCGAGGGAGGTAAACTGGAAGGAACAAGTGCATTAAAAGGAAAAGCAGGAAGATGTTGCTAAAGAATAGCAAGGTTTAGAAAATACAACCTATACAGAAAATTTGAAAGACATGAATTTATTTAGTCCAGGAATATCAAGCGTGAAGGAGGCTGTAGGAATCTTTAAACAGGTGTGTGTTATGAGCAGTCGTTAATCTGCCTATTGCCTAAAAGAAATGGGTTTGTCTGTGGTATGGAGCGTATTAGGTTTAATAGCATAAAAACCTTTTTCACACTCTTTATCTGCAAGAGTTTAGCTGCTGGGCTTGTCGACAGTTGTACTGGCGAGAAGAGGGAAGAGCTTCTCTCCTTTACAGAAGGAACAAATTAGAGAGGAGGTGGCGTGCTGACATTTCTTCTAATTTTTTCATATCTGTGTTTGACCACTTTTTTTTTTCAGTTTTCCATTTGTTCATGACTCTATCAAACGTGGATGGATTTTCAGAGAGATTATGGAATCAAAAAGAAAATATATCCACCATTAAAAACAACCAATCTTGGTCAAATTTCAAGTACATCTTCCAAACTATGGAGAATTCTTTAATTATTGCTATAAACGTTTTTGATAATATTTGCAAAAATATGTTTTACTTTTTTTTTCCCCCGAGGAAATAGCTAACTCTCTGGGGCTGAGCCACAGAGTCTTCCCCTCCCTTCCACTCCTCCCAAAAGCCAATACTTTGCATACAAATTTGTAGACCAGATGGTTAAAGTTTGGCAAAGTTCTGAGTAGATAAAAACAAGGTCTAAGGGGAAGTGTCATGTAACATTAATAACAGACAAACCTACCAGCCCCACCTATAATAATCTTATTTCTGTCAAAGCCAGGTTTCCTTGATGATTCTCAAATGTTTCCACAGGCTTTTAGAGAAGATCTGGAATGCCTTATTCAAGAACAGATGAAGAAGGGCAATAACCCAACTGGACTGCTTGCGTTACAGCAGATTGCTGATTACATTACAGCAAGCTCTTTTGCAGGTTTTTCCTCATCTTCACTCAGTAAGTGAACTATGTGCATAATTGCCTTTTTTCCTCCTTTTTTTTTTTTTTTTTCCATCAACACCAGGTTTATCCATGCTGGAATTTCTTTGGTACAAAAGTTCTGTCAGAGGCCATTTAAGCTGTAAAGTGATACAGATGTTAGGCCTGAGGACCTGTCCTTTTCAGCCTCTCTCCCATATTTTTTGATTTGTGTCTGTGTTATCCAAAATGTCTTGAGTCTTGACAATAGGTTACTTTAGAGTTTGCTAGTAAATTTTTTATAGAGAGAGAGACCAAATGCAGCACATCGTTATTACTAGCGATATACATAAACTGAGATGTGAAACACACATCATACTAGATCTGATTATTTTTCTCTCTTGCATTTAAATTATGAAGAGGCAACTGCTGGTATTCAGCACCTTCTGAAAACTAATCCCCAGCTGACTGTTCAGAATTCATAATGCAAGTGGAGGAGACCAGCAGAGAACGTAGATAGTCTTATCTGGGCAGCTGGGGCCTGTTGGAGAGATGACAGGTCCAACTGTTGTCTCCACAACGCCAGCCCAGAGACTCGGCCAGGATGGCTAATCTGGAAGTGCAAACTCGCTTTGTTTTAAAAAAATAATAAAATAAATCCTTTTCTGGGAGTACTTTCTACATAAATTGATCTTCAATGTGTTTTCTCTGTTAAGACTTATCATTTTGTCCAGCGGTTGGAGAAGTCTTGCACTAGTCCTTATTTTTCCCTCAGTATTGAGTTAAAGGACTCTGACTAAGACGTTCCTTCTCATTATTTATATCGGTATCTGGGGCCTAGCAGAGGTGTCTTCTCCTTCAATTTTCAAAGTAACATGTAAAAATACTCAATTATTGTTAAATGTCTTAAAGCATCACTCAATCCTTACATAGCATCTTGAGGCAGGAAAGAATTCAAAGTGTGAAGTTCAAAGCTATTTAAAAGCAAGCAATTGCTGGTACTGCTAAGGTACCAATGTTAAATACAGAGCTTCTGGAGAACCCTGCCATAGCCTCAAATGAATTGTCTGACTGGCCGCTGTTTGCTTGTGTGTTTGCAGGCCATGGAATGGTTACGCCCATCAATGACCTAGCTGGAATCGATACCTCCTCCTTCGTTAAGGGAGAAAAACTCACTCGCTGCAAGCTAGCCAGTTTATACAGATTGGCTGACTTGTTTGGGTGGGCACATTTGCCAAACTCCTATATCACAGTAAGCATTTTAGAGATTTTTGTTCCTTCAATTCATGTAATAATTTAAGTTCTTCCCTTCCATGTGATTAATACAAACTCAAAAATAGATCAGTAATCTCTTTTTTTTTTTTTCTTCCTTTGCAGGTAAGAGTAAGCAAAGAGCATGACCACATTCTAATCATTCCAAGAGGTCTCTCTTTTTCTGAAGCTTCAGCTTCTAATTTGGTATGTGATTCGCCTACACCGATACCCACCAAGGCTCAACCTGTTTTCTAAAAGGCTTCTGTGGCCTCTACCACAGACTCCTAACCTATAATCATGTTTTTGTTTGTTTTTAATGTTTGCCCACCAGATGAAAAGCTGATTAACTATTTGGATCATATGGTCCTTTGTCCTGGGCATTTCTGTTTGGGTTTAGCTTTGCTCTCTGGTGCTTTGTCTCCAGCTTAGCTTTGATGTGAAGCAGCAGAGCTTTGTTTTCCTCTCTGCTGAAGTTAATCAAATAGACTTGGCGTAACAGCAAGCCTTTATAATGTGATGATATAGTAATATATACGAAACTGCTTTGTAGGAAGTGTTACTAGAATCAGCTCTTATCTTTATAAGTGGGGCAGTAGCACTGAATAATCTTCTCCAGACCTAAGACTGAGCATGGATGAAGTTGTAGAGTGGCATTTGGGAACTTCTGGCTGCTAAAACCTGCTGCTTTTGGTGTAGAAGCTGCACTGTGTCAGTATGTTCCTGTGAAGAAATTCTCTGCTGTTGGAAGGGAGCAGCCGATTGAGATTATCATCATTGACCAACAAAGCTAGACCCAAAACACAAACAGGAGAACAAGACTTGATGTGCAGCTGTTGTTTTGCTTACGCCCTGAGTAACCTTTTTAACATTTCAAGCAATTTGTAATTCCTTATTTTTAATTCCTTATGTATTGAACATGCTCATTGGAAAATCCTCAGAAGCTTAATTTTCTTCCAAGTTTAAAATGTAGGAAAAGCAAATGAAATTAATTTTAAAATCTGAAAGTGAGATAACTCACTAAAAAGAAATAAAATATTAGCTAAAGGGTTCCATGAGTATATAATTCAATTGAAATTTTTTATGGTATTTTTCTCCTTTTTCACTTTAGTTGGATGATGTTATAGACATAAAAATACGCTTACTGGTTGAACCAAGTCTTTTTTTTTACACACAGCTGGTTTTGGGGCCGAGACTTTCTTTTATAGAAAAATGGAGCTGAACCAAAGAGATATGAGGGGATGAGATGAGGGTCTCATCTTTACTTGGTCCATGGTTGAGCTTCCAAGAGTTAACAAAATCTTGGACCTTAGGGTGGTCTGTTGACCATAGATTCATGGTGGTTCTGCTATTCGGCTTCTTTGCTTGTTTGTTTGTGCACAGATCCCTAGAAGTGCAGAAAATGTAGGTGACATTTTGGCCTTGGGAGGAGGCACAGAGAAGGCCGGACAGTTCTGGAAGCTGCAGCAGTAGCAGACCTCTTGAACATTGTCCCTTTGGTTTTTGCAGGTCAAGGTAAACATCCTAGGAGACGTAGTTGACCAGGGCAGTACAACTCTAAGTATTGACAGCGCAGGATTCAGTCCACACGTGGCCATCTATTCCACACGACCAGACGTGAGATGTGTGATACACATACACACCCCTGCAACGGCAGCCGTAAGTCCTCCTGCTTCTAGCAAAAGAAAACAAGTTTACTGGTGAGCTTAGGTCAGCTTTCTGCAGCTGAATCGCTGCTCACAACAGTTTTATTTTTTTTCTCATCAGACTAATTATTCACGACTACGCTGGTAGAAAAGGCTGATTCTGTGAGGTTACAAAATCAGCAGAGGGGGGAGNTTATTTTTTGTTTTTCTCATCAGACTAGTTATTCACGACTACGCTGGTAGAAAAGGCTGATTCTGTGAGGTTACAAAATCAGCAGAGGGGGAGGGCTGGGTCACCACAGTGAAAAGATAATCAGATATGATATGATGGAACTCAGGTTGAGGAGGCAGTAAAGTATACGGTTCGCACGATCTATATTTATAGCATCTCATACCATATAATGTACTAGGTACATTGTCATTTGGATTATGCAACTGTGTTTTTAAATGGCTGTACTAGTATTTCAGTACTGATTTACCTCCCTATTTAAAAAGTAGTAGTTAAAAGAGAGGTTATAATTATGGCACAATTAAGTAGAGATCTAAGCTGGACCACAATAAAAATGTAAGGAGACTTAAAATCCATGCTATATTATTGTATATGAATTTATATATGTGCCTTCTTTGGTTAGAGAGAGAAAAAGGAAGGGCTAACTCCCTTTTTTATAGATATTCTTTTTTTTTATATGCCAGCATTTTAGTTAAAAACAGCAGGAAAGCATGAAAAAGTACTGTGTAGGTATCTGAAGAGAATTAAATATGGTTGAAATTCACAGAAAATACTTTATTTGGGATAATTTGTCTTCTCCTACCATAAATCCATTCCTAAGTTAAGTAACAGCAGCTCTGTAACCCTACAGGAAACTACACCAGGTAAAGCATCAAGGTATTGTTTCTCAACTTCTGTTATGGAGAGGTTTTCTCTTTCCTAGCCAAGATGTAACTTACAGTCCAGTAAGGCTCTTGGAGAAGAGTGATCAAGATAAGGGTTTTTAAAGATGGTGAGTTTTTATTTCCACTTATCAGTGCTTCATTTTCTTGAGACAGGTTTCGTCAATGAAGTGTGGTATCCTTCCCATATCACAAGAGGCTCTGATTCTGGGAGATGTTGCTTATTACAATTACCAGGGGTCTCTTGATGAGCAGGAAGAGAGAATTCAGCTTCAAAAAGTGCTTGGACCCAGTTGCAAGGTATTCAACCTCCTTCATGTTTTTCATGACCAATTTTCCTGTACTGTGCCAGTTTCTACCATTTAACATCAGTGTCTCTATTTACTAGGTATTGGTCTTGAGAAACCATGGTGTGGTAGCACTGGGAGAGTCACTGGAAGAAGCATTTCACTATATTTTCAATGTGCAGCTGGCCTGTGAAACACAGGTGAGAAGAGAATTTTTCAGTATTTGGCACCAAAAGCTTTTGCTGATGCATTATGGATTAAATCTCAGATGGGAAAATCTCTAATGTTACTAAGTGTTAAGGGTTTTGGAATCCAGTATAATCCAGTATAATAGGCTAGGTAACAATCAGAGAAATTGGAGTTATCAGGAAAATATAAATGGAACAAACTTCTCTTAGAACATATCTTGCTCCACTCTGAAGTGTCTGGGCTGTGTTCCATAGTGTGGAGAACGTCAGTATTCCCTGGTGGAACATAGTTACTCTGAGGCAAACGAGCAGATGGAAGATACAGTGGTACTCATTGTGTGTGGAGATGTGACTCAAGATACCCTCATGTCTAGCTCAATTATCAAAGTTTAATGTTGAGACAAGGAAAAGAAGCTCTAGCCTGTGATCACAAAGAATTGAGAAACCAAGCAAAGAAAAGGTCTTTGGAGGAATGGTAGAGGCTACATCTGAAAATAAACTGAGTCCCTAGATCAGTGATTTCCATTTTGTCTGACTTCTGCTGTCTCTTTAGATATCTAGGTATTATCTGTAAGTTTAGGGAGATGCCACTGGAAATCTCATTATCCTCCATAATCTTAGCCTCATCCCCAGAAATTCTCCACTTCCCTCTTCCCTGTTCCCTAGCAATCCTGTCCTCTCAAGGATATATCTAAGTGGAAGGGCAAATGGGAGTCTCCTGCTCTTCCCCTCCTCCATCTCCTGCCGTTCACTTGGAATCCTGTCACTCATCCGCTTTGAAATCAATATCAAAATGAAAGACAGTAATAGTTGTGTGATGCAAAAAAAATCTTCTTAGGGTACTGCAAGACCTGGTGTTTGAGTCTGCTTCCTTTAAAGTGCAATTATTCAATTGTCTCATTCAATACGAATCATTTATTTTATATTCCAGTGTATTTTTGCTTAGGAGAAAACAAACTTAAGAAAGAACTGCAGCTTGTATATTGAGAATGGGATTTTTTGGAGTGCTTGTTTGTTTTGCTTTGTTTTGGAGAATACAGACTACCAGAGAATTCCAAAAATTTCTCCACAAGTGAACTATATCCTTCAACGCCCTTAGGTCCACGCTTTAGCTGGAGCGGGAGGGGTGGACAATCTGCTGGTACTGGACGTGCAGAAGTTCAAGCCTCTCACGCACGCGCTGGCGGCTGCTGGAGGAGGAGGGGTCAACATGGCCTCACAGCAGAAGTGGAAAGTTGGGGAGCAGGAGTTTGAGGCTCTCATGAGGATGCTAGACAACCTGGTAAGAACGCGGTGTTGGCACTGCGCAAAAAATGTTGTAGCCTGCTGAATATGGGGCAAGGATGTTCCTCAAAGAGAATGATTCCTTCTGGTTTCTCTTTGAAAATGAAGGGGAAGCAAGGTTTACAGTATGTTTAATCTGCGCTGTTTGGCTTAGCTTTTATGTCAGTTTATTTGAAAACTGAAATGTGTCGTAAGAATTTATGATGTTTTGAACTTAAACTTCGTCCCACCCATCTCACAGCATTAGTTTTCTCTTTGGAGTAGCCAAATGCTTTTCAATCGCTACCATAGTAAATAGACTTTGAAATTTCCATCTATATTTTGTTATTAATTGTAATACTAGATTTTATCAATGTAAAATTGTGTACTAGAGAAAAGAAAATACGATGATAATTATTGCTTGTTTGAAATTCCAATTTTGTATTATGAATTCTGGAAGGACTTTTTAATACAGCAAGGTGAGAAATGTGGTGGTGTCACAAAGTAGTATGTGTCATCATGCAAGGTAGTTAAAGGTCTTCTTGAATGACACCTGAGTCGCAGCTTGAGCAGGAATATCGTTCCCTGGTCACTCATTCACAAAGACAAGAAAGGTGAAGTTTGAGTGCAGCCCAGTCCAGTGGACTAGGTATTTTAAATGGGCAAATAACAGAATAGGCTGAAGGAATGATGAAGGACATCACTAATCCATTCTTTGAAGAGCCAAGGGAGTGATCCTGTTATAGAGAGGGCAGCACAACATGTTCGTGATCTTCTGTCTCCCCCGCAGGGGTACCGAACTGGCTATGCCTACAGGCAACCACTAGTGAGAGAAAAGCCCAGGCACAAGAGCGATGTCGAGATCCCGGCCACTGTGACTGCCTTCTCCTTCGAAGACGACACAGTCCCGCTCTCCCCGCTCAAATTCCTGGCCCAAAGACAACAGAGGGAGAAGACAAGATGGCTGAACTCTCCCAATACCTACTTGAAAGTGAACGTGCCGGAGGAGTCGTGGAACGGAGAAGCCAGTCCCAGGACTAAGATCACGGTACGTAGAGACGTGAGGCAGTTGCCTCGTACTCCCGCTGTCTGGGAGAAAGCAACCTGCACTTCGTTTGTATGAGGAAATCTTTACAGGAAATCGGCAGATCAGTTAATCAAGCAGATAAAAATAGGATGCCGAGAGATTTAATGGCCTGACTACCAAGGCCGCTTCTGTTGGTGATGTTACTGCTTGGAAAAATAAGTGTTTATGATAAAACTGAAACAGTGATCTCCCTTTTTTTTGCTAACTCCTCTGAATCCTGCAGTAGGAAAGCGTTTTTATACCATATATTTTTAAGCTATTATTTAATCAGGATTTTACATGACCTGTGGGATCTTCTCATCTCTGCATGAGGAGAACACAAGTTTCAAATCTGCTTTCGCTGCCCCTCCCCAGTGTTTGTGAAACTCCCAAGGCTCTGAAGAGTCTTAGTTTGCCCGTGTTACTGCTTGTGATGGTGACGACCAGGGTTCACCTCCTGCCTTGCCTTCCCGAGCCACTTCCAGACTGTTCCCAGCCCGGAGAGCCGGCTCTCTTGCAGGGGGATCCTTGCAGTGGAGTTAGCGCCAGTGCATGAAGCACCTCGCAGTCCATGAGCTCCCTCTCCTGGTAGGCCAGCGACTCTCTAACACTAAACTTGCACAGAACACCCTGTGTGACAGATGTATTTAAACCTTGCTTGCCAAGAAAAACCTTTTAAAAGCGAATTTGTGAGTGGCAGAGGTGGAATTTGATTGTATGAATGAAGTAATAAGAAGGGACAGACTCTGGAGTCAGCAGATCTCTAGAGCAGTTGCCAGAAAGGGTGATCATCTCAAAATATGATTTCATCATTGTGCAGTTTGCATTGCGTTTTGCACAAGTTTTTATTTCACTACTTATTAAAAGTAAACTTCACTGTATCGGTTCAAGACAACCTAAGTGCCCATGGGCAAGCTTACAAGCTTGTAACAACTTTTATTTTGTGAGTGTCCTGCAGAATTGAGGCTAGAATCTGGAACTGCTTACTTTGTATCTGCTCTCTAACCATAGAGAAACTCCGATAATTGTCCCTCACCCCATGGTGCCATTGCTAGCACAGTGTTCTTTCTTACAGTGGATGAAAGCTGATGACTCCTCCAAGACTAGTGGAGGGACGCCCATCAAAATTGAAGATCCCAACCAGTTTGTTCCTTTAAACACAAACCCAAATGAAGTGTTGGAAAAGAGAAATAAGGTAAAATGAATGAATTGAAGAAAACTGTAACATTATATATGTGTATATATATATAATTATTTGTTCAAGTAACGATTCAACACAGCAGTAAAATAACACTTTCAAGTCATTTCACAAAAACATTTCTAATTTTACAAGTGATTTTGGCACTAAATACCTGTATGCAAATATATAATGCATATAAACACTATATAAAGATACGAATATGTAAATTTGGAATACAATAATATGGTGAATATTCACATTAACTCTGGAAATGATAGGCTAGAAACGTTAGTCTGCACTACTGAGCAATACATTTAGTGGCTAATTAGGTGTAGATCTGAATTGTTCTGCATCATCTATAGTGTGATGTGACCTTAGACTGACTCTGTTCTATATTAATTTGCACTTACTATGCTGGATTTTCTGTTGTCCAGTCCTCTGTCTAATGGCTGTTAAGAAGAGAAGGGAACAAAAGAGATTATTGTTAGAGCTCACTCTCTGCACCTTAAAATGTCGCTGTTTTTCCCTTAAAACACAGAGGGTGTCAACTGTCAGACTGACCAAATACCCCACCCTAAGCATTATTAGCAGATGCAGAGGACAATTTCCATTTAGTTGCAGGATTTTTCTTTCTTGGAAGGAGCTGTAACTGCATCCATGGGATCAAACTGGAATCAGGAGGAGCAACTCCCTTCCATAGAGCTGGAAAAACAAAAAATGTAGCTGTTGATGAGATTGAAGCTACAAGTCCCAGACGGTGCCATTGAGACTTAAGCGCTACTGCCTCATTAGATAGCTGCCCAGTGGTTTTAGCTGTAGCATTTATTGGATTTATTTTTGCATTCATTTCTGGTCTGCCAGTCTAGTGAACACTGACAGCATAAAGTTATAGCTGGTGGTGTGGGGGAAAATGAGTGAATTATTCACAGAAGGAAAAGCTCTACCAATGTTTGCTTCTAACACCCTTTGTTTTCTCTTTATAGATCCGGGAGCAGAACAGATACGACCTAAAGACAGCCGGACCCCAGTCGCAGCTGCTTGCTGGGATTGTTGTGGATAAAAAGCCGAGCCCAGTGAGTAGGATGTGATTCCTTGATTCACACCCATGCAGGCTACTTCGGCTGTATTTCTTTCAGACTTCAGTTTGAGCCACTTCTTATTTTAAATCCTTTATTAGAACTGGTTATTTTAACAACAAATTTGGGGTGTGGGATACACTTTATTAGTGTGGATGAATATTTTATCTCAGAGGTTTAAAATCTGAGTTTCAAATGATGCAGTGGGTTAGCCCAGCTTTCATATTAATGAAATAGGGATCTGGCTCCAAACTGTTTAAGCTGAAGCGTGACAAACTTCCTAATACACAGAGCTGAAAGTAATCCTTTTATCTCCCTGTGGAAGTCACTGGTGAAGTTTCTTACCTGTCCACACCAATATATTTCTGAATAGTATAAATATCCCTAGTGTATCTAACAAGCCATGCTTAATTATACACAAAACTCTGTAATCCTAAAAGTTGCCCCTCATCTGTGGGTTAGTGTGTCTGCCTCTTCATCTTAATTTCCAGTACTCTTTTGAGGTAATACTGAGCTGAATGGTTTATTTCAGACAAAAAGAGTGTTTTCCAAATAAGTGTTCAATCATTGTGAAAAGAATTTTATCATTAGAAGTTTCATCTCACAAAAGTTCTTCCAGTTACAGTCTTAAACTGAATCATTATTTTCCTACCAAAAAAACTCCTAGAACTTAGGGTACTCTCCCCAAAAATGCAGGAAAAAAAATGTTTGGCTTCCTATCTTATAAGGACTTGCAAATGTCCATTATTTGGGTCAGTTTTATCCTGGATGTGTGTGTGTTTGTGGTTCTTTTCATACTCCTTCTCTGCAGGTTTGCTGTCTGCAAATCTGAGGCCCAAAAAAAAAAAAAAAGAGATATTAACCAGGTGCATCTTGTTTCTTTCTTTAAATAATAAAAAAAGACTACTAAAANATGTCCATTATTTGGGTCAGTTTTATCCTGGATGTGTGTGTGTGTGGTTCTTTTCATATTCCTTCTCTGCAGGTTTGCTGTCTGCAAATCTGAGGCCAAAAAAAAAAGAGATATTAACCGGTGCATCTTGTTTCTTTCTTTAAATAATAAAAAAGACTACTAAAACTTGTCATTTTCTCTTTTGCAGCCAGTGCAGTTTGAGGAGGACGAGCACGCGCCACCAGCACCCCCCAACCCCTTCAGCCACCTCACGGAACGGGAGCTGGAAGAGTACAAGAAAACAGTGGAGCGCAAGCAGCTGGGGCTGGAAGGTCAGTGGTGCATTTAGTGCTGGGCTTCACAGTTCAGCAATCAGCAGTTCCTTTGTAGTTTGAAAATACTGTAAAAAGATATGTAGAATTGTATTTGTTAAATGCTTGGGGTTTTCTTGTTTGGTTTTTTGATTTGTTTTGCTTAATGCTGAAGTTAAAACAGGGAGAGTTTTGCACAGAACTAAGGTTGAGGAGAACACACTTTGGCATAGTGAGTTTTTATGTTAGAGTTATAGAATAACTTGGTTCGGAGGAGCATGAAGCCCAAGATCCTGCTTGAAGTTAATTTCAGGGCTGCCCAGGTCGCTTGGGACCCCCCAGCCCCTTGAGCGCTGAGCAGCCACACAGAGCCCCACCTGCAACCAGCAACCTGCTCAGGGCTGCACCGCGGCGCGGGGAACGTTCCCACCCGAAAAGGGAGTGATGTGTGAATAGCGAGCCCGTGAGAACTCCTCCTGGACACTTATTTAGGAAATACGTGGCAAGAGAATAGATCTTGGGTTCTCTTAATAAAAATTCAGATATCAGAATTCACAAGAAAAAGCTGTTAACCTCTCTTGAGACCATGAAATACTCTGAAATTTTGTATTTGGTACCACTTTGTCGATAAGTTCTCCATTTTCTGACTATCAGATTTCAGTATTTTTAATAAGCTTTGTATTTGCTTATTTCCAAAATGCTTAAAGAAGCAAATATAGAGCATTTTAGTTGCTTTTCCATTATTCTCTCTATGCTCAACATAACTACTTTTGCTATGACCTCTTTATTTTTTCCAATACTACTGTTGCATAGGGAATGACTAATTCAGTTTATGTGTGTTTGTTTTTTAACAATTGCACTTATTATGCACTCTTCTTCACTAATATTGTGTAATAAAACAACTTTTTTATGTATCTCCTTCAGGGCACGGTGTAATAATTTCCTACAACAGCAAACTGTGGCTTGTGGCTAGGTAAAACGATGGGGCTACCTGGAATTCAGCAACCCCCACTTCCTATGAAACCACTAATACACAGTGACTGTTAATGGATGGCATTTGTAATTTCACAGTCTACAGAGCTTAAACTGCATATTGTAACTTCTTGAGGTTATCAGCATGAAGAGTACAATGCTAGCAGAGCTGTAAATCTTGTAGCACTATTACTGACATTCTTGCCTTAGTTTTACTTTTGCATGGCTACTAATTCAAATCTTGTCCTGCAGATGCTGAACAGGAATTATTCTCAGATGACGGTTCATCTGTGTCACAAATTCAGTCACAAACTCAGTCCCCGCAAAATGTCCCAGAAAAATTAGAAGGTATTCCATGTAATTTCTGTCAAATGCCAGTGGCTCAAGCCTGAGTCATCCTTTGTTGCATTCTTTAGGTTTACTTGAAGTCAACTGGTTAAAAAAAAAAACAGTTTCACCAGAATGCAGGCGGGAGTCTGTCCAGGAATCTTAGTTGCTTTTTTCTCAAATTTTCCTCATGTGGAATTCTCACAAATGGAAAATAAGTCATGGCATACTAAAATGTAGATATTGATGAGATGGGGGAAATGGATGTTACATAATTGCCTTTAAATAAAGTGCTATGATTAGGGTAAGAATTTGCCAGAAACAGCTAACTTCTACCACCTGTCAGAGGTTGGTATTTCAGGTTTCCGTGTGTAGTGGCTGTGCTCTCACGAGCTATTCTCGTGCAGTAAAACACAGCCCGAAGGCACTGGAGGCTGTGCAGCCGTGTATGTACCTGGGAAAGATGAGGTCACCTTTTTCAGCCCCTTGTCCTTTAGCGACGTCCTCACAGCGTTTGTCTGTTTGCAACAAGCAAGAGGGCAGATAAAGAAAGCAACAGACCTGCAAAGGCCTCGTGTCATCCTTTGCAACACAGGCCGGTCTCGCACCTGGTGCATGTTTCAGTGCGGTCTTTTTGCTGCACACAAGTTAGAGTAACTGCCAAACTCTCTGTTCTCTTAGCAAACCACGAAGATCTGTACACGCAGGGTGCTAACCTGGTGTCTGCGGAGGTGCCCGTCGTGGTGGTCAATGGCAAAGACGACGCGCACGACGTGGAAGAAGAGCTCACCAAGAGGGTGAGCCAGCTGACCACGAGCAGTACTGTGGAGAGCGTAGAGATCACCATCAAGAGCTCTGAAAAGATCGAAGAGGCCCTGTCCCCTGAGGGGTCACCTTCCAAATCGCCCTCCAAGAAGAAGAAGAAATTCCGTACTCCATCTTTTCTGAAAAAGAATAAAAAGAAGGAGAAAGTAGAAGCGTAAGTGCAGTTCTGTTGGGAGGAGACATTGCACATTTTAAACATTTAAGTTGACCGTTAACAGAGTAGTGATGGGGGGGCGGGAGGGGAGCAGTAACTGGACTTTTAACCGCGACAAAAGCGAACTGGAAGAGGTTTTGCTTTAAAGAAGAATAATAAAATGTTTCTGTGTTAATCGCGAATAAATTCATCTCTCATGTAAGTGTGTTCAGAATTGCTATGAGGGTCTGAAACATTCGATAGGTTCATACATAACCACACTGGCAGGTGCTCGAATACCATCATAGCAAGATCCGAGACCATCGCAGCAAGTTCTGCTTGGAGTATTTTGCAGACCTTAAAATTTTCAGTACAGTTAAAATCTTTAACAAAGTTACTGTTGAGTGACCATGTGACTTTTTTTTTAAACTGCTGTCTCATTTGGTGACCAGATCATCCATTTTTGTATTGTGATTTTGACCGTATACTTTGTTGCTGTACCCCTGTTTGAGTGGGGGCATATTAACAGCACACCTGTAAGTCTTTTTAAGATTAGATCATATAGAAATATACACTGGCACATAATATTAGGGGGAAAACTGTGTAAGAGAAAGTTTATTGGAATTATACAAAATGTCTAAGAATTCCATTCATCAATAACTTTTTTGCCAAATATTTCATTTTAGTGAAATATAATTTTTGAAGACTTCTTTTTTATTCTATCAGTTGGGGGGAGAAATACCCTTATTTTTCAAGAAAGGGGATTTTATACACTTAACATTGATAATTTAGTTTAACTGGCAAAACAAAAAAAAAGATTTTATATGTTCAAATGTTTGTATACCATTCAGTATAAAAGTATTATAAGCATGTGAACCAAGCATTTAATAGTAGAGTGTATTTAAGAATGCTTGGTTTAGAGTATACTTAAATATAATTCAGGAATCCAGGGACTTAGAAATCAAAAGATAAAAGCAGAAAACCTAAACTGGATTCATGTTTAAAACTTACTGTTTTTTTTCCTTGTGGTATTGCTAATGAATGAAGAAAAATAATCTCTTAACATAACCAAATGAAGGAAACAAAACTGATAAAAGGGAAAGTGAAATAGTAAGAAAATAGGAGCAGACAAAGAAAGTTAAAGTTTGGTGATTATTTTTTATTAAATATATGATATGGAATGTGGGGTATTTTTATTAAATCAGCAAAGTTACATTTCCATATTAGATGTTTTAAATAATTTGTATGGATTCATACGGAGTGCAACACTTATTTTTTTCCTTCACTTTCATTTTGCTTTTAAAAGGGTCTCATGAATCTGTGTTGTCCTTTGGATGAACCCAGAGCAAATTAGAGCCTAGTGCCATGGGTAAGGGTGGCACTGCCACTTACTCATTTTTACTGATATTGTCATTTTACTACTTTTACTGTATTGTAAATACAAACGAGCATAGAAATTAACATAGGGTTTTTCTTCGCTGTGTCAAATTTGTCTGTAAATCAGTCATCGCAATAGGAAATACATTTAAAAGATCCGTGTGATTCCCGAATTGCAAGTTGAAATATTATACAATATATAAATTGTTAAATATGGCTGGAGAGTGGTTTGGCATGCAAAAATGTTGATTATAGCATGTTTGGGGGCTGGTTAGCTTTGACCGTGTCAGTGTGATAATGCAGCGTCGGAATGGATCCTGGAAACAATTTTCTAGCTATCACTAAATACTGGAATCAGTGTTTTTAATCATAGTGGAAACTTTCAGTTGCTTACTTTGTTTTTTATGTTCTACATTATTTGTGTTGTATTACAACATATGTAGAAACAGTAACCTGTGAACTACGCTTTTCATAACTTTTTTAAAAATATATCTAAATGAATGCAATGTGCATAAATATTTTTTAAAATGCAACCGTGAACTATTTGCACCTTTTGCTAATGCCTCTATTTACTTGCTTTGGCATAAAGAATGAGCCAGCCAACTCTGTGTCCTGTGGAAAATATATAAATGTTATCTGAAATTGCTCATAGATGTAATGCTAATTAATGTTAAATCACAAATAAACAGTATTTTAAATAGATGGACTTTGTGTAGCAGCCTTTTGTTTGGACAGGACTCTTGCAACTCTTCCTTGTAAGAAGGTGCTTTGATTTTGAACATTATGTGTAAAGTTTTTATGTTAAAGACAGACTTTTTCATGAATTTGTTCTAAAAATTTTCTAAAAATATTTTTTTTCTAAAAATATTTACAAAAATATTCTAAAAACTATTGTTTTCTGTCTTGGAAGCGGTAAATGGTGTGGCCAAGAGCAAGGAATTGCCAGGCAGGAGCTCAGGCCTGGCCATGCCCGTGCTGCACCCTCACTTGAGGCTCGAGGGTATTTACTGCAGCCGCAACTCCAGGGTGGCCGTGCAGGTGCAGAGCATGGGAGCAATGTGGGTGAATTTCCCTGAAAATGTAAAAAATAAACGTAAAAGATGATGAAAATAGAGGTCTTTGTAGTAAAGCTTTTCTTTCAAAGATACCTGAAGACATCCACGTTGTACCCAGCCAGCACGTGGTAAACCTCAGCCCCTCAAAGCAGCAGTTTCACATGTGATGCGTTTACAGCTGTGTCAGCTTTGTAAAGTGTAACGTTTGTTTTCTGTGTCCTTCCACAAAACAGCCTTTTGTTTCTGTTTGCAAAGAGGTCAAAATGCAGCTCCGTCATGAGCTCTGTCCCAGTGTAGAGGGTTCAGCATTTTGAATAACTAAATCCTAATTTAATTTATAGTTATTTTCTTACTCTTTCTCTCTCCAGGAGCATCTACATTCTGCCCAGTGCTGCAGTGACACGACAGTGGATGCCGTATCACACGCTGGGGTGCTTGCCCTCTAAGGCTGACTGCCTCCATAGCTTTGTTCTGATGCACATTCCCTTTTTTCCCAAGGGTCCATGAACTGCAACAGCCTCTTCACGTTCCCTTGGACCTTATTCCTCCAGTGCTGCAAGAAGGGTCTAGGATTCCACAGCCTAAGCATGGACACAAGGTAGATGTTAATCACAGGCATAAGCAATGTTAATGCTCAACACATGGCGTTGTAGGAAGTCTTGGAAAATCCAGCTTGAAAACACATCACTGACACAACAGATCAAGAATAGTAATTACTGCTACTAATAGGTGGCGGTTCTTGTTGTCAGAATGCTTAACCCAAGAAAGTCAGAGAAGGAGCGGTGTGTCCCATGAGGAATTGCACACAAGCTATTGGTAATAATGTTTTTAAGGAGCTGTGAGGTGGTCCAGATTTCCACCCTCCTCTTGCTTCATGCGACAGTACCAATAAATCCGAGCGGTGACCAAGCGATGCCCTCAGCTTCCTGCAGGGGCTCTCAGTGTTCTGGAGATGGGGCTCTGGCAGCAGAACAGGCTTTGCCTCATTTTCTGCAGCAGTCTGGAGCGGTGGTGCTGAGATGAGGAGATGGGATGCTGTCACGGATGGGGCCGTTCGGAACAGCATCTTCCTGCGGTGCCAGCTCGTCGCTGCTCGAGGCGAACGGCGCTTGTGTCCTGGTTGCACTGGAGCAATGTGCAGCAAGAGGAACAACCTCAGCCCACGCAGGAGCCAACAAACCATGGCACGAGTGCTCTTGGGGTGCCTGCCCGCGAGCCAGGTGTCAACTGCTTTAGAAAGCACGAATTAAAAGCTGCTTTGGGGGATTGAAATCGCGCACGGAGGGTGGCTGCACTGTGGGGGGCCAGTGCGCAGGGCCATGGACTTAACCGGCATTCAGGCTCTCACAGAGCTCATATAAACTCTTGTTTTTAGGGACTTACAGATCAGCCCAGCTTGCACAGCCTTTTACAAGAAGAGTGAAAACACATCCCTAACATAAAGGCTACTCGATCCTTTGCTAAAATCTGTGGCAATTCTCACAAGCCAGCAGGAATTTAAGTTTCTAAAATAAAAGATTGCCAAAATGCAATATGAATCAAGCTGTACATTTTCCTATAGCTTTGTTCTTTGGAACTGTACAGTTACATTAGCCTTAAATGTTGTATCTGCACACAGTGCATGCCGACACATCTGAGCAGTTCTGCCTTCCAAGAGCACACGGCATGGAAAGCTTTAGTCAACTCAGAAACAAACAAAACGAAGCCATAGGATGAGAACTGAGGCACATGTGGTAAGAGCTTATGCTCCCCACTCCATTTACGCAGTTTAACGCAGCTCTAGCATTAGCCATTAAATATCTATATGTTTAATCCAGTAAAAACATACTACAGCAGTGGTATGAGCTCCCCAGGGCAATTCTGTGAAGGAGAAGGAGCAGGAGAGAAGGTTCATTTCCTTGGATGAGTATCCAAGTGCCCTTACAGCTGATTGCTCCCTTCTTCTCTCTGTATCTGTAAGAAGCAATGTGTATTCAAGGGTATTCACTTAGCATCGAGATTCTGATCGCGTCAAAAGTAAAAAACAGCCCTTGAAAGTAAAGACTCAAATGGCCATTAGATGGCATCAGCTTTTCACATTTGCTCTCTCTGGCCTTGTTGGGACACGATTAACAAAGAGCTTCCAAAGGAAGTACTTCGGTGTCGGTGCTGTGGGCACTACTCCAGTTTCCAAGCAGAGATGAAGGCAGACATCTGGCTTCTGGACGCATTTACTCTATCAATTCATTTCCAAATCCAGAAGCGGAATGTGGTTTGTCTGGGCAGGAAGATTCTTCCCCTTTATTCGATGATTTCTCACTTTTGCAGCTAGTTAAGAATGTATATTTCACACCCATAGGCTTACTGTGATGAACATGCTCTGTTCAAAGCTTCCTGGTCAACAATCTTCCCCACAGGCCAAAGGTCTCTTTGTATTTTTCAACTCACTGGAGCAGGAATGACAGCGCCTGGGAGCAGGTATGCAGGTCAC
>VWPW01013378.1:0-60866 GCA_013389825.1 Crypturellus undulatus
GATCCTGAAATTATGTAGGTAACTCTCCAGGTTTAAGTAGGGCATTGGAACCCAGACGACATATTTCTGTCCAGATGATGAGTCATAACGCCTGGACCATTGCATTTGCCTCCTCAAATCCTCCTTTGAGGCACAGCGATAACAGCAGAATGCTGTTGAAGGATATTGTTAATAAAAGTATCCTTTTTTCCCCCAAAGATGGCTGCAGTGGCATGGAGGACAAGCTCTATTTCCTCATTCAGCTTTGAGTATAGCACATTTAAGGGTTGCCTAGAGTAAGTAAGGAAGTGGAGTGGCAGAGGAGCTACTTTACTTGTTAATTATTTGCACCTATGGTCCAGTGACCCAAACTATATTTAGCTCCCCATCAAAACCAAAACCTGAAAATTAAATGGACTGGAATGGAAAGGTGGTCTCTGTGTCACTCTCTGGATTCTGTTTCACAAGATGCAATCTTCCTCAATTTCCAAAACCAATTTTCTCCCATCATCTTATGAAAGTAGAGGTCATCCTGTGAAATGTGATATCTCACCAGTTTTATAAAGGAATGTGCCCTTCCCCAGGAAAGGAGAGTTCATTAAATCAGGCAGCTGATCAGATTGCTGAAGCCTTGATTGGTTGACAACCAGAGCAAAGAAATCCATGGGGAAGAAGCAGCACATGACATCATCAGAAAAGCACATTATAAGGGCTGGGGCTGAACTAGGGTATTTTCATCACAGTTTTAGGGAGGTAAGGGGAGTCTCAGAGAAGGGTAGGATGTGAGATAGATTGGCTTTTAAGGTCAACAGAAGATGGGAAATAATCAGCCAGCCATATCTGAATTCCACAGTTGAGCATTTATTCTTCGACACCCCGTTACTGCTAACCAGAGTTCAAAGACATCTTTGAACTTTGCCCATCTTTGCCCTTGCTGTGCACTCTCTCTCTAGTGTCCCTGAAGAACTTTACAGACTGCTGTTTGTAGCCAATACCCAATGACAGCAGAGCAGAGAACAACTGTGATGTGAAACATTCACAGAAAAGCAGGAAATCTGATCAGTTCTGAGAGCAAGCCCATGGTTTGAGATGAGCTTCAGGCAAAATGATGCCTTGGATAAACAGGCTAAAATCTGTGTGTTTTAGATGGAACATGAAAACATGTATAGGAGCAAGTGCAATTAGGAAGAGCTTTTGTTCAAGCTGATGAGCAGGCAACTTAAGGGACTTGACGCAAGCGTTATCTTGAATTATGGAGTTTATTCATTGAAACTCCATGCAAAATGAAAATGAAACCAAAGAACCAAATGAACCAAAGAAAGAGATTTTTTCCCTTTGATAGGTGGTCTAATGCTTGGGACAGTCATGCTTTACAGAATCATAGGTTTTGGGTTCTCCAAAGATAGATATCATTTTATGAAGGCAAACTCAATATTTGGAAAATATTGATATTGATTATGGAAAACAAGAATTAATCTGAAGGGACAAACACGCACAAATAAAGTGCATTTGAGTTTAAAGAGAAAAAAAGAAAGTTAGCATCATGCCATTGAACTATTGACAAGGCTGTCACAAATATCATCTTGTCTCAGTGTAAATAAACAAGCTTAGTGCTGTTATTTTAGAATAAAAGCCCAGAATAGGTTTTGTATTGACTTTCTAATACCCACTCAAGAGTTGGAAGAAGAAAATTAAAGATAATAAAGTAAAAGTGCAAACCATAAAAGTGGAGACAGCCAGTGCATAGTAAACTGTGAATGCGAGCCCTCTCCTGAGTAGCAAACCAATTGTGTAACTCAGTAAAGGTCAGCAGCAGAGATAAGAAGTCGAGGTTGTCAGTGTATCCCCTTCTATATTTGGAAGGATGACGGCTGCAGGATGATACGATCTTGGTCTGTGGTTATTCAAAGTCTGGGGCTGCTATTCTACCCTTGCTGCATGCACTTGGGAGCTGGGTGGTGTTTGCAGGCTGTTCAGAGCAGCCCTTTCACCTTCTTCTGAAGTTGGTCTCTTCCTGAGTAGCTTATTCGGTCCTTTGCGCCTTACATGCTCCTTTCTAAACATCCACATTAGTAACATAATCAGGCATTCCCATGCCTGGCAATGCCAGCAATCAAGGTATTTAAAACTTTCTGCAGTAGATTCAAGTGTGGTCCCGAACTATCTGCATTTACCTCCTGACAAAAATGCATTGGCACTATAGAAAGCATTTGATGTCTTTCCAGGAGATGGTCAAACTGAGCCCTTGTTTTGACTCATTTTCCAGATTATCCCATTACCTTTATCAACAACTTCTTAAAACTTCTCTCCCCAGGAAGTTTTCAAGCTTCTCTGGTGCTTTTTCAGAGTATCTCATTTCCTTTTGTCACCCTAAGTGGAAGAGTATAGCAGGATTGGAAAGATAGAAAAAGACTGTAAAGAGAAATCTTTTTCGCGTGGACAAACTCTACTCTCAGAAAAGACAATTGATTTATCCTTTCCTCACTTTCCATCACATTCTGAGCAAACTATGGATGTGGCTTTACAACTATAAACACAGAATGCTTGACTCTCAGGACAGCAATATCCCGCAGGAGCCAGCATATCACATTTGGAAAGTACAGTGTTGTTATATGAGCCAAGGAGCACATATCTCTTATCTCTTATGATCTCTTATGATGTTATGATGAGATCTCATATGTCATCTCTTATTTAAGATCTCTTATAAAAGTAAAAACAACAACACGTATGTGCTCTGAGGTAGACCTTGAGTAGCTGTAGAAGAGGGGAAACGTACTTGTTATGAAAAGAGAAGTTTTTGAGGGTTGAGTAATGACATGGACTCAGCTCAGAGATGAATCTACAGAAAAAATTCAAGCTAGGGAATGCAGTTCAGTAGTGAAATTAAAGAGGTTGAAGAGAAAGTTGGAGAGGAAAAGAGAATATACATAGGATAGACAAGGTGATAAGTCATGGGTCCAAGATTTTGGTCATTTGTTTCACAGATGGAAATGATTGCATGGGGGAGAGACGGTGGAGATATTTCTTATAAGTCCTTCCAAGCATGAGATACAAAAGATAGTAACTGCGATCAAACAGCACTCACGATTATGGACTGCTCCAAGCATGGGAAAGCCATTCCTAGCTGCATCCCTGCCACCACAAGATGAACAAGACATTCCCTAAATTGGACCAGTCTATGTGAATGACATTGCCTCATAACATCCAGCATGCCTAACTCACTCAATTAGAGGGTGTAATGGCCCATGAGTTGTTAGATACATGCAAAGTGTTCATATAATCATTTAATTTTAATCAGATAGGTTACAATGTCCAAATATCATAATTTAAAAACATTCCTTTTACATACCTTTGTGGAATTCATAGAGACCCAGCTTCCAGTTGTCACAGCTTCTGGTTCAACTACAGATATCTAATTGCCTTGTAAAATCTTAAAGCCATGGAGAAGCTGCTACATCCCTAGTCTCAATAGTTAATTACTCTCAGTGGTTAATTACACTCACTAATTCCCTTCAGTTAGAATGAGATGCCAATTTTTTGTTGTTGGTTTATTTCCCCCCCATGGACTTTAGTTTCTTTAGGCCTTAGTTCTACCTTTGCTAAAATGGGAATAATGAACAAAGAGTTAGATCCTCCGTTAATGTAAATTAACACCACTGAGCATTCAGAAAAAAAAAATCTTTCTTCCCTTCTTCCAAACAGCCTTTGGACAGTGCAGTTGTCTTGCAGGGATTTCCATCTACTTAAGTCTATTTGATTTGGGGTAGGCTTCTTGAAAATCTCCTCTTTTCTCCCTCTGTACTCTTAGTTGGAAGAGATGCAAAAGTCCTGAACATGACATTGCCTGTGAAATGATGCAAGCCCACAATCTCTACGGCTTTGTTCTTGCAAGCGTGTATCATATCAATAAAAGATTATCCAAGTGCAGGAATGAAAAAATAAAAATGAAGGAGAAAAGGATTGGGAATCATTTGCAGCAGGTCATTTTGGTTGGGCTGCAATCAACATGCCAGACTTGATAAGATGGGTATTTGAGAGAGTATTGATCTAAGATCTCATTTTTTTTTTTTTTTTAATTATGTTTTTGTATTTGTTTATAGTTAACGCTTACTACACTTCTTGCATCTTTATGGCGGTTACATGCATCCTTTGCCCTATGCAGTTACCCCTCCTTGAAAGTATTCCTGTAACTTCGAGCTCCAGATAGGAGGCAGGGCTTCAATTCCTCTAGGTACCTGTTTCTGCCTCTCTCCAGTTTGTTTCAGCTCTTGCTTGACGGTATTCTGCGTTCTGGTATTTAGTAATGCAGCTCCCTCACTGCATTGTTCTGAAAATTCTATGTAATGGAAAAGGTTCCTTAACCCTGTAGTTTCCCTGTCTGCCTGGGCAGGCATGGGTTCAGCACTGCCTTTAGCCTTCTGGTAGCAACTCCTGGTTGAGGTGATGTATTTACGCCCAATAAGAGGCAGTAATCCTCCACATTCATTTTTTTTTTCAGATGAAATAGAGAAGACCAGAAAAGAGGAAAGGGGCACAGGGAGGTGAAGGGGCTTTTCCAAGGTCACACTGCCGTCAGTGTCAGAGCATGCCTAGACCCCAGCTCTCCAGAGTCTCTCTCTAGTGAGTTATCCTCTGCACCAGAAAACCTCTCCAGGGTGATTTAAAAGGGTGTGATTTTACCCAAGCTCAAGGCCCAGTGGTCTAATGAATCTTCTTCCAACAACTGGCAAGGACATAATTCATACCGTTTTCCAGGCTTTTGTGACTAATACAAGAGCTGTTCACCCAAACGTGCCTGTACCTGCCTGCATGATTCATCTATATTTTGTACAACCTTTGTTACTCAAACTGTAAGTCTCAAGTACAAAGGATAAAAACAAAGAGTGATATCTGGCAGCAGATGGAGATTAAATAACATAGATAGTAAAAGTTATCCCAGGATCCTGTTCCTAATGCTGCCCGTATTTAATATGTTTATATTTGGGCCAAAAATAGAGAAACATTTAAGTTGTGAACTTAGATCTGAACCTTTTTGCTGTGTTTGAGTGCAGTATTCCTTTCCAGGGTCAGCGTTTGTAGAGAGGTATCATGATGTGGTAGGAGACAGATGGTTCATTTATACTGTGAGTTAAACATCGGTCGGATGCAAAGTTGGTGCCCAATTGCAGCAATCACCTAATGAGCTACAGGTGAGCTCAGAAACGCTAGTCCATAGGACAGAATATCACAGAACTTTGTCTCCTCCTCTGCCTGACTTCTGATTCGGCATAATGCACAATATTCAATCTTTAAATGCATCCAAAATTTCCCTGTCAACCTCCTTCCTCTATGTAACATATTTCCATTTTCTCTGTTTACTTAATCAACTTGATAGGATGATTAAAAGTTAAATATATGACAAAACTGTCTGCTTTAATATTTCGTTTTTTTCATTTATAATCTTTTTTGGAAGGTGTGGGCTTAGCAGAGTTAATAGCTCCTGCACGAAATTGAGTACTCCCTTTTGTTAAAGAGATGCCCATGAACAGGATTTCTTTCTTTCATTGTTATTACTGTTAACCAAAGAAGGTCAGTTTGGTTGCGAATCAGCTGTATCACTCTAGAGGAGAATCAAACTGCTCATTCTGTTTGCTAGGAGGTGGTGCAGGAAACCAGAGTTGAAACACTCAGTGACTTTATCTTTTTATTAAGTACAAAGCTGTCCTTTCCAAATAGCAGTGCTGAGCTCGGCTCTGCTATCCTCCACCAGCTGCCCTTTCGAGTAATGACTCCATGACTGGTAGTTAGCAGGAAGAACTTTATTTAGGACTCATGTTTTGATAACATTTAAAACTATTAAATAAAAAAGGAAAATCCCAAATGACAAGTGCTGCTACACAGGTGGTTAACTGTTTGCAAAGCACAGATCTAAAGCAGTGCTGGTTTTCAGAGGAACTGCACAATGTGAGCCCTTGGGAGACAGGCACCTGTAAAATGAAATGGGGTTTGCAAATTCACTGAAATTAGGTGAAGCATTCAAGAGCCACCACCGTTTAGCAGAAAGGATGAACCCTTGTCTGTATGTGCAAGGCAATAGCATTAATCATTCACACAGACAGGAATGGGCTACAGTTTTCAAACAGGACTTACTGAGGGCAGTTTGGAGGCTCTGCTGTTACAGCTGTCACTGCATGTGTAGGGAAAGCTCCAGGCAGGCAGAATCACAGAATTGTTCGGAAGGGACCTCTAGAGATCAGCTAGTCCAACTGCCCTGCACAAGCAAAGTCACCTAGAGCACGTGACACAGGAGCTCGCCACACACACACTAGCTCAATGCATCTGCTTCGTCTCATAGGCATCTCCACTGTGTACAGCTGACATTGACCAGCGCCTTCAGACCTTAGTCAGATCATTCGTAAGCTAAAGTTAAAGGTTAAGGTATCAGACTGAATCTGAGATGTCCGGAGCAAGTCCTGTCTCCTCTCCTTCCTCTCTATGCCTCAGTTTCCTGATCTACAAAGAGTGCGCAGGATATGCAGAGATCTGTCTTGTAGGGCTGTCACAAGAGAGAGACCAAGAAACATTTGCTGGATGAAATGAATGAAAAGTCCCACTGGATTTCATGTTACTATTGGATTTGGGGGAAGTCCAGGCTAGTTGCTATTTCTGCAGCTTTCACCTCCAGTATGCATTTCATGGCTCTTTCCTCTGTCATCACTAAGGTCTGATCCTGCCACCTTTTATGAGCAAGGATAAGCACTACGCTTGCAACCAGCAGCATTGATTGCTGTGTAAAAACGCACATTACTTAGAATGTTGGAGTGAATAAAGATTTCTGGCTTGGATTTGCAAAGGCTGCAGTAAACTTGCCTCCTTGTAAGGAACCTGTTCCCTGTCCTTGAACCCTGGGCTGCCCCAGCGAGCAGAGCTGTGTTCTTCAGATAAACCATTCACCTGAGCTCCCTTCTCCTGCCTGTCTCTGGTGGCTGCTGCTGCAAAAAGAGTTTAAAAAGATCCCAGTATAACTTTCCCAGAAAAGATGTCCCCGCAATGTCTTTGCCAATGTTTCCATCTCTCTGTAACACGAGACCTGCCTGTGAGCAGAGTGCATGATGATTCCTGGGTTTAACTCTGCAGGGCCAGGCTGTGTCTCTGATTTATGGGCTCTGAAGATGTAATGCCCCACAAGGCACCACTGTTAACCGAACACCAAGCCCTCCACGCAGATACCAGGAGCTGGTCCATGTTGCTCACTGGGACAGAGCCCACCCCTAAAACAAGGTTCCCCTGGCATCCACATTGCAGATCCTTAGGCGTGCACTGAGAAGTTTTTCTTAGCCCAAAGTCTGGACTTTTCTTAACCAAATGAAAAAAAAAGGGGGGCAAGTAGGGGTTGGGGCGGGTCAGAGAGGGATGCTGGGCAATCCAAAGTCAGCATTAGGCTAAATTCTCCCCTCTATGCCTTGCGCTCCAGGAGAGACTTCTCATTCATCAACTACAGCAGCAACTGTCTGTTTGCTCATGGACTATCTGCTCCAGCTCTTGCCTTATTGCTATTCAGATTTGTTTCCCCATCCCATTCCACAGTAATCTTGCCAAAGATGCCATCCAGTTAGCAGAATCAACTGGGAAGAGTTTGGAGAGCCCTGACAGACTTCCCCTTCCCATTTACAGCCCTCTGCTCCTAACCCAGATGGTCCCTGATTCACTGAGGTTTTATTTTAGTTTCCTTTCTCTTTGTCTGTTTTCTTGGGGGTGGTTTGTTTAGATTTTTTTTCTTTTTTTTTTCTCCTGGCCCCAGCTGCATCTCTGCAAATTCTATCTCCAGAATGGAAGCTTGGCTGAGCTGGAAGCCCTCAGAGTCAGTGGTTAGTGGCTGGCTGAGGCCACTTGCCAGGGAAAGGGGGAGACAAGTCCCTAGGCATCAAGGCAGCATGAAAAGTGACTACATCTAAATACTTCAGCACAAGCACATGATTTCTTTCCCATTACTTTGATTCAAATCTCCCTTAATCCTCAGCTGCGTTAATGCAGTTAGTAGGTTATGAGTGCTGCATGTGGATGCCACTGGATTTGATTCCTTCACACAATTGGCTGGTAAATAATTTAGCACCAGTTTTGCCTGGAACAGAACCTGAAAATAGCCAGGCTGCTTATAGCTTCTGCTTTCTCTCTTGCTGTGTTTTTCCCCCTTGTAAGCCTCATGGGGTTGTTTTGCAAGCCCAGCCTGGCAGAGACTGCCATATAATGTCACAACTGCTCTGAATTTATTTTCTAGAAGAGAGGGCAAGGGAGGAAAGGGGTCAGACCAGAGCTGGGACTACAGACAAGAAGATGCCTCCTGTGCAGTCCTGATGAGGAGTGTGCAAACAGTAAGAGTTTGCCAAGCCCAGTGCTACCTTGACATCTTACGCTTTCAGTTATAATGGTGTGTTCATTTAGAATTTTCTGCACTTCTAAAATTCAGTCAAAGCTAGATCTGGCTGAGGCAGGCAGAAAATGGCAATAATAATGAAGGAATTTCTGAGTTTGAGAAAAAGTCCAGGGTGAGTGAAGAAACAGGAATTGTAGCTAAATAGCCAGACCTATCTGGACTGGATAAATTTTCATGATACTTCTGTAGTCTGAACCATAATAATAACCCTGATAATATTCTTAATCCCTTTTGTTTCTTGTTACTTGTCTCTTCTTACTCTCCCTAATATCTGCCAGTTATTGTGCTGCAGCTCATTGTCCAGTTGTCCCACTCAGGCTGTATGGATTTGATGAAGAAGCTGATGGGTGAAATACTTCAGTTTGGAATATCCAGGAGGTCAGACTAGAACACAGATGGTCAGATCCTTGATTCTGTAGTGACTGGTTAAGTAAATGTTCCTGACACCTTTGTCATTCAGGCCAGCTATCATCTCAAGTCATTAAATTCTCTTGGGCTCCAAAACTGGGTGCCTGCATCCAAACTGCACATCAGCCATGGTCTTTGGCCCATCCTAATTCCCTTACTATCCAAGGAATTGCGTAGGACAACACTAGTAGCATAGCAAAAATATACCCCATAGGCCACTGTAACCATGTAACCATAAAAATTAGCTCAACAAAGCAGTCCATCCTTGTGCTAGATGAGCATCACAGTCTCTTTATTTTTCATAACTTCTTATTCAGAGCTTGCAGTCCCCCATGCATGGCTTTCCAAAATTATAAGACTCTGTATGGGCATACAAAATTAGCTGGGTTTTATCTAGGAGGTGTCATTTCTTAAAATGAGGATTTAATTATATAGCATAACCATAGAAGAAATGAGAGCTGTTTATGCCCTGTGCTGCCCCGATGCCACATCGCTCCATGTTATGGCTTTCACTTGCTTTATGTTCTCTGCCCCCCATGCCTTTCCCGCTTGCAATTGCTTTCACCCGAGGAGTTTGAGGTGTTTTGCAGACATGAACACATGAAAAGCTTCCCACATTCGGCGAGGTGCAATAGCCACTTTATAGAAGGGAACACTGAAGCCCAAAGAAATTAAGGTCAAAAAGTTCATACTCAGGTGCTTAAATGCAGAAACTTTCTGAAATGTTCAGGGCCCAGATGAGTGACCTGTTCATCTGAAATGTTACCGCTGAATGTTTGTGGTTCCCGTTGACTTCTATGTGAGCAATGGTTGCTTAGCAACTTTGCAACGAAGGCCAAGTATTTTGATGCCTGAATGAGGATTCAGGCGTTTAATTTCAGGGACCCACATTTGAAAACACTAAGAGAGCACAGAAAGGCACGGCAGAATAGATGAAGGTCACGTGCAGACACAGCAACGTGGCTCATGTGGCAAGGCTCAAGCTTGCTCCCAAGTGCCCGCTAAGACCAGGGCCACTCGCTCACCCAATTCTCTAGGGCTGTTTTGGTCCTTTGGAAGCAGGAATCTGCCTTCTGACCTGGCTCCTATGATGGGCCTGGAGTTTCTGTGGACACAGGTGCTCTCAGAGGTGAGCATTTGAAGTTACTCCACATTCCTGAACACTTGGAGCCAATATTGATGACCTGAGAGCGGATGCATCCCTGGGAAAGAGGGGTAGCCCAGTAGAGACTCTAGCCTGATTTTCAACCCTCTCCGAACCTCGTTTGCCAGATCCACCAAATAGGCGTGGTGATATTCCGTAGCCCTTTTCTGAGAGCTTTGTGATGCTCGCTTCCCTCCAGCAAATGCTGCACAAGATCTAAATAGCAGTGTTATTTCTAGCATGTTATCCTGATAGCGTGAGAGGCATCAACAAGATCTGCATTTGCTGGTGGTGACTCACTGTGAGCCTTTGAGGGTTGTGTGGAAGGGCTTGCTCTGATGTTTTTGCTGCTCCGAGATAGATTATTGATCCTCTTTATCTGGTGTTCGTCTTAAACCCAAGGTGATGAGCATCCTGTTAGTTTCAAGAGCACTGGTGCTGTTTTTCTACTGCTTCAAGGGACACAGAATATGATCCAAGTAGTAATAAATGAGGAAAACAAAACAAACAAACAAACAAAACAGATCAACATGGTTCCTATCAATTAAACTACCAATTCCAGGGGAAGACTAAGGAGCAAGATTGGATGACAAAGGCAGACTTTGTCCAGGGAGAGGGTGAGGAATCTTCCAACAAACTGTATTTTGCTTGGCTTAGGTGGCTTTTTTTGATGCTATGGCTATTAGGAAATGCTCCTTCATTGAAAGCAGTATGCTCCAGTTAAAAAAAAAAAAAATTCTAGAGAGAAATGTTTCAATTTGTCCTAATGCCGCATTTGGACATTTTTTGCCAAGTTCTTGTGTTTCCAGTTATAGAAGAACTTTTATTTGTTTAGAATGTAAGCTTATTCCTGAGTAATCAATATAAGAAAAATTTTGTAATCTATTTGATATATAGAGAGATAAAAATAAGGATGTACATTTAAAAAAATAGGGACTTCACCATCTCGTCTCAATTCATAGCTGAAAAAAAAAGTCCCTCCAGCTGCAGCTGCAGCACCGAAATTCCTTTCTTCATAGCAAGGAGCCAAAACATGCGAGATGCAAAATCTAACACCCCCTCTTTGCACAAAGCCTGGCTCAGCCTCCTCCCTCACCCACCTCTGCCTGTCTCGGAAGCTGTAAATACGAAGAGGCCAGCTGAAGTTACCTGCAAAATACCCACTTGCAAACAGGTGTAACAAAAGAGTGAGAATGAAATGAGTCCTCTGCAGAAGGGAGAAAGAGGGAGGAGGTGGGCAGGGGGGTGAAAAGCAGGGAAAGGGAAAAGAAAACGTGATTGAAGGCCTTATAAATGTAAATGGCTTGGCAGAAATGGGTTAGCAGCCCTGGGTAGAAGATTGCACTTGGTGTTCCAAGGCCCTTATTTTCAAAATCGCAGCACTGGAGCCCTTTTGAAGTGGGTCCCTGTGTTTGCTTTTTTCAATCAGTGAATATCAGGTTGTCTCCCTCTCTTTTTATTTTTTGTTTCTCTGCTCGGATGTGCCAGGCTGAAATGAAGCCTCTGAGAGAGAGCGCGCAAATGGGAGCTGTGCTCTGGACCTTTGAAAAAACTCATTGCCGCTGCCTTTATCACTACTTATTAATGAACCTCCCCCTCCCCATTCCCCCTTCCTCACCAAACCCCTTCCCTTGTTTTCCTGCAACAAATCCCACCTTCCCATCTGGATTTATTTATTTATTTATTCCCTCTACATTTATCTATATATTTTACATCCAGCAAGTCAATCAGTTTCAAATTATTGGTCCCTGAGACAGATGTTTGGTGAGTCATTTAGCTGTGCGAGGTTCTTCAGACAGTTTGCTCTTCCACCTCCTGTTCATTTAAAGCATCTTTTGAGGCTGATTTTTCCTTTTCAAAATGTCTTTAACTGCTGAACGTTTGCTCCCACCGGGCAGTCTAATGATGTTGGACACAATATGTGTGAACATCTCTTTAGAGGCCATCTCCCCTAGGCTACATTCCTGCCTATAAAATCATTGTTTATTTAGTCCTTAGGCCTAGGAACCATCTGCAGTCCCCATGGCTCCTGTTGTTTTTAAAGTCCTATTAAGTTTCTGCACTTCTCCTCAGAGCATTATTTTATGTCTAAACAGCCACAGACAACTTTCTGTCAGCGCAGCTTCTGCCAGGCAAATTAGAGATGACAGTTTCATTCTTCTGACTATGGCAAGCTCTCATCTTACGTTATTTAATGTGAAAAACAACTGTTATATAGAGAGTGATTTAAAAACAATGAGGAGAAAAATAATAATAATAATGATAATAATTTAAAAAGAGAAGATGGGAGAAGGTGACCTGGGGACTTTGGGTTTAGATCCTCAGACAGCTTATACTGGTAAGGAAAACATAACGGATTGGAAGGTGCTATATAGTGGTCATAAGAGAAGAGAATCAATGAGTGTTGACTTGATGTCATTTCCAATCTTCCTTTTCCTATCAGGAGCTGAAAACATTTTAGTTTGGGTCAGTATGGTTTATTTTTGCTTTCCCTCCTCCTGGTCTCCCGCTGCTGCAGTGCCCCACTCTGCGCTGACTAAGCACTTTGAGCCGGGCCGCGTTGCCGAGCCCCTGTCCCCCGCGGGACAGCCCTGCTGCCCCAGCTGCTGCCGGCCCCAGCGCTGGCGTCAGGGACACAGCAAGCAAAGCCGGGTCTTGCCCAGAGTCTCTGGGAGCAGGAGGTCCCTGGGTATCCAGAAGCAAAAAAAAAAAAAAAAAAAAAAAAAAAAAAAAAAAAAAAAAAGTTCTGCATGCAGGGCTTTATCCCCATGTCTTTGTGGAGACACCTCACTTACTCACACAACTGGGGTAGGTGAGTAAAGTGCCAGGAGAGAGACCTCTGAGCAGCTACATCTCTCCTGGATGGTGACAACTCCACTGCTCTGCAGGCAAGTGGGCTGGCATGACTCCATACATCTAGAGCTCTTGTCCATGCTCTTCTCCCCAAAATTAGATGATACTGTCCATTCTGCTTAGTGGGAAGGGTTCCTCCAGCTGGGCCCAGGTGAGAGCACTAACTGAGTAGGGGTAGGACCATGCAAGGCTGTACGCTGACACTTAAGCAGTATGGATGACCAGAGCACTGCACATGAGCCCCAGCCCTGTCCTTGGACCCTAAGATGTCCTTAGTGTTTTGACCCTCTTCAGCTAAAAGAGCTGGCCATCAGTACAATAAGCTGCTGGCTGCAGCTTCATGCTGACTGATGTTGGCCAAAGTATGATGAAAGAAAATGAAAATTAGTAACAGATGAATCCTACGTGACCTCAATGAATCCACCAAAACCTTTTTGCCTCAGTTTTGCCACCTGTAGATCAAGTGTGACAGTTGGGGAGGGAGGCTGAATTCAGTTGTATTTCAAGAGCCTTTTATAAGGCTCTTGAAGACTTGTGGGGAGAGGACTGTAATTAAAAGAAAGTGGTTAGGACAGACTGATGCGTGTCAGGAAGAGACTACAGTGCAGTGGTGCTGCAGCTGCGCAGTCAAGCACTCAAATGTCAGGAAGGGAGGTTAAGTTTGCCTCTGTAATCTTAACTCTGCCTTCTTCTGAATGTGCATCATAATAAGGTTGTTAATCAGACCCGCACTGGGTGGAAGTCTGTGTAACTCCATTGAAGTTTAAAAAAGTGTGAAATTATATTGCATTATATTAGCAAAGAAACAGCACATTATACCACAGGGAGAAGAGGCTGACATCAGAGGAGCTGCGCTGACTGACACCCGATGAAGAGCTGCCTTTTGCAGCCTTTCATGGGTTGTTTTTTCAGATACTACAGCATCACTTCAGCTGACTGTCTCTGCAGCCTTGGGTGCAACACTGCTGTGTTCCGAAAACCTGCCTGTGCCCTTGAATGCTCAGACTGCTTTGGCTCTGTCAGAGCAGTCCACACTATCCTTACCAACTTAAGATGGTTTATCTTCTCCCTATGGCTTATATTCTAATCATGCAGGCCCCTACCGTTGAGTCCGAATTTGCTTTTCTAACAGCAGGGTAGCCTTACTGAGGTACAATTCAGAGGGATATGGCAATTCCATTACTATGAAGCTCATTTAGCTGCACACTTGGGTGGTCTGTATACTCCAGTAAATTTTCACTGTTTATGCTGTGGCTGTGAATAATCTCTTGAATGCTATTCTGTTTCAGATAGGTTCTCTTTTCTGGGTGCAGATTTAGAGGTTCTCTTTTCTGGGTGCAGATTTAGGTACATGACCAGCTTTTCCTTCTTGATTTTGATTTTGAAGTCTCTCTCAATGTCTACGCTTGAGGTTTACTTCAGAGAGGGCAAGGCAAGGAAGTGACCCTACTCACATAACCCAAAGGTGGCAGGGAGCTGTGATAGACACAGTTCTTGTGGAAGATGCTTCTAGAGAGCCCTTGAGAAACCTCTGACTCCTCTTGGGAGCCTTAGATGTCTCAGGACTGACAGAGTTATTCAGAGCCTCTCATTTTGGAGGGAAGTTCTTGTCCTGGGTCCATGTGTGTATGCAGGATATGTTCAGAGGCCAAATGCATATGTAGTGAGTGCAACAACAGTAGTCTCCAGTGCTCCTCAAAGGAGTTGGGGATTTCTGACCTGAAGGAGACAAACACAGAAAAAAATTATTTTCTCTCAGGAAGAATGAAGCGAATTTGCAGAACTAGCCCTTGACCTCTGCTCCTTGCTCCCAAAGGTATAGAAACCTATATGACACAGAGAGAACAGGCTCAGGAGTGCTGGTTTCATTACCTGAAATGTACCTGTATTCAGTGCCCATCTCTACCACAGACTCCTTGTATGGCCTTGGCAAGTCTCTTGGGTTGGGATCTGGTTTAATTTCAGTATCTGGGAAGTTTAGCTGTGACTGACCTCGATCTAGAGCAGATCAGAGAGTCCTGGCTCACACTGAGGCAGGAAGGAGAAAGCTTCATAAGGAGAAAATGTGTGCTCTTATCCTGGGAAGGAGATGTGGAGGGCGAGAATTAGGGCATTAGTATCCAAAGCGAGATGGGGTACGCTTTGAGTTCGGGGCGGGAATGCTCTGCTCGGAAGTAGCTGTGAGCTCATGGAGTGGGTCTGTTCCCCTGGACAGCTCAACCATGGGTGCCTCCTCCAACACACGTCTGGCAGTGAAAGGTGTCTCTGCACACAACATCCAGTTACCGCCTTTATACAGAGAGGGAAAGACAGGGAGAGAAAAGGGGAGGGAGGAGAAATTACTCTGAGCCATTACAATTGAACTGAGACGGTATTTGGATGTGACTGCAATTAAAACAGAAGGTCTTTTAGATGTAGGAGAGAAATCCTGGCTCATAGAGTCCATGGAGAATGCGGTATTCTGTAACCACCAAGGCAGGCATACATTATAAATACATCTGTAACTACTGGGATAGGTGTGAAAATGTAATTAACTGGAAACCTACTGAGTTTAAATGGACTTTTAGTTGTTTCATTTTTTTTTCTTCTTCTTTAGCCTCCCTCCTCCCATTCTTAAGTTAAGTTTAGGCTTGTGGGTCCTCTAACTCCCACTGGCACAGTGTAATTTAGCAAAGGTTGTTCCAGCCGAATTTGAAATTAATAATTTCAAATAGGCAAATCAATGATATTTAAAAGCTCCCTCCTGTGTGTTTGTACAATCTGCACAGGTATAAAAGCTAATCACATCTTGCCGAGGAAGAACATTTGTTATCGGTTTTAAGTAGAGCTTGGCAGTTTGAGGGGATCAAACACCGTGTTTCTTTCCAAAGTGTCCATGTGCCTCTGTAATTTAATATTTCTCATTAACTTAGTGCTGGGGAAAGGTGGCAGTGCCGGTAGGGAGGAGCCAGCCGACCCTCTGAGAGACCATCCATTTTGCATCACCGTGAGCTTGCAAATAGGAGGGGGTGTAAAAGGCATCATGCAGAACTGGAAGGAAGCAGAGTTAAAAATAAGGTTTCTCGGAATATTGTCGACTTCAACAGCCAAGTGCTAGGTTTGGCTTGCCCAGGAGGATGCCAAAACACAAATTATATCCCAAATTACAATATCCCTGCAAATACTCTATTAGCTTAGACCCAGCGGCTCGTCTTATCCATTAGCCTGCTCACAGCACCTTCAAATAGCACATACCTGACCAAAAAAAAGATACATGGTGGAGTCTAGATTGCTCGTAAGAGAGTTTCTGTCTAACTCCATTAATTTATGTTTAGCGTCCACCTGGAACTAGAATACTGAAAATCCAAATTCACATTTGTTCTGTCTAATATAATCATGGATATTATTACTATGTACAAATACTAACCTAGAAAACATTTAGCTGCAATAATTTCTTGCAGCAAGGAGTTCCACAGGTCAATTTTGCAGGAGGCTAAATATATTCTATTCTATGCCAATTCCAATGTATAATTTATTCTCTGGATTAGTATTTTGCCTGTGCTTCTACATGAAAAGATCCCATTCAGCCCAGTGCTGTCTCATATGGAGAAGAAAAGCCAGCTGGCTGTGCTAAAATACTCTTTCAAAAAGTTCCAAGGAGGAGGAAGACTCTCACATTTGTATTCTCCTTGCAACATCTCTTAATAATTTAATTCCCATTAGAAGTGCCTGTGTTGTAGGACGAGGAGGGGGGGAAGATTTATAGAGAGATTTCACTCCAGGTTGGGTTTTTGTCTTTCTGTGTTTTCTTGGCATTTATCATGCATGTTTTAATTTGGATCTGAGTCTTGCTACCATCTGGTCATTATTGCAAAGAAATATTCATTTTCTCTGAGTGACATGGGCTTCATTCATCATGGAACTAGCTGATTGCCCCTCCGATTTTTTTTCCCATTACTTGGAATGAAGTCTGAGGATACTTAGCACCAGCCGTAACAGCAGTCAGTAAAGTTTGCCAAGTTAGTGACAGCTGGTAACTGGGCACAGGAAAAATGAAGAGACACTTCATAGGCCCAGATTTTTCCCTCCTTTTCCACATATCCTGCGTAGGAAGTGCAGCATCAGAGGCCAGATCGCAAATAGAGAGGATGAGAAGTCAGCTAATGACTCGGTTCCCCTTCTACTGTCCAGCTGTGAAATGCTGTCACTGATAGAGTGGAACTTAAAGGTTTTTGCTCTTACCTAAACTCAAGAAAGCCAAAATGGAGACAATTTGCCCCAAAGGAACCTTACAACAGCTTCACTCTGTTTCTCCCACAAAGAAAGCAGGCCTCCAAGCAAAACAGCCTCAAAACCAGCATGACTTTTTCATGAAGAGGTCTTGAAAACCGCACTCAGAGCTTCAAGGGAAATGAGACAGTCACTTTTAGCCTCCTCTCCTGCCTCCTTCCCTGTGCGCCCGTCGTCACTGACAGCGAGCCCGGGGCAGCAGGGAGCAAGCAGAGGGGCTCTAAACTTGTCCCAGGATTATTCAGCATGTGCAGTGACCCACAACTGCATCTGCGCACCCTTGGCAATTAAATTGGTTGTGACTATTCTTTTCCCCCTCTGGTACATTCCACGTCCTGTTGTGTAGTTCCCTGGACTAATCCATCTTTGGTTCCCTTTGTTTGCAAACACTCCTTTGTGGCACTAACTGCAATGGGGACAGAGCGGGTCTGGGCTCATCAGTCTCTCGCTGTCGTGAAGGTGGGTGTCAGAGGCTTGGAGAAGGCAGGCACCCTTGAGCATTGGGGCTTATGTACTTCTCTAATGGGGTGTCATGAAAAAAAAGGCTGCCCAGGGGCAGATGGCAACTTGGGATCAGCCAGGAGCAGAGACAGATGGTGACATGCGACTGCTTGGAATACAAGTCATTGCTGGAGCTGGGAGTGGAGAGGAATTGTAAAATGGGACTAGCTGGGAATGCAAGTCTGAAAATGCTGAAAACTAGACCACTGTTCTAGCTGCCTTGGCAGTCTTGGATATGCTTACCTGTCCAAGTAGGGCAGCACTGAATAGCTCTGAGGAAAGCAAAGTGACCTCATGGGGATAAGGTCTAGCCAACGTAATCTCACTGTGACCTCTGGATTGTCTCCTAGAGGTTGGCTTCTTTCTTGGAGAGGACAGGACCGCTGGTGGCAAGCGTTGCAGTTTCGTGCCATGAGCAGTTGTCAAGGAAATATGCCCAAGGAAATATGTTTAACCATTTTGGATACCCAGCACATTCTGCTGCATGGTGTCTAGGACAATTTCAGATGGAGAAACCAACAATTGGGGAAGATGATGGAACAGCTTGCTTCAATTCAGAGCATCTGTGCCAATGAGATTTTGGGGTTATGAATACCCAGTTTTCCTTCAGCCCAGCAAAGGTTTAGAAGAGGCGAGAGAGAGAAGGTTTGTGAGTGTCCTGGAAGGTAAAATGAAGCCCCACATTAGGTAGAGCTGCCTCAAAACATTGAAGTGACTACAGGAATTTTTTCTGGATCAAAATTAATTTCAACCCTTCCTAATAGGACCTTATCTGGAGGCTTTGCTGCTGCTCCAAATGCTTCTAAATTAATCAGATCCCATTACGCCCAGTGAAATCAATTGTGATATATTCGAGCATAAGCAGGAGACAAACCAGAATGTTTATTTATTTGCCACCAAAGAAGCAGAGAAAAAGAATCATCTAGTGATAATGGTTGAGGGGAAGAAGAGAACTAAAGCAGGGAGGAGAATTAAGTAGAATGCAGTCCAGATGTTGACTGCACACTAAAATACTGCTTTTCCTCTCTACCGATAGCACCGAATGTTATTTTGTTTCTTTAGAATTCATTTTCTGAAAGTGTCTGCATGAGGAACATCTGCTCCCTCAAATCCAGCCCTACAATTTGAATAAATTATCAATATCTGGCAGCAGCCCGTTATTAATGGCTAGAGTTTTATAAGATTCTCCACCATAATAATAGCAGAGCTAGCGGCTGGCATTCCTCCCAGAGAGACTCGTATTTGTCCCATTTTATTCTGTGCTGTTTTCTTTTCTTTTCTATTTTTCTATCTGAATCTGAGTGTTATCCGTTGATTTTTTTACCATGGCCCTTGGCTCAAAAAAGAAAAAGAAATGGGGGGAAGGGGTAAGAAAAGCCATTAGTATCCTATAAATCTAAAAGAAAAATGACATCTTCAAACATGAAAGACTCCCCTGAGTGTTTCGCTATTATTACCTGTACAAGGTTGCACACGTGGCTTCAGAAACAACTTCTTCCATCAGGAATCATCAGGTAGTAAGATTTCTCACTCCCGTGCAAGAGACAAGTTTTATTAACTTCCCACTCAGCATATACTCTGGTAATTAATGATGCAGTGCACCTTTGAGGTGTCCTAATGCAGGCCGTTCATCAAAAACTGCAACTGCCTAGAAAGAGGACCGTGTTCTCTCAGTGTGATAAATCCAGGCGTGCGCGGGGCTGTTCTACATCTCTCTTTACAGCACAGTCGCTCCTTCTAATCGCCGCATTTGACTCTCATCGCGCGTCCTGACAAATCACCCTCTCGCAGGGGGCCCTCCCAGGCACGTGCGCTCGGCCACACACCCAGGAAAAGTAGAAAAAAGGCTAATGGTTTTCGACATGCGGCAGAGCACATGCTTAAGCCCAGGGGGAGATCGTGCTGCCTGAATTTGGGTGCCGGAGCCCACTGCAGAAGTCTTGCCTGGCTGAGCTCCCTATATCGTCAGCAGAGGAGGGGAAGGAGAAGACAACTTTCCCTGCCAAGGGGCCTCTGTGGGTTTTCTACCCCTTGCTACCTCTCAAAGTGCTTCTCTCTCTCCACTGACTATATAGAAGGCACCTGGGAGGCTGCTTTTCCCTTGCAGCACCCAAAACGCTGCTTGAATTCTTCTGTTGCTTTTGTAGGTATTTGGGGATGTACTCATTTGCTCAGTTTATTCCTTATCCTGGAGCTTCCCTTATGCTCCCTAGTGCAGGGTCAGGACCCGTGTCCCTGACATGACCATGACATGTCTCGACTCATGACTGGGTTAGAGCAGCCCTTCTAAGCTGTTAGCTGGCAGCGTGGGAGGTATCTGCATCTTGGCCCATAAGTAACATTGAAACCACTGAAAAAAGGCAGAAAAATAGTCTCTGCTTATGAGGAGCTTTGGATTGGGCCCTGAGGCAAAAGTTCCATCATCCCATAGGAAAAAGAAATACAGAAGCAAATAAGAAAATCTTGTCAGTGAGTTTAGTTGCTGAGCCAGTGACCTCACGCTAAGCCTGCTGAGTGCCCTTTGTCACTGCTGAGATTTGCTTGTAAGAGGGGCTGGGATGCTGGTGTCCATCCAAACAGGAGGAAAGGCAGATTTCACAGGGCAGATTTCGTGTCACATGGGTTCTTCCTGCACACCTGGGCCAAGTGGCACCCACGTCCACTCACTCCCACCAATGGCTGTGACTGGCTGTGTCCTATAGGTGCAGAGACATTTGTGGGGCTGGAAACCTGTCATGGGTATCCGGTGGGGATACAGAGTCACTAGGATACAGGGACAGCCCCAGACAGAGAGTTGCTGGAGCAGACTCAGCACAGCACCCTTCCCATGCTGATACACAGAGCTGCTGGCCAGGCTCGGTCTTTGGAGGGAGTATCGGGGAACTACACTCCTGTATTTTCCAAATAAACATTCCTACAGTACATCTGCAGGTAGAAGTGGAAATGCAGGAGGTCCCAGAGAAGCCCTGTCCAGATGTTGGTCAGTTGGTGCTCGCCCCAGAGCTGTCCCAGACGGGCAGCCTGATCGCTCTTTGAAAACAGCCAGCCCTGAACACACCAGCTCCCGTGCTGCCTCAATGAAAAGCTCCCTCTCACACCGTGATGGCAAAGACGAATTAGTTAATTATGTAAAGTGCTTTGGAGATGAAAAGTGACATCTGAGTGCCAAGTATTACTATTAATAACAAAACATATACCACCTACCAGGTATTATTTCTTCTTTTCTTTCCTTTCTTTCTAAATAACATAGTTCTGAAGTTCAAATAACATGAATGTGAGTCAGGAGGAAAGCATAAGACTTAAAAAGTACAAGTAGAAAAAGGAGCAATCCAAAATTTCAGAGGAGCCCATTTTTCCTGCGAAAACCTGCTTTTTAACACTTCCATAACAGTTCTTGTATATTGTACCAATATCAAATCCTAACACATTGCAAACCTTGCATAAAAATCCACTCTTTCTCCTTTTGGTGTTTGCTGTAGACACCTGAAGCATCTCTGTTCAAAGTCAAAGATACCTCCTTGAGGTTAAGCATATGCTTGATTTCTGTTAGCAAGTCACTTAAGCATGTGCTTAAATTAAAACACATGCTTTAGGCTCAGTTTTGGTGAGGTTCGAGAAAGCTACATGCCAAATTCTCAGTGGAGCCTCTATTTTAATGAAAGCCAGTGGGGATAGGAGGAAGGGTGGGTGGAGAAATTTTCATAGAAAATTCAGGTCCACACGCGATGCTGGATTGCAGCATATGAAATGAGAGGAAAAGAGGACAAGACAGGATTTTTTGAGCTGCACCAAGCAGAGTTAACTACCTTTCAGGTCTGTGTTGCTATTTAAACCAATGTGGCATGGGCTTGCTGGGTCTCTTCAAAGCTGGACGTCTGTGGCTAATGCGGGTGGTCCTTGTTGATTTGGGTCCATTAAAATATTTCAACAGAAAGACTCTAAAAGTGGATTGTGAGGCAACAGCTGCGTTATGACCCCTGCTCTAGCAATGTATCTTATTAAAAAGGATGCAAAAAATCCAGCCATATATGCCAAGCAAGGCTAATATTAATTAAAGAATTACAAACAATAAAAAGAGGGGTTTTTTCAGGGGAAAGGGGACTACTATGTGTGGTACATACTGCAAGCTGAACTTAATATATTTTGAGAATGAAGCTATTTGGTGAATACACATCTTTGTCCTCAAGTCTTTTTTTGTTTGGGTTTTTTTTTTTTCCTCTTTTCCTCTCTCTCCCAGCACAAAATTTGAAGGCATTCATGTAAAAATGGCTCTTAGGAATATCACACACAGTTTTATTTATGGTAAATTTATTATAATAAGGATGTTCTCTGTCATTGTCTGAGAGATTTATTTATTGTATCACACTTTTGAAACTGCTGATATTGATTATTTCAAGAGGTTGCCTTAAAGGAAGAAGGAGAGAAAAACAACAACAAAAAAAGCCTTACAAATGAAAAGAAATAGCCATGTTGCTATCAATTATTTCATAATGAGATATGAGGGGAGAATTTTAAACATTATCTCTAGCATTACAGTTGAACAAACAATATATTTACTGGAAATTATACTCTGATGATGAATGGCTTGTTTTAAAATAGAGGCTTCTCTAATGGGGGCCTTTCTGAACAGCACTGACACGCAGTCCAATTCACAATTATTACTGCATTTTAATCGAAACTCAATTCAGTATTTCTGCCAGGGAGTGAAAAGAGTGAATCCCATTTGCAAATATCTCTATCACGATGATCCCCAAACAATAACAAATTTGGAGCCATCTGAAAATATTCTGGTCGTAATGTCATTTGCTAGTAATTCAACCTCTTCCTCCTGTTTGAACCCCTCTTTTTCTTCCTTTCTCTGTGTCCAGGTACACTTTCAATCAAAGTGATTTAATAAAAAGGAATTTAACACTCACTTTTCCCACTGCCACCAAACGAGTGCAGCCCCCTCCACACACACACACACACACCCCACTTCATCTTATGTAGAATAGGGAATTGGATATTAGTCACTGCAGTTTCTAGCTATGACAGACAGTAATTTACCATTTTATTGTGATTCAGTGCCTTGGACAGAGGCACACATTGCCTGTCATGCTGTGTTCATCACCGACTGTAGAGACAAGCGTTGCTTGTCAAATAGTAGAGCCCTTTTAATGAGGACACCTAGGTGTAACATAAAAGATTTGCAGGCAGAAGGACTTCTTATGGAGGGCTTAAAACCTCTAAAGCAGTGTGAGCTAGTTAGGTAATACACAAACTTTAGAAGTGATGCGGACAGATATTTCCCCTCTTACATCTATCAGGCAGACCAAAAGCGTTATCAACAGAACAATATGTAAACCTTGGTGCGAGGAAGGCAGAGCAATTTATTTGCATTACCTTACCACGCTGTAGAAGGGAAGAGGAAGAAGGTTTGTGTGTAGCGAGGGAGGAGGGAGGTGGCACACACAACAAAACGCCACTACCTAAACCAGGTGTGTGCGAGGGGAAGCAGGAGCCTTCCACCTTTCAGTGAAGCCGTTGCACGGTCGCTAATGAGATTTCAGATGATTTTCATTTGTCTTCATTTCTAGTGAGCTTGACTCTGCATGGCATTTCTTCACAACGGGAAGGGTAAGGTGGGCCGGCAGGTTACAGCGCGCGCGTCATGCCATGAGCAGCTGTCAGGGGGCAGAAAGCTGCCACTTGAGATTGGATTAATCCTCCATCAAATCTAATTGGAAATAATGGACTGGATCCTTAGCTGGAGTAAACGGACACAGAACCAGAGTTCCCAGCAAAGCTGTCCCCCTTCGGCTTCCTCCAGAGCACTTGCACGTTTGGGCCGTGCAGTTCCCGCCTGTTGGTCTGTCCTGTCCTACCTGCATGTTGCCCTGCGCAGGACCTGCTGGCCCTGTGCCCTCGGTGCGCCGCTCCTTTCAGGCAGGTCTGAACGCCCGCAGAGCGTGCAGGAGGTGGCTTAGCTCAGCCACGAGGTGCCGTTGGGGCCCAGCAGTTTTCTGAGACCTTCTGCAGCTCGGTCGCTTGGGCAGTGATGAGACCCAGCGACAGGGCTGAGAAGTTCAGTGCGAGGCCAGGGCCAGCGCCCCAGACCCTGGCACCTCCGAGGTGGAAATCTCTTCCTTGTCCCCGCTTTTCTGCCCTCTGCATACTGGGGACAGAGCAATGGAAAAACAACGGCGCCGCAGGAAAGTATTTCCTCCTGTATGAGTGGAAGTTACACCACGTGCTTTTACACTTCCTTATTTGCACAATAATGTAAATGCACATAAGATCATCTGCTTATTACAATGTCTGCATCTTCAGGCTTAGATGTTGTGGTAAAGAAATCTGTCTCCCCATACAGTTTGGCATCTCATTTGCAAGCAAGGTTATATATTCTTTTAAGGATAGTTAGAACCACAAGCCAATTTTAGTTACTAATACCAATTTAGGAAATTGTGTGTTCTAGTAAAGATGATGTAAAAGTATTTAGAAGCGCAGGAGTACTTGTATTTTTTATTGTCTGGATATATACACATTTGAATATTAGTGAAGCTAAACTGATTGATACAATTACTTTAGAGAATGGTGAGACACAAATGCAACATTTGAGTTACTCTCATTAGATTTTTTTTTAGTGATGGGAAGTCATAACTGTTCAAAGATTGGATATTAGAAATGTCCAAGTAAATTTTTGCCAAATTTTGGTTTATCACCAGGTGAATATGTTACATGCTGACATTCATTCACTAATCCTTCTTCCCATCCTTTGCACTGCCTCTCCGAAACAAGAAAACAATATGTGAAATTGAAAAATGGTGCTCACTGAGGGGTTTAAAGACATTTGAAATTTGGAATATATTTTAAAGGTCAATTTCAGCAGTAATTATGTTATAATGGTGAAGCTTTTAGAGAATGCGAAACACAAGATTAATACGTTGCCAGATAGGAAGTGGCAGAAGACTCTATCTTGTGTGTGTGTGAGACTGTGCGCGCGCGTCGCATGTGTCGAAGCTTACAAGGGACCAGCAATACATCAGAACAGCTTTCACAAACACAGGGAACACTGATATCCTTTGTACATGCGTAAAATTTCCACTGATTTCAAGGACACTGGCACTGAATATGGGCTAGTGCTGTTAGTCCAGGAAAGGGATTTTTTATTGCAGATTCCTTATTGCAGTTAACCTCAGCAAAGAAAGCAGCAGCTGACTCTCAGAGATGTGGTTGGATCAAATGAAATATTCTGTTGTATAATGGGTGTCTGGGCAGAAATATAAGATTATTTTATATTTAATCTTTTTTTTTAAATTTGTCTATGGATGTGGTAAGCACAGTATCATTTATGTAAGCTTTTGTTTTGTCAGATGTGTTTCTGGCTTACTCTGTGCTCCTCAAGTTACCTGATAATTTAATGTACACCAATTTAACCACATCAGAAACAGAAAGTGGTGACAAGGCCCAAACTTACATGGATATTGAACTGTACTTGAACAAGTTGGGTAAAATGCTTCAGATCATCTGGTTGAAATCACTGCATGAAGCATGGTGAGAACTTCCTCAAAGTGGCCAAAAACTTTTTTTTTTCTTATAAAAAATGTGCTGTTGGAGGCAATCCTACAACTTCATGAATGGCATTATTCTGAAAACTCTGTCTAGGTCTTCCACTGGGGCCTGGCAGAGACAGGCACTTTCATCTCATCAAAGTTTCTCACACGTCTTGCTTCCTTTTGGAAATCCAAGCCTGACAGCACATTTCTAAGGTGGAAGGGAAACAGCCACAGAGCTGGATCAGAGCCTGAGCGCAGAGGGGAGCGCTCACACTGTCTAGCTGTCGGCATCCAGGCAAAGCCTCTGAAATCTGGAGGCTCCTGTGCATCTCTATGCGTTATGTAGAGGCGGGATTCATGTCCTTTTTTTTAGCATTTAGAAGTTAAGTGAAGAACTCTGAGCTGATTTACTTTTAGAGCAGTGGTGGTGAGGGGGATCCTACCTAGGCCATATGGATGATCCACCATTTCTCCCATTTCTCCAGAAACAGATCGCTGTTTCTCTCCGTTGACTACACTCAGAGGCTTAGTGACAAACTCAGAGCAGACCCCAACTTTCAGATGTTTAATCCTGAGATGAATCTCATGTGTATGCTCCTCCCTTCAGATGCTCTGACTTGCATTTAAGTTAGATGGCTGGAGACCTGAAGAAGATAGTGAGCTCCTGCCTCCCCAGCAAACGACTGAATACAGAGACAGAGTCCCCATAGTGCCAGCAGTGATTGCTCAGAAATCCGCAAGGCACCTGGCCCCTGCACAAAGGCAGAGCAGAACAATAAGCCAAAACATGATGTATATGAAGAGAACTAATCATTTCCCAAAGCACATCATAAATACTATATTTATAACATTAATTAAATGTCTGCAACTGAAATTATTTATAATAGATATGTGAGAACTGAATGGACAATTAGTGAAGTCAGCTTGTTTCATTCCAGAAGGACTGGACAAGGACTTATTACACTATGTCTGAAAGACATAAACAGTTGCTGGCTTAAAAATGTTTCTTTCCAGGATGTCTGCATAACAGTAATGAACGTGTTATACAGTATAGATTATGAGAGTAAACCCAATTTGTCTTGAATTCTTTCTGACATGTTTTCTGTGTAAATGAGAAGTAACACTCCTGCTTGTATCCTAATGAAGTAACAATAAACAATGTTAGAGGGAGCCTCAGAAAGCCTACATCTGGCAGATTCTAGCTCCTTTTGGGGTTGTTTTCTTTCAACAGAGTTTATGGCTAGGAAGGACTGTGGTACTGAAAGCCCAAAGTTTGTTACCTTCATGGGAAGCAATTCCTCCATCTTTACATGTAAATAAAACAGAACAGGATGTTGGCCCTGCAATACATGTTTCCACAGTACCGAATCATTGGCCCTTTCCTCAACATGGGTTTCACCTGTGTTAAAAGTGTTTCCCCGGACAGTGCCCAGGGATATATATGGTAGCTCATGAGCACTCCCCAAAGCAATATGAATGAGTATGTTCCAGGCTCCTTTTACCCTACTCAGTCCTCCGCTCTGATTCCAACAGGCTTTGCATGCCCTTCTGCCTGGATACATCCTCATGCCATGAGCACATCTCCTCACTTTCATGATTTGCAAACCCAGTGCTGATATATGGGGTTTGTTCCCCATTCCTCTCAGGTGAGTCCACACAAACAACAGACTTCTGCATTGTGAACTTGGCTAGACCATATCAGTTGGCCTCAGGGCTGAAGAATGATCTCCAACCCTGTTTTATTTAGCCATGATGCCTCTGCTGTCTTTAGGAGAGAAGGGCTAGCTCACAGCAGCTGCAAATCTTTTTATTTGAGCCCTGGGAATCTTCTTCATTCTTTCTCCAGCTGTGATCTTGAATCCGGAGGAAGCATCACCCAGAGCTGGTAGATCAGTTTCTTTTCACACAGCAGCCATTTACTCCGGGGCATCTCAGCTGGACCAGGCAACAAATGACTGGGGAGAGAAAAGAGGAGGTGAGAAGAGCAGTTATTATTGACTGTTGTTTGTGTGATTTGGATCCTTTTTTTTGAGGCTATGAACACCCACCAGCCAGCCAAAACTAATAATATAGCAGGTCACTGCCAAACTCTGTTGTTATTATGCGTAATTTTTCTTTTCTTTCCCTCTTTCTTTTTTTTTTTTTTTTTTACTCTCCTTTCTGAGCTTTCCTTGGGCTGACCTTGCCCACCCCAGTAGCTTTCTTATCCTCAAGGTCATGCGTCATGAAGATTTTTTTTCCCTAACAGGTGGAAGGGTAAATATATCAGCACAAATCAAGGCCCTCTTTTGCCTTTGGCGAAGGAATCCATCCCTTGCAACTTCCCCTTAGTAGTTGTTGTTCATTTAATAGACATTGTAGCAAGGCAATGTCTCTTTATCATCCCCCTTCAGAGTCCACGACTCTGTGTTGTGCACTAAAGGTTTGGAGCCACAGGGTGTGCCAAAAAGCTGGGTCATATGTTTTGCTATGATGTTCCTACTATTTCAGCTTTGTCTATAAAGGGCAAATGGTAAATCATCTTCCCGAGAGTTAATGGAGCATTTCAGCAGCAAGAGGAAAAAGTGAAAAAGTTTCAAAAGAATGGCTTATTATTGTAGTCAGCTGAAATTCGCCTTTACCTTCATCTGCCTGAGAACCTTCATTTTCCTTTCTTTATTCTTCAAGATTCCTCTATTTTTCCTTGTTTTCCTCCATTTTCCTGCTATCCTGTTACTTCAGGTTCAGATCCACACTCTTTTACATCTCTCCAATTAAATTATTTTGAACTTTAACATGAAAACCAGGGTGCCTATCTTGTGTCTTTCTTGTGTAAGTTTCTGTCCTCTTTGCAGACAGTAATTAACGGAGCCTGACAACAGTCCTGCAAGTTTAGGTTAGCAGAGGCACAGAGGGCCTAAGTAGTCATATATTTAATTAATGGCAGAGCTGGATAGAGACCCCAAGAGTCCAGACTCCCCATTCTTTGATTTGACCATCTGACTCTATTGTCACACACAGAGCTGTGAAGAAGTACAGATCAGGTTACCTCCCTGCCCATCTGGGTCTAATTGTAATCATCCATCCATATTTAATATACTTTATGAATGCCTGGTATGCCAAAGATCTTTTCCAGTTGGTACGTTGTGATCCCTAGTGATCTACATGAGAACTTCTGGTCCTGTCCTTTCTCTTATAGAAACCTCTACTTACTCTAGCACTGTGGAAAATGGGAGTGAGTTATTGATGATTATTAATGGTCCATCTTCATGCAACACAACTACAGGTTCCAACCAAATACTCAATGTTTGTTTTTTCACTTATTAGATATTATTCATGAAAAGGGACATCCTTACCTGGACGGTGGGTTGCTGGGTATTTCATTAATCTCTGCATGTGGCAAGCCTATCTGTGCTGGTTTTCACTCCAAAGAATGCCCAAAGTTGACACACTTCCGAAATCAGCACTAGCCATACTTTTTTTTCCCCAGACACCCTCACTAATGTAAACCATCCTCTAACTTAGGCAAAAACAATGTCTTATGGCTGGAAACATGTGACTGGAAATATGTGCATCCCTACCCATCCACCCAGGCACCTGTACAGCTCCTGATGTGCCAACAAACATTAGGAGACCAAGCTCCTCTGCGTCCATTTGAATGGTCCAAGCGGAAAAGGAGCAGGCAGGAGGGCCGGGGCCCTTTGCCCGTGAGTATCGGGTCAGTGGGCTCAGTCCACTTGCATGTACCCTTCCCCTCCCAACACAAAGTGACTTTTTCTTTGGACCCAAAGGTGCCAGTGTGGCCAACCAGCCCTGGATAGGGGGACTATCTCAGTACCTCTGGGGGCAACCAACCCTGCTGCACGTCCTGGATCTGCCTGTCTCAGTTTCTACATAATTTTTTTTGGTTTGTCGCCCCTCCCTAGATCCCCCTCTTCCCAACTAGTTAATAAGTGAGTCATCTTCTCCTATGGCCTGGAAACACATTCAGACTGTCAGTGTGGGATTTATTTATTTATTTGCATGTGGTTAAAGGCCTACTCTTCTAAACAATGAGAGGATAAATAAAATCAACTCAGACAAGGTTATTTCACATTCCTAATTTCCAACACCTTTAAAAAAAAAAATAGAGCCCCATGATGCTTGTTCGTGTTCTCCCTTCCTGCTCCCACCCGCTAACAAAAAAAAAAAAATACATTTTCAAATCAAGATAAAGCCATCAAAGAACTAACTAAACATGATTAGAAAGGACCTCTCCTTAATGGGAAAAAAATCATGATTTAGACCTGGCTGCTTTCCAAATATCCCTGTGCAATCAACCAGAGAAACACATTTTAGAAAACAGAATTGTAAAAGTAACTTTGAAGAATCGGTTGCCATAGAAACAGATCTGTAAATACTTAACTGCAAACATTAAGTGACACAGTGATATTCCAGAGCCCAGGATGCCTTAAAAGGATGGCAAATTTCACCCAGCTCTTTAAATAATCAACTCGGCTGTGCTTTGATTTTTCTTCTTTTTTTTTTTCCCCTTTCTTTTTTTTTCACACTATTCAGTGCAATCGCATCCCTGTTCTCAGGCATGTGTGATAATAGAAATGCCAGAACTATTTTATAAAAGAGACTCCTGATCTTTTATAACATGGAGAGAGAGAAAGAGGAGAGGGCAGCAAATACAGGCTCCAAGCAACCTGTGGAGTCTGAAAATACAGCCCAGAGTCATTCCGTTTCCCTTTAACTGCAGGGTCAGGAGAAAGCTTGATTGATTGTGGCTTTTCATTGCAAGAAAAAAACACAAACGACCTGCAATTTCTTGTCATCTACCAGGGAAGAATCAGATGCAAGGAAATAAAAGGGTTATGGGCAATTTTAATTTAAGCAAGTGGGTGCATTTATGTTATGCCCTAGCCTTAAATCTTGGCTCAGAGTTAACTCACTCTTGGGCTCTCCAGTGTCTTTCAGTGCCCAGCTGCAGCAGCTTCCTGAAGAGGAAGAGTGGCCTGTTCCCCAGGGGATGTGGCAGCCTCCCCTTTCCCACCATGGAATATCCATGCCCACTGGGCTTCCTTGGTTCACTCAAGAGAATGGCTTCAGCTAAAAGCTTCAAGTGTCTGGGGGCCAAAACCCCTCTCCTGCCATTAGAGAAGCCAACAGCCCTAGTGGTTCTTCCTGGGAGAGCAGTGAGGGGTGACCACTGATAAACCTTCCCCTGGCCGGAGGCACTGATTGGGGGAGACTTTTGCAAGCTGGTATTGCTGAGATTTCGAATTTTTTTGACTTTTTAGACACACTTCAAAAGGCCTGCATATTCTCCCGGCCTAAAGGGAGGTGCGATGGGTCATCAATACACTAGTATGAAAGATAACTTAAGGGAAGGCCTTGACCCAGTTCATGACAACACAGCGGACTGTGGTTAAATATCTAGTCCCATCAGATGCCTCTAAATGGCCTTTCTCATCTATCTGAAGCCTTGACAATATAGGTTTTACTGCAATTTTAAACTTAACATGAGCAGGATCTGTCAGCAGGTTAATTTAACTGGTAATAAGCTTTTGGGCAAGTTGATTCCTCTTTGGCTTCTGACTGATCAAGGCCAGAGCTTCAGAGCATCCCTACACCACTGAAATAGCATGTGGCTTTCCCAGAGCAAGGGGCTTGGAGGGAGGGAAGGGTTTGTCCCACCAGAGCCCTGCTGTTGCCAAGCACTTGGATTTGACCCAGAGATCCTTAGCGGGGAGCAGCAGCCTGCGAGTATCTGCAAACACGAGTTTAGCTGCCGCTTTAGGAGGACCTTTAGTAACCTGCTTGTTTTCATCGTTCTGGTTGGGTTTGAGGTTTTTTCTTCCCTGTGGGCTGGCTATGTTATCCAACTGAAAGCTGAGCAGTATTATCCTTTAAGCTGATTTTTTCTGCCCAGCTTAGGAAAAGAAGGTATGGAGAGAGGAAGAAAAAAAATGTAAAGGCCAAGGATGCAAGAGAAAGCAGGAGAGGACAGAAAAATACAGTCTAAAAAAAGCCCTGATTTCTAGAATGATCACCCTTTACTTAAACAATGTATTTGCCAAAAATCTGTGGTTGTGAGAGATTCGGCTGTCTTCTATCCAGTCTTGGGGGTTACTGCAGTGAACAGGAAAACACAGATGGAGGGATAAACCTAGATATAGATAAGTTAGCTATCGATTTATATATATTTATATATATGTGTGTGTGTTTTTAAGAATTGTATTTATGTAGGCTAGCGGAAAAGTTCCTACCCCGATCACTTCTCCTCAGCCTATCTCTGCCTCTCACATATGCCGGGGAACCTCTGAGAGAAATCTGTGTGTTTTTTAGGGAAGGAAGGTGAGGAGCAGCAAATCTTCCATAGCCTTCCCGCACTCCCTGTTCCCCCTCCTCTGTTGACCTGCTTCAAGGAGACGTGTGTGTGTGTGTGGCAGGCAGAGCCGGCACGGGCATGGGGACGAGAGGCAGCTCTCATTTGCAAAATCCACAGTGTTCTCCTCCTTGGCATGGTGCTGATGGGATGGGGGAGAGGAAGGGGTATGGCATGTCGCTTCACTTTATCACTGCCTGGGCTCTCGCCTTGTCATTCGGCACTTGCCATGAATCTAAAGAGAGTTTGGCCTTAATAACTTCACGCAAGTACTGCATTGCCAGTGACTTTAGAGACGGGTGACAGCGAGCAAGGAATTATAATGAATTGCTGCAAATGCTTTCTTCACACAAATTACAGTTATTTTCCTCTGAGCCTGCTTGCCTCCCAACGTCAGGATTTGGGTTCAGAAGCTGAGGTACAGTGTTTCTGTATCTAGGGAGATGTGTTCTGCCAACACATTGTTGGACCCCTTAGCCATATTCTTTCCCTGCTATTTTTTGGTTTAGGGTGTGATTTTTTTAGGGGTTAGTTAGTTAGTTGTTTTTTCTTTTTTTCTTTTTTTTTCTCCTTAAATACTATCAGAAAACTGATTTTTCTAATGGAAGGAATACACTTTTTTCAAGTCATCCTGCACTTTGAGGTAGGGAGGAAGGAAGGTTCACTCTTACTGTGACCTTGATGTTAACCCCTTAATCTGGAGTTAACATCTTCCTTTGAGAAAGAAGTGCCCATGAGTGCAATTTCATGACTGCAGGTTCAAGGTCACTATCTCTGCTATCCACAGGGCAGAGTTATCTCATTTAGTTACTGATTATTGCAGGAAGGAGGAGATTTAAAGGGTGCCCCAAATACAACATGGTTTCCTTTAACCTAGTACTCATGTCCATCATTTTCTCCAGGGGACGCTTTTAGTGGTAGTGAGGCTAAGGCATCCTTGGCATTTCTAAGGAAGAATTACACACAGTCTCACCTAAAGTCTCCGCAGACAGGTGCACAGCCCTAATATACAACCACTCTTTATCTTCAGGTCCCACCTGGATCAAAAGTGACCATTGTTATCTTGTTACAAGAATTCAGCATGTAGCTGCCCTTGTCATGAGGTATCATGGGCCGAGGGTAGGTGAGCACAGTGCTTTGTCACTTCCTCTACTGAGCAGAAGACTGGAGGGAGCAAAAGCTGGGGGCAAAAGCTGTTTTTTCCATATGAGTCCAAGATATAATTCTAGGTGTACATTTACCTCATCAAGGTGCTTAAAGGAATCACTGTGGAGTTTTGACTGAGATCCCCAAATCAACTTACCTTTTGGACAGTTCAGGTAACTCCTATGTGATTTACCCTAGCTCAGTTTAATCATCACACAAAAGAAGCCTTGCTTCAACTATTCATTTCCTGAATTGGATTTAAAAGACATTATTTGTATTATTGCTCCTGCTACTTGTTTAGTTAGCAGCTGTCATATGTCAGGAGCAACTAAGAGATGATAATGCATGGCAGAATTATTTAAATTATACATGGGATTATTCTTAAGTGGCTAAAAAAAGAGAATGTGTCTGTCATTCAAGCCCATGTTCTCCCGGAGGTGTACACCTGCTGCTGCTGGGTCTCAGGTGCATTCAGGACAGGCATTTGATCTCTTCCTGCTTTCATTTCTCCATATGGAAATGGGTTAGTCATCATGAGTGTTGTTGTGAGACCAGATGAAGTCCAGTTACAAAGTGCCCTGAGAAATAGTAAACCAAAAAAGAATTTTATTAAAGAGTGAGCTATTTCAGTAAAAGCATTAAAAGTGGCATGTTCTCATTTGCTGTAGTCCAGGGCGTCTTTGAATCAGAGCAGACTTGGTTACTTGCAGGGAGAATCTGCTGCTGCCGCCGGCCCTGCAGTGTCAATGCAGTTAAAGGGACACTGCCAACATGTGCTACCTCGTCGGGAACAAAATGTGAATTACAAGTAGTTTCAGGTGCTATACTTGCCCTTGAGTATTCCTTGCTGATTTTTGTTGTCTTACAAGCATGGTTTCCAATGCCTTTTCTTTCCTTGCTGCAACGTGCAAGCCCAACTCATTGTCAAATGCAGAATGAGTGTCTCCAAGTCCATCGCTGGCAGAAGGGTGATAGTATCCCTCTGCTGGTCTCCCCTTAAAAAAGTGCCTGATGATTTTATTCTGCATCATGCAACTTGTCAACTAATTCATCAATTACATTTTGAGACAGGGAGGATATACCCCGGCAATGTCAGCGCACACTTTCACACGTCCCTAGACATTCGCCACTGGCAGAGATGGGACCTGCTAGCCTGGATCGATGGTCTGACTCAAGACAGCCCTTTTCAGGTGTTGAATTGTGGCATCTTTATTTTTTTCCACTTATGTTAAAAGCTGAGCTCCAATACAGGAGCTCTGCGATGCTAGATTTCTAGTGTAGTGCAGATCTTCCTAGACCAGGTGTGAGCATACAGTCATATCATATTTCCACTGCTAAATTAGCTAGTGTTCCTACAAACTTTGTGTTTTAGTCATGGCTTTATTCAAAAGAACAGAAAACAGATTTTCTATGACTGGGCATTAATCCCAAATTCCTGAACCCTAAGCTCAGTCTGAAACTTCTTGAAACATTCTTCAGGCATCCAAAGCATTAGAGACATTTGAACAGTGTATGAGAGCAGTGTTTTGTTTCAGATTCTCAATGCATTTGTAATACTTCAGCAGGTAGCATACACCTGGATTTATTGTATCATTTAACCATGGCATTAGTGAAATGAGTTAAAGAAAACACTGTTATTTCTTCAAGAGGGCAGCTGGTTCTACTATAATTAAAAACTATTCTGAATTGATCTAAGCTGAAGTAGAAATGTCCTTAGTCTTTTACTTTGTTCTAATAAAGTGAACTTAAATAAGAAAGTTGAATGAAGCAATTACAGATTCGTCAACATTTGGTTTTGTCCTGCATTGAAATGAAGAGTCAGAATATGAAAAACTGTCTTGGCACAAGGTGTTCCAGAAATATTCCAACTTTTTAGTCTGACATCTTTGATTGAAGCAGAACATTTAGAGTTTTCTCAAATTGAAATTCAATTTTCAGGCGGCCAGACCTGAGCTGTCGCAGCGCCTCAGGCAAGTGCAATGGATGGGGGGCACCCTGGGATTTGTAGCCTGGCAGGGGAGTCCAGCCCTGTGAAGGATGGGGACATGAGACAGCTCTCACAATAAATGCATCTCAGTGCTATAAGCTGAATAGTGGGAAGATTCCACTTTTATCAAAAGTCTTTTTTTTTTTTTTTTTTTTAAATAATAGAAAAATAGCCCAGTTAATGGGGAAAATGTTCTGTGGGTTTAGTAGAGTAAAGGAGACACTTGGCCTAAAATATGTTCTTGAAAGGCTGCATGAAATATTTTGTGCATGATTTTGAAACAAAATAATTGTTTGCTCTTTTTGATGTATACTCTGCATTTTCAGGCAGTTTGGCCAGTACTCTTCCATTAAAATATTGTCTATTAGATTTTGAGATATTAATGAGCAGGGAACACAACTTATTTTCTGTTGCATAATTTATGATGATATGTTGTTACTAATTAAATGCAGTAATAATGAAAATAATGATTGCAGTCCTCAGGCTTGAGTGAACTCGGTGACTTGAGCAATTCTGGTGCATAGTTTATAGACCCCATGTAAGATGAGTATTTGTTACAAAGTAAGAAGCTTCGCTGTTGTAGATGAACATCATACACAACTACAGGTACTAATTGCATTAGTCAACTCTGAGACTCATTTTTTGTTCCAGTTCAGGAGAGAGGAAGGAGCTAAACTTCATATCTGTGAGCTTCTTGAAGTTAGGGTTGATGCCTGGCTCTTCCTGCTTCTGTTCCTTCTGTTTCCTTCTGTTTCTTTTTCCTTTGGTATTTCCAAGAACCAGAGGAAGTGGCAGAAGTAAGGCAGCCTTCCACAGTGCCTTTGAGCCGTGCATTGTACCTCTGCTATCATCTCCAGGCTGGCTCAGCCAAGGTCTTTACAGCAAAATTGATGATGGGAAATATTGTAAGCAGAGAGAAAAGGGATCTGAACGTACAAAATTATAAATATCTGGTGAAAATGGGTGGGCCAAATACAAAGGGCATTGGTGGTGCACTGTGCCTTGGTGGTGTTTTGTGTTCATGTCACTACTCACACCAGCACAGCCCTCTGATAGTAATCAACACAGGGCTCCAGGGTGAGGCCCCTCAGACTCCTTCCTAGGGTCCCTCAAAGCATGGGAACGAAAAAAGGGCTGATTGTTGTTGTGTTTTTGTTTTTGTCTGTTTGTTCTTACGAAATAAGGAAGGCTAGAAGGGGAAAGGGCTGGCTGGACTGGAAAATTGCTTTAGAATGTGCGGAAGCAGTGATTTGCAAAAGAGAAACACTTGTCCTGTAGAACCATGTGCATTTTTAGGTGAGTATAGGTATCATAGGCTTCCCCCTACATCATCTCTTCTGACTGTCCTGCACACACAGGACATTGTCTGTGAGGACTGGGGAAAAAGGAGTGCGTGGGCAAAGCAAGAACTTTCAAATCTGGACAGAAATTAGGGAGAAGGGATCCTCTGTCAGCTCAGTGATGAATGAGAAAGAGAAGCCAAGAGACAGAGAGAGGGAGAGAGAATGAAAGGGAGAGATTCTTGGATTTTGTTAATCTGAAAATGCAGTAGCACAGCAGATCCTGTGCTTGATGTCACTAGTATGAATATCAGGTTTTTCGTTCTCAGAGAGCAACAGGGAAAGAAACAAGGAAGGCAGAAGTGACATTTAACCTTTCCCTCCCTAAAGAGCAGAGGGAAAGGACTGTCAGATGCAAGGAGGTCAAAGGAGCCCTGGCCGTTGCCACCCACCCCTGGCAGAATGGCTTATCCCTGCTTGTGTTTTGAACAAGGCAGAGAGATCTTGATGGAAAGAAAACCCATTACATTCTCCCTGTAATGGATTTTAAATGTCTTTATTTACCAGCGGTGGCGATAACTTCCTGTTGGTTTCAAGGCATCACCAGCTAAAGATAAAGGAATCTCCCTATTGACAGTGCATGGGGTCAGGACATAATTCTCCCACTCTCTCTGTCTAGGTTTGCATAGCTGACCCAGTGAATTACAGAGGTGAAATGGGGAGATCACCTTCTCCAAAGGCAACAAGCACCATCTGGGCAGAAAGTAAGAAAATAAGGGCCTACACTTTATAGCTCAGTACAACAAATTCTCCTCTCCTTTTTAATATCCACAATATTTAAACTGCACAGACATCAACTATAAAACAAAATACTGAGCACTAGCATGGATAGGTCTAATGTTGTTCTTTGACAGGTTTTATTTCATCCTCAGGGTAGACTAAATTCTGACCAGTAGTGTAAATCAGACTCTGTCTTAACATTGCATATGACAAACTGCATAAGAAATTAACTTAATGGATAATTTTTGTTTCTAGTTACCTTTTTCTTGTCATGCTGAAAAGCCATGAGATGCATGGACAGTTTCTGTATTTTCACTCTCTCAGCTTCTAAACATTCAAGTGGGTTAAGTTTATTGCAGAATATTTTAATTTGAAAATGATCCTGGTGTCCAACACCAGGAGAGAGATCTACAATGTGGAGGATCATCTACCAGAATTAAGGACCTAAGAGCCAGCTACACTTTTCTGTTTTCACGTGTGTTTTCTAAAGAGCTTGATTCACTATCACATATCCTACATTTTTTCAGAGATGAAAAATCTTGGCTTTACCAAAATGAAATGCCTGCCTTCCTATTCTACTATATGTGTGTCCTAAATTTCGGGAGCAGACTACAATAGAATGGTTGCTTTGGATAATGAAGTGCTGTTTTTCAGGCAAAGGATAGGGAATTCAATGAGAATATTCAGATACGGTCTACAAGAGCTCATCTCTGAATACACACTTCATTTTGTCTGTAGTGAGGTTAAGCATTGCCTGCAGTAAGTGACGATACACATATTGCCAGTTAGTGAAACGTGATCCTAGAGATGCAGTCTTCAGCTGCCCAAAACATTTTTCATTTCTCATTTCAAATGAAAATTTTTCATTTTCATTTTTCAGAAGAAGTAGCTATTCCCATATGTTCTGTGCTTGTGTGGTCTCACATCTATTCATACTTGAGCTACAGAGAGAACCTCTGCTCAGTTAGTGATCTGAATGGGAGGATGACTTCAGTACTTCCTCACATGGAGCTCTTGTCTCTGACACCCTTGAAGTCTTGGAAGGTCCTTGAAACAAGCTATATGTTCCACCATCAGGATTTTTTTTTCAGTAAACATGTGAATTCCCTGAGTTAGTGTACAACTGACAAGAGGAAATGACCCAGATCTTTTCATTGAGTAAGGAAAAGCTCCAAAGCCTTTCACAGTTCCACAACTATGCCAAACTGCAGATGTTCAAAAACAATAAATAAGACCTCCTAAAAGTCCTAAGACTGCTCAGCTTAAAAAATATGCTTTTTTTTCCCCTGGTGATTAAATTGCTAGTTTCTTTTCACTTGTGATTTTTAAGCCCTTGGGACTCAGGACTCAGGTCACATATTCAAGCTTTTGTTGTTCACAGCAATTCACATCTAGAAAGGTATTTATTTTTTAACTGAAAGCTGTGATTTGTGCACATAACAGCAGAACTCTGGGAGGAGTCATGGATCAACACTAAATATCCTGACACTCACAGCAATTGTTAGAGTTGGTGATACAGATTCATTACTGCTTTCTGGTGGCTTCTTTGAAATGTGTATGTTTTTTAGGGATGTTAGAAGTTCAAAAAGAAAAAAAAAAGTCTATAAAAAAACACACAGAAGGGAACCAGTATACTATGACAAAGATGTATGGAAAGCTGTGTAAGGATTGACGGGAAATTATTTTTCATGGACTGTGTGTTAGCAATCTCTTTTGGCGCTTGCCTCCTGAAGAGGGTATGTACATTCGTTAAAGTGTTCTTGGAAATCTTTGCTATGAGCACACAGAGAATCCACAAAAAGTTTAGCCTTGATTTTGTCTTGATCTAAGCAGCCTCTCAGATGTGTTTCACTTATATTTTCAGAAGTATAAAAGGCAGTGGCCACTCAAATAACCCTGGAGGGCAGTGGGGTTTTCTGGGTGTTTAGATTTTTTTTCCCAACTGATAAACAGAAGAGCTTCCTTATTTAAAAGGACCAAAAATCGGTGGAAGAAGAAAAGATAAAGTCTATGGGATATGCAGCAAAGAGTCCTCTGAGAGGACCCAGTGGCTTAAGAAAGACCTTTTGAATGATCAATTCCCTTATGTTGTTCATTGATTTTCTCCTGGTTTTCCCTTATCTTTCCCTTCCTGTTGATATCTCTTTAATTGATTGCTGATTACAGATTACAGCAGTTACAAACTGTTATTTGTCAAACAATGGAGCCAGGCTTCTCCCTGCGTCTCAGGGAAATGCATGTAGCTCTTGATAATTCCAGAGTTTCAAACCGAACAAGCTGTAGAGAACGTAAGATGATCTGGTGGTAATTGGTAAAGGAGTCTGTGCACTCTCTTCTCCAAGCAACTACCTTGTTTACACTCCCCAGCCTTTATACTACTAGGAAATCCTGTATCCTGCAAGAATTACAATGTGGTGAATCTGCAACTGAGTTCAAAACGTTCTTCTTAGACTCATTATCAACTCCAGCTCTGTTTGCAATGCTTAGCACATAAATTATTTAAATTAAACTAACTACATAAATTATTCAAGTTTTTTTTCTCCCCCTTATCTTTAACAGACACTGCAGAAAGTTCTGTACTGGCTATGTTACTCTTCACTGCCAATCAGATAGGAGTACCAGAGTTATTTCACAACATCAGCAATACCCAAATGAGCATTAGGCTCTTAGGAGGTAACTACGAAAAGCTGAATGATAGTGGCACTGGAACAGCTCATCACCTGTGATGGCCTGTATTCTGCTCTCCAGGATGAATGAGGAGGGAGGTAAAAAATTTACAGGAGGAAGGGTTGATCTGGAATTCATAGGAGCTATTGCAGTGAAATGCTTTCTCTTCTGCCTTTGGATGAGCTCAGAGCCTGTTATTGGTGTCACCAAGAAGCCAAGGTGCTCAACAGCCACACGGTGCATGAGCCAAGGGCAGTGTCCAGGGATTCTCCCCTTAGGAAGCATCAGTGGAGGGTCTTGCTGCTTTTCCCTGGTGAAGTATATACGAGGATGAGCAGGAATGGGATCTTAATCTCCACTGTGTTCTCCCTTCCTGTCATCTGCTTTATCAGCTTTCATAGCCAAAGTCCACAGTGGCTTGAATGAAGGTCTTCTCTGAAGGCAGGTGCAACCGTATTGTTCCTTTAGGGCCATAGCCAAACATCTGCGTAGGTGCTTGAAGTAGACAAGCCTGGCTCTTAACATCGTGAGAGCGATGAACTAATGAACCTACTTTTCAGGGTGGACTGTCAGGGGCTGGTACCTAGGCAGTTGTTGGAGAGAGGCAGCAATGAAGTGCAAACTGTAATTGGAAACCTGAACAGAGACATTAGTTTCACTGGAAGCTCTCTGGATTGTTTGTTCAACGTAGATCCTTCTTTTGTATTTTATTCTATCCATTCTGTTAATTTTGCATTTCAAATATGATTTGTGGAGGGGGAAAAAGTGCTCTGCAGGTCACTGATTTTCCTCTGACTGATTTGTAAATCTGTGAGGATATGGTTGAGTTAGATTTCTGGCTATGTCCAGCCATTGTGTTTTATCACAGCTGCGGGATTTGCAGGGGCTGTATTTCAGTTATAGGGGGAGAAATAAATTCTTTTGTTCTTCACAATCCCCCTAGACTATCCATGTGACAGCAGATAAAGCTAACTAATTCAGGAGAGAACCAAAATCTTGATGGCCGCCTGTTTAGACTTGCGTTAGCATACTTATCAGGGGCTGTTATCAATCCAGGGTGCAGACAGAGAAATATATACTGAATATATTAACTGTTTGGAGAATAAGGTTGATGACCATGACATGGTTCCTATTGAAGGGAGGGGGGAATGCAGTTCATATGGCAGGACGACATGATGTCCTCCTCTTCAGTGTATTCAAACCTTCAGAAAGGAAGGTCCACAACTGAAATGATCCAAGTGTGATGGAGGGAGCAGAGTGCTACCAATTTCACAGTGAGTTTCATGATACTTGCTGCTTTCCAGTTACCCTCAGCCTTTACAAGCATTTGTCTGAGTGACGGCCTGCTTTTCCTTCATTTAAAAAAGAGTTAAAGGTACTTGATCCCAGAGTTGTGGAGAAAAGCTGGTAAACGTGAACCTTCAAAGCCCAGAAAAGCAGAAATAAAACAAAATTACTCAAAGTAATTCTTAAAAAGCAAAGTAGAACAACAGAAAAAAAAAAAGCCATTTTAATCCGTTCTCACGGTTCAGGGCAAACAGGGAGAAGAGACTTTCATATCTCATTTTTCAGCACGTTGGGGTTGCTGAAAATACAAGAGGGTGAGAGATATGTCATATTCATTAAAGATGGATGTGGCATTCTGCTTTCTTTTTAGGCCACCAAGAGATGACATTCTGTGTGTGGTGATAACTAAGAGGATAAGACTGTGTTTCTATTGGTTTCATGCTTGCCTGTATTGGACTAGATAGACGTAATCACCCCGGAGATATTGTATTTACTTCTCCTTCCTTATTTACTTTGTTTCTTTTATTTCACTTTAGGGGACTAGGCTGGAATTGACATTTCTTTCTCTTCAGCAGCCACCTCCTCTCTCAATGCTAGGTCTCTGGGCACTGAGTTAAGCCAGACAGTGGAATGGACCTGCTGTAAATAGTGTTGATAAATTGGGTAGATAACATAGCGTGGCCTGGTTTACCCCAGTGCACAGAGTAATAAAAAGGAGCTTCCGCCTCTGAAAGGTCATCGTATTGACAAGGGGAACGATTGTGGGAATGGCAGTTGTGAGACGCTTGTCACTAAAGCCACTTTTCTGCGGGAGGTGCCGAAGGGATTATTCCTAGGCCTTTTGCTCCCTTCCTTTGCCCCTGAGGTCTTCCTGGTTTAACTGGTGCTCAGTGTGAGCCAGGAGATGAGGATCCCTGGTGTAAAACAAGTCTCAGTAGCAATGCTCCCCCAAAATGGAATGAACCGATAAAGTCCAAACTGTCCAGCTGCAGGGGAGCTTTTTTATCTTGGCTAAATTGCCTAGACCACCAGGGCTATCCCAAGAGACCTTAAATATTTCACTTTGTATGGCCAAGAGCACCTAGTGACAGCCAGGTATGGGATAGGGCTACCAATAGGGCGCAGGCTCCCTAGTTGTTTGATAGTCTAAGGTGGTAATATAAAACAGTTTCTTTTTTATTCTGTGTTCCCTTCATTTGAATACATGCAGGAGGTAGGGTGAGAAGTGTAATAGCCAGCAAACAATCTACCCAACACCTCTTGAGAGGTGTGTGAACCCTCATGAGACATCATTGTTTGGAAGAACTTGTCATGTGCAGCCGTCACATAGCAGTTACAACAGATCGGCCAAAGAAATAGCTCTCCTGGGTAATTAGGAGGGCATGTAAGTCGCGGATCACTTTGAGGAAGCCTAGCTATATAAAGATGGTCTTGGAGAACTCAACATACCTTTTTTGGCAGTCAGAGCACATGTTATGTCTTCAAAACCACCTAATCAGAATTGGTAGAACAGACAGCACCATGCGTTTAACATGTGTTCACAGGTAGGAGTGGATGGAAAAAATCTCTGAGACCTTGCCTAGAGGTGCAGTCCTCTTCATGTTGCAATACCTATAAATCGGGCACTAGTTAACATACCCTACAACTAAAAAAAAAAATCCCTGAGAAGCAGGTCATACAGCCTAACAACTGACTGACTGAAGTGGCCTGTGCCACCTGACACCAGGACATCGAATTACTTGGTTGAGTTAGAACTGCCATTCTGTGTCAGATCAAAGGTCCATCTAGTCCAAAAAAGCCTTTCCTGACATAGGCCAGTAGAGGATGCTTAGGAAAAGCTATCAGCACAAACTGATTATACGATGTTTTTTGCCCTGGTTGCTCTTCCAGCCTCCAGAGCTTATGGGATTCTTAAACTGAATTTGTACAGAAAACACTTTGAACATTAATGTGAGAAAGTATCCATAAAGTGAAGGCATTGCTACCTAGTGGGAAAAAAACATTTGTTCTCCCCAAAGAAGTTAAGCAAGTATGACGGTGTATTGATTCTATCATTTTATTTCAAGAGTGATGCCTATCGTGTATAAAGAAAGGGAGCATTTCAACAGTACAGTGGCTTTCTTAGCTCTGCAGTGCATTATGCTGGCCTAATGAAAATATATCAGAGCTGATTTTCTGAATGGGAGGAGCACCAGATTTTGCCACTTTATCTGTCTTTTGATGACTTGCTTGGCTACAGAAATAGCTTAGTAGTTGGTACGAGCGGCAGTCATGGCCTGCTCCCAGCTAAAATGCTGAGCTCTCTCGTGAGTTCTTTATAAACTAGAATTAGATTTTGGGGACATTCCTACTTGCCATTAAAAACTGGCTCATACGGAAGACAGGGGGATCAAACTGATGGATCATCAATTTGTGTCATTTGCTACTGTTTCAAATGCAAAGTGACATTGATTTGGAAACCTCCACTAAGTGGGGAATTGTGGGGAAAGGGCAAAGTTTGGCCAGAGTATAAAACTGCAATGCCTTGGGAAAATGACAGTAAACCGGCTTGGGGACGTCCAAGCAAGCCCTAGTTGATGCCCTTTGAGAAGGCAATCTAATGATTTAATGCCTCTGTTCCTAGGAGGTGGTGTCACGAAGCCCAGAATGACAATCCTTACTTTGGCCATATACCACAGAGCCAAGACCAGCTCATTACGTGGCACGATTCGTGCTTCTTATAAGAATCTGGTCCCAATCCAGCTTTGACTTTCTCAGTCAGCCAGTGCCATCTGGCTGGAACTGCTCCCTGAACACATAACAAAACCTTTTGCAGAGCCCCAGCTATGTGTAAGGGGTATTTCAGAGGAGTGAAAACAGTGGTCACTGTAAGGCACAGATTTTGGCTTCAGTTCCAGACCACTTTGCCATAGATTCTGTTGAGGTCCCGCGAGATCTCTAGACACTGCTGGCAAGTAAAGAATCATTTATCCATCACTAAATACGAGCAGAAGCAGAAAGCTAGGGTAAATAGCCACCTCCTTAAAGGTCAGTGTTCCCCTCTATCCCTCTCCCAGAATGCTAATCCCTTCCCTGAGACAAAAAGATGACCTAGTCCTGAGACCCACTGAAATGAACTCACTTCAGGCTTTCAGAAGGCATTGGACTCACGATGGGAAGATAACAGGGCCCTCAGCAACACACCCTCACTTTAGCAACAAACACTAGCAGGAATGGGATAATACCTTCAGCTCCTATTGATGAGCAAGTTGGGGTTATAAACATCATTTTCATAATTGTGTTTTAACATACGTAGAAACCACCCAGCAGTGATAATAGCTTTGCACCAGAAGAGCCTTAAGACGGAGGAGAACAGCTTCTCTGAAGTGTTAAGAATCTCAGCACATTTATCTTAATAAGTTTTATTACAGCCTGCCAGTTTAAACCTAATGACTAATTTATCGTATAAAATACCAGCAATATATTTTTTGATTTTGCTAATTAATTATCTCAAACAAAGGTGATATTTATAAAACTGTCCAGAAATGGTATGTGCATTAAAATTGCCTTGCAGCAGGAGATGAAATTATTACTAATATGGGATCAAATTATTACTGTATTGACTTAGTTACTTTATTACCTCATAATGGATTTCTTCATTATTTTCTGCAGGATTGTAGCATTCATGATTGCATTAAAGTCTGTTAATCTATGCAAATATCATTAGGAGCTACTAATAACCGGGGCAACTTTCTTCAATTTCAAGGAATGTGGTAAATACTTTCAACGCATTGTTATGTTCTGTTAGCGTGATGGGATTAGCTCAGCCTCTGAATCCTTGGGACAATGGGTGAGCAGCAGATCCCTATGAGCAAGTCCCTCCTGGAGAGTAGGTGAGGTGGAAGGTGGGAATTTGCTCTTACACTTAAGCGCTGTGACTAAGGGCACCGTTCTCAGCTCCAGCACTCTAACGCTGCCTGACATCAAGTCATCTGGTAGTCTGCAACATGACCATGTTGTAAACTTTCTCCCTTATTTCCAACCCCACTGTTTCTCCTCAAAAGCAGCAGCTGATGTAATAAACTGATGGTGTTTCTAGAGTTCAGGGTTTAGTGAGACAGCTTGTGTCTATGTAGGACCAGGTGGAAGCAAATAGGGTAGGTGCATTTGCAAAAATGCTCAACTTCTGAATAGCCTGTGTCTGATCTCGTGCCTCCACACTGATGTTTTAGAGGTCTTCAGTGAACCGTTTTCAAAAAGACTTGAGTTTGCTGCAAAGCTCTGAGTGTGTGTATTGCACACTTAAAAAATACAAACAAATATTAAGAATTCGATGTTTCCCTTTCCCACAACAATAAAAGCCAAAAGATGGATGCATACGTGGAAGAATAGCTAGGAGAGACAGGTATGAAATAATAGATATACATCTGCTGAATGGTTTAAGTATTTGTCTCCATTAGAGATTTGTCCAATCTCGTATTTCTCATGCTGAGATAACGAGGTTATATCACCCTTGTAGTAAGGCAAGCAGAATTAAATAGAAAAAAAACAATCAAACAACAACGAAAAAAAGGCTAAATTGGAAAGCTGAGTGACAGGAACAGAATTCTACCTCCTTGCCCATATCTGTCTGTCTCTCTATCTAAATGATCTAGATCCATGGTTCATTCTCAAGCAAGACAATCCCGACAGTAACTTTCCAGAAATGATTTCTAACAGATCAGTGCTGTGTTATTCCTGCAATATTAGGGCTCACACCTGGCTCTCCTGTCACTTCTGAATGGCACCTGACGCCTCCTCTTCATATTGACCTTAGACTGAAATCAGTTTATGTCCAATTATGAGAGCTGCTGAACTCTGAGTGCCCTTGTTTTGCTCTGTCAGCATGTGTGCTGCAGCTGAGAGGTAGACAGACTTTGAAAATGTTAAAGGTTTCCGTTTTTAACACAAAAGCTGCATTTTGAGCTATAAACAAGCAACACAGGTTTTGAGAAGTGGTGAGCAGTGAGCAATTGCACAGCCTGGGGGGGTTCCTTGTTTCCCTCTTTTCTCTCTAAAACAATAAATATAGCACCCAAAATCTCTCTCTCTCTCCCTCCGTCCCCTCCCCCCCCCAAAAAAAAAAAAAGAGAGAAAACCCCATGACATTGCTGTGGTGTCAGAGCAAACTGGTGTTGGATTAGGCATTTGCACCTCTGTAAGTGGATTAACAAAATGTGATTGTTTGGTGTTTGGCTGTCAATCTGCATTTGGCTCAGAGGGGATAATTTTAACTCAGAATGTGTTAAAAAGTAATTCCGTAGATGGAAGTGGTCTTGCACCCTGTGAAACTTTCAGCTTTTGTGCTGATGAGCTGACCGTGTTTTGTTAAACAAAAAAGTACCCAGTGTTCAGGATGGGAATAAGCAGGGTGAGTCTGGAAAAGCTTTATTTTATTTTATTTTTTTTAAGACAAGTGGCTTTCCTTCATAGTGAGAGGAAAAATAAAGGAGGAAGCAAGCCCAGGAGAAATGCAGGCAGTAAATTAGATGGATTGGTCAAAGCTGTTGTGCATTAATTGCATTTCAGGATCACCTGGGCCCCCTCTCCACCCGGCAGCAGAGCCCCAGCACATTGGGCCCTATACAAGTCCCAAACAAAGGGCGGCAACAAAGCCGGCCTCGCAGTTGTACCAAGGGTCTCTCCCTCTGGTTTCCTTTTCCCAGCCTGTTTTGGAATAGAAGCTCATTAATTCTCTGAGCTTAGACCAAGTCTGTCAGTCAAGGCTCTTTCACAAAACCACCAAATGAACCCCCCAACTCAATCTGGTTGGGAGTTCTGAGACTACAAACAAAGAGGGTTTGTTCATTCATTTTTCACCGGACCAGAGTCTCAACTCCCCAGGTAATGTGCAGGCTCAGCCCTATGGAGAGGTTATAGCAGATTCAGCAGTGAGGATCCAGACACAGTATAATAGTAAAAGTCTGTCTCTTGCTACCTGAGGTATTAACTTGGAAAAAGATGGGTCTATTTAGAGAGTAGTCTGGCTTTGGTGAGCTCTACATCTCTTTATGCCAGATAAACAGTGCACCAGTTTGAGATAGAATGGGCTCTGAAAGCACCCACTTTGGACTGATGGGAAAGTGGAATATAGAGCTCTCTCCTCTTACATTTGGTTTATTTGGAGTGGCCGACATCAGTTCTAAATGGCTTATAAAAGGCTTGCTTGGGCTTCCAGCTCTTGGTCTAACAGAATGACTTAAAAGTAATTTGGTGCTTAGAAAAAGTCTGTATTCCAGTGATGATCCTGACGCTGTCATCTTGATCCCATCTAAAATAGAGGTGGGGGACATAATTATCCGGTGTAAATCAGAGTAGCTCCATTGACAGTGCTGATTTACACTGTCTGAGGACCTGGCTTAGCTGTGTTATGGCAGTGATCTGCACTGTCTAACCTCCCCGAATCCCTTGCATGGATTGCACACATCAGTCAACTTCAGGCAAGACTTTCTTGCATTGTCTGAATGCTAATTGCACTTCTGTGCTGCAGCTCATATTAAAATTAATATATAATACCAAAAAATAGAGATAATTGAACTGACCCAAAATATAACCTCTTTCCTTATTTCTTAAGCACTTGAGTTTTAGCACAAATCTCTTTTACTGCAGGGCTTATGTTGTACCATCAGCAAATGCAAAGAGCAATTAAACATTTAACATGATCACAAGGAGAAGAGAAAAGCTGCCGTTTAAATGCATCAAGGCAAAGGAATTCAAAAAAAAAAAAAAAAAAAAAAAAAANNAAAAAAAAAAAAAAAAAAAAAAAAAAAGCCCAGGAAAGCCAACCCAATGGATCTAATATAAGAGTCAGAAAAAAGTGTTCTACAGACAGTTTAATTCAGCATCTTGCTTTACTGGGAATCTACTACAGTATTTTTTTAAGCAAAATACCTACTTTATTGAGCTCCTTAGAAGGAATTTCAAATAATCCTGATGCCACGGAGTTGTCAGGTAGATGCAAAGGCTTTATAGAGAATAAGCTTTATGAATTTCACATTGCCTTTGTTGTCCTTATTTGAGAGAGCTACCTGGAGCTTAGAGACTATCTCCTTTGGGAAAGGGTTGTGCTATATTTCCTCAAAAGGAAGAAAGAAACAATATTTTTTTCCAAAACTCATCATCTCTCATGGCATTCATCTTTTTTTTTTTCTATTATTTCACACATTTTCCCATTCTGCTAAAAGCATGTAATCCAACCATCTCGGTTAGGGTTGCTCTTTATAGTCAAAGTGTTAATAAGAGGAATTAAGCCTGTTTGTCAATCTGTCTGTGAATGAGAGACATCATAGGATTAAGTAGCTAGATGATATTTGTTTTCCATAGCTTATGCAGCATTTTTATACAGATCCCATAAGGACATCTGGGTCATGCAGTCTGGTATACAGATCAAGCAGACACCTGCGTTATACACACCTATCTTATACACCCTATCTTAAAATTATATATTTTTCTCAGTTTCATTTCATTTGAATATGTTCATTATTCCAGGAGCTTGCCTTAAAAGTGAGGCTGTTTCACCATGAGGAAGCCATAGATAGCAACGCAAGCTTAAAGAGTTCTTGCTCCCCACTGAAAAGATAGACGGGAGAATCTTTCCTCCAGGACTGATGTCAAACTGTTTGACAAAGTCTTAACAAAGGCATGGAGAAACATTTCTTTGGCCTTAATTTAATAGGATTTTTCAGATCTTTTCTTAGGAGCCACTGGTTTCAATTCAACATTCATCCGAACAGTCTTCTCAATTCTTGTGTGTGACCCTTTCCAGAGAAGCAGTAATCAGCTAGTGAGGTCACTCCTCTCTGCTGGGGGTCCTGAGGTTCAAGCTCCTGTACTGGTGTGTTCGGCAAGCGTGCAACAAAGACTGGCTCACTCAGGAAAGTTATCAGGATGGCAGATAGTTCTCTAGAGTTGGGATGTGAAACAGGGAGAGCAGGGATTAGAACACAGCTGCCAACATTTTAAGTGAGCATTTGAATTCTGGAAAAGAGATACTCTCTCCCTGCGTGATGACGTTCTTGAAGGTTTAGATTCCAGGTAACTTGAGGTGTTCGTACTTAAATGCAAAAAAAATACTTGAAAAGTTCTCAGGTCCAATTCATAGAAAGTGGGAAAATTGCCCAGATATCAACTTTCTGCCTCCAAATGTGTATTCTTCCCAGCTCTTGCAGGAACACCTAGATTTAGGCATGCCTACAACAGAGGGGCACTTTCTTTGCTGTCTCAATTTTTTCTTGTATTGCAGTATCAGACACAAAGCAACATTTTCTCTAGTAGATTGTGCCACTAATACAATAAGGGTCTAATATATTAATGAATAAGGATCTGTAATATGCTAATATTTCTGCATCACATTAATATTCTATTGGACTAATGCATTATTATGCTAATAAGTCTATTAAAAATGCAAAATATAATTATACGTTCTGTATGGCCCCACTGCTGAAACCTGATTCCTGCCCTAGACACTGTTGTGTGTGTATTTCTAGAAATTGTGTTACCTGCTGTGAAAAGTTAACTTTATCTGCACACTTAATGTATTTCGTTGCACACACCACCCTAGCTAGGATTTCCATGCTGCCAATACCATTATCCACGCGAAGCAGCTTAAGTGCTTTAGCAGGTCTGTATTTCAGCTATCGGAGACAGTCTGGAAGCCATGCATTACCCACACCTCCTTCTCTGTTGCTTTATAACCTGGTATTTACCTTGCCTTAGGTAGGGAAGAGAACTGAGCCTAGGTCTTGCACTCCTTGGATGAATTTTCAAAACCCTGAGCAGCTGGATGAGAAGGGGCATGCAGAGGAAGAAGGGCCTTAGGCACCTAATTCCTGGCAAGACAGCTGCTCTGTGAATCCTCTAATGAAGGGTGGTAGCTAAATCCCATTGAGGGACGGGATTTAAGAAATCCCTTTCTTTTCGATGTCTGTCCTGGCAAGTTTAGGCAGCTCCCTATTGAGGATGCTGGTTTGTACAGCTTACTCTTTAATGCCTAATTTCCCCCAACACCATCGAAGGAGCTGAGCCACAGGCATATCTGGCTTGTACCCCAATCCCTGGGCACGGCAGCGCCGACATCCTCTCCATGGTTAGTCCATCCCCACCCCGGGTAGTCTCAACTGCAGCTCCACTTTCACTGCTGAGAGCAAATTTGCAAAGTGCCTCTCACTCTTCCCGAACATATCCACACTCCTGTGCACTCCTGAGTAATGGCATTTGGAGGAGAGGGCTCCTGCAGTTCTTCCTACCACAGCTAAATGTTCACTTGATTGTTTTTAGATGGGCCAATTAAGAATGAAAGGAAAAGTGAACAACATGGTTTTGTTTTGTTTCAAAAACGTCAGGTTTGCCAAGTTTATTAAGCTGAAGCTCAGAATGCATATACTGAATTTTCAAAGATTGACTCTGATAAAGTTTGGGAAAATGAAGTGCAAGGTCTTGTCCTTGTCCCTATCAGGATCACTTGCTATCCTCTTATCTGCATCTAGATTCTCTTGGTACAAATCATGATGTTAAAGGAAGTGAAAAATAAAGAAAATAGAGCAGTTTCCAAGTGCTTGATATTACTGGGAAGTGAGCTTAGAGCTCATTTAGAGCTTAGAGCACTGAAGGCTGCCATAGTCATCCACATGCTTCAGGTAGCCCACCTGTGTTGCACTGTCCTGCACTGTCCTGACTTCAGTTTTCTATGGATGTTTGGTTAGATATATACAGATAGGATAAGAATGACATATGGATGATATATGTGATATTCCTTAACATGTTACATATATGAAGCCCCAAATTGGATTTCTTGTAGAGGTTACATAGTGAATGATCTTGGGATTATCAAAATTATTTTGTTTTAGTGTATTGTCTAACCCAGGTCATTCCCAGATTTCTCTGGCTTCAAAGCAGGAGTGAAATGGTTATTTCCTTTGTGAAAATACATAAAGTTTTGAATTCCCAAGTTTAGTCTAGAGAACAGGAAGCTCATGTTCAAACATTCATACTGTCTATATTTTCAAGTTGCTTTTGGTATTCCAACGAGCCTATAGAAAATTCCATTTATGTCATTGTTATTATTACTATCATTATTTTAATACATTGCCTGTGTGCCAACATCTCCTGTAGGTTCTCTAGGAGGAACATCAGGTGGTTTCAGGCTGACTCATCAACTTGAGGTTCAGCAGAGCTACACTGATTTACATCACCTGAGAATTTAGCCCACAGTCACTATTGAAAGTGACAGAAAGCTTTTTGCTGGGCTGTCTATCTCTTGGAAAGATAACACTTTTCACAGCAAAGCTGTTATTCGTTATGTTTCCTTATGTAACAGCACTGTTAGGCCAACCGAGCCTAACAGAGGCCAAAAAGTATAAGGACACTAATACACATGGAAAGGTTCAGGGTGCTGAAGCGAGCAACCTCTCCTCAACAGGGTGCTGAGCTATTACTGAACAAGTGCACACAAATAATGGAGTTTTAGGAGAATATGTTCCTTGCTTTCTGCAGATACTTTCAACTGCTGTTTGCATGGAATGGAGGTTTGAATACAAATACAACTCTGCCTTTTACAATGCTTTTGTTCATCTACCTAGCAAGAGTCTCCCTTACCATGTCCTCCTTCCATATTTCTGTTTCAATAAATATCTCAGATCTCTTCTTCTCTAAACACAATCAAAACACATTCAGAGTAGAGTTGGTCATGCTGATCATGTTCTTGTTAATGTAGCATTTTGGAGATTTTATGCCTTTCTTTACCTTCTAGCTGATCCATCAGGAAGTTGGTGTTGGAATTTTTCCCAAATATAGGAAAAGGGCAATTAATTTTTCTTGTAGGTGCATAATTGGAAATCTAGAGCTCAGCTTGGTTCTGGAGATTAAGTATACTGCTTCTCCACTGTCACTACTGTGTGAAAGAGCTTGACGGCCCTGTTACCCTTGGGACTCTCGCAGCCCTCTGGGTATCCTCTCGTGCTCTCGACATGAAGCGCAAGCACCTATAGACAAAACTACCCTTGTGTGCTTTTGATGTGACCACAGATCTGCTGGCTTAGTTTCTAGCTGCTTCAATCTTGTCATTTGGTAGACTGTCACAACGTAGAGGAATTGTGTGGGCCAGCGAGCAAAGCAAGCCGTAGAAAGGCCTTTGGCGCTGTTCTCTATATTTCTGCCTCACAGCCATGCCTGGGTGTTCCTTGTGCAAACCTCTCACATGATAGTTTTCTAAGGGAATCTGAGGCTACAAGAGCCTGGCAGATCACTATTAATCTGTGTGCAGTTTTTGCCGAGTCCTCGCAGCTTTGTTTCACATCAGCAATGAGGAGTGTAGGACAGTCCATGCATCCAAAGACTTCTAAACCTCGTCCAAAAACCCTTTGTTAAAAGCCTGTTTTCAAGTCATGTTTTGCTCCCTGAGATAGTTTTAACCGCATGCTGTGATTCCCTTTCCAGCACAAGGTTTAACCAGAGTTGGCCACAGCAAAGAGCAGAAGCAGGATTAATAAGCAGAGATCAGCCTGTAGAAGCCACTCGGATTGTAATTCTCTCTCCATGTAACATTCCTTCTTTTCATGGAGAAGCAATCTTTTCTCTCTAACTTTCTCACTTTTTCCTCTCTCTAGACATAACTTTTCTCTCAGACTGAATGCAGGCATGTGTAAAAAATCAGGGTGAGAGGATTTGTTCTCTAGGCAAAGAAAACACCGGAGGTTAATTAAAAGCAAAAGGAAGCATAACAAACAACCCCCTCCGTCTCGCCCTCTCTACCCACATGGACGCTTCAAACCCAGGGGTTCCTGCAGGAGTGGAGTTAGCCAGGACCAGGATGGAGGAAAGAGCCCTGGAGGGGAAAAAGGGGTTGTAATCTTTGAGTGAAAGAAAGGGTGGGGGGGAGACCATCCCATCAGTGTAATCCCAGTGGCAATTTCATCTAAGCTTGTTGTTTCTTAATGAGTTTTTATCCATCTTTAATTTGACGAGTCTTCTTTCCCAAATGAGGGCTAAGATGGCAATGGGGAGAGGAAACAGAATAGTAGGGCAGAGAGCCAGACCTTGGTATTTTATTTTATTTTGTTTTGTTTTGCTTTGTTTTGTTTTAATTTCTATTCTTTTTTCTTTTCTCTCTTAGCTGGCTGCTAATATCTAACACTCTCTGTCTTCCTTTTAGTATTATCATCTTTTTGTTTTCAAATACTTGGTCTATATGAAACTGGAATATAAGAGTGGCTACATCACGAAAGACTATCTATCCCAGTATTATCTATCCACAGGCAGCTGACAGAAGATGTCTAACTAGGAGTATAAGAACTAGGAAACGTACTATGCTGCTTTCCCTGTGTTATACCCTCCGTCAGTCAGGGTTCAGGATTTCCTTGCAGTTAGTTGCCCAGGGTGGATTCTTCCATCCATGAATCTCTCTAGTCAATTTTTTGCACCCATGTAGATTTTTAGCATTTGCAGCTTCCTGCAGCAAGGATTTTCATGGATTAATTACAGTTCAAATGAACAGTTTTTTTCTAGGTGGTCATTAGTTTGCCCACTTGCCTCCAGCCATTTGGGGGTTAATTTAGAGGTGGTTGTGGTTAGTGTGTACTGAGCAATCATCGATAAGTTTTGAGCATGGACAGATACATTTATAAGTGCAAAATGCAAAGTATATATATATTGGTTTTCATGAATTTGCTGATCTATTCTGTTATTTTCTCTTTTTCTTTGTATTTTGTACTCTACCTCAATATTCTGTTTGTGTTTGACCTCTTTTGTGTTTGTGTGTTGCTCAGACATGGAAGCAACAGACTGGGGTCTTAAATGGAGCAAAAATATTTTAGAAGACTATTTTAGAAGTCTTAAGATGCCAAACAAGATTGGGAAAACAGAATACGAACATTTGATACAGTGCCCAGAGTTATATTCTTAGTTTGAAGAGGCAGGGAGCCCAGAGCTGGCCACCACAAACCAGCTAGCAAGCAAGTTCAAAACATTTTAAGTTTTTAAAGTGAAAATATTAGGAGAAAAAAAAAAAAAGAACGAAAGAGAACTTTGCTTTCAAGGGGGGAGATGTAGGGGAGGGAGGAGAGCCGAGAGGCTCTCTTCATCTTGCTTTTCTGGCTCGTATCTCTTGGACACATCTAACTGTGATTACATTCAGCCAGGACACCATTCAAAGGGAAAAGTCATAAAGCTGCTAGGTCAAGGAACAGGCGTGTTAGTGGCAGGATGAGCTCTGCTGATATCTCATCTTAGTGGCATGGTTTATCACTGCTTTGATTCTGCCTAGTCCTTATGGTAAAGAAAGCGTGCGTCTCTCCACCAAGTCATTTGTCACAGCCTGAAGCACAGGCCGGGCTGAAGAGCTAGCTTGCCCATTCTGCTTGGGGTTTCAGTCTTCTCCTCCTCTCCCCGTTTCGACCATACATATGCCTCCCATTAGAGGAGTAAACTCTGAATGAAATATTTTGCACATCTCTACCACCGCATTACATCCCGCTGGCCATGTCTTGACAGGCTGCATCAGTCAATAGCGATGCAATATTAAAGGGTAATGACACAGCCATGCAGAGTAATGAGAGAAAGCAATTTCTCTCACTATTTAGCCATTTACCAATCGATTGGATTCAAAACCATCAAGTCAAAAACACAAGGCGTGGGCTAAGTCCGAGAGGGGTAAGGTGCGTCCCTGTAATGTAGTGCATTGTACTCAGCTGGCTGACAAAATGCATCTAAGCAAACACATTGAGTTAAATTCTGCTTAGGATCTGATGACAGAGCAAAGGAAAATAAATAAGCCTGGATATGTACTTCCAGAGTAAAAAATAAATAAATAATAGTAATAATTAAAAAAATATATAAGGCATAAAGAGGTGGGAGAGGACAAGACAAAGTACTGCCTGAATCCATATACAGATGAGATGATGTGTGTGTGTTGGTGCAGGAGCATAATTAATATAGGTACATCAGTCACGAGGTCCAGCTTCACTTTCCAGTGAAGCTCCTCTGAGAATGTCTGTGGGAGCAGCAAAGCTCTGTGGGTCTCATGAGCTACCCCCAGGGGTGGCTGAGGAGATGGGGACAACTGGCTTTTGTTGTTATTTCCTCCTCTATGAAGTGTTTGTAGGAGTAATTCTGCAGGTACAGAGTGTAAATCCCCCACAAGCAGTAGCAGTTATTGCAGCTGGAGAGTTCCAAGTCATTTCCCAATCCCTCTGCTCCTCTTCAGCTGCTCAGAGAGGCAGAGGGAGGAAGAGGGGAGCTGGCCCCTGTCTAACAGTCTGATCCAGAAGCCTGGACACCTTGCCCAGCCTCCTCTTTCTCTCTCCACCTCCTTTGGTGGAGCTCTCAAAAGGCGACATGGGGTATATGAACAAGGGGAGGGTGGTACTTAGCTGATGGGGTGGGATGATCTCCTCAAGGGACACAAACAAGGGAAACAAGCAGTGTTCTGCTGGCTTGGCTGCATGTGTGGCACGGTTTGGCCCATGGAGGGGTGTTAGCTCAAAGACAAGGGCGCAGGAATGCATCCCTGCAGTCTCCTAAGCAAAACAGGTAGCTCCTGCCCGTGGGGGCGTCTGTGCAACACCTCACCCAGAGGGGCTTCTAACTGCTGCCATAATAGAAATAACATATAGTAATAAAGTAAGTAGACAGTAAAACTGTCCTCTGTAATGTTATTCTCCAGGCTAAATGAGATGCCAAAAATGAACAAACAGCCTCAAAGTGATATTAAAATGTCTTTCACTTTTAATAATTTAAGGCACACACTAGTGAGAAAGATAAGGAAACTTCAAAATATATTATTTTTCAGCCTGCTAGTTCTCTTCCTCAGACTCTCTCCCGTCTGATCCACTGAGGACTCATTGATATAACCCAGGCTAAAGCAGAGCACTTTAATAAGTTACTGGGACAAAAAGTTGTCTGCTTTATTTTATTTAGTTAGTTTGCCTTAGGCAGACTGGTTTTGTTTTGTATTTTGGTCATGTAAATGGATTTCCTTTACCTGCTAATGGCCCTTGCAATTTTATTTTCTTCCCTGTTGCTATTGTATTTCTTAATTTGTTAAGAGTTTTTCTTTCTTCCTTCTTTCTCTCTTTCTCGCTTGCTTGCTTTTCTCTCTCTTCCTTCTCTGCCTTCTCTTCTTTCTCTCCCTTTCTTTCCTTCTCTCTTTCTTACTCCCTTTCTCTCCATTTTCATGTTTTAAAAAAGCCGTAGACTGTCTCCTTGAGTGCTAAGGACAAACTGGCAATAATTTATGTTATAGCGTGATATGAAAAAAAATACATTACACTATAAATTATAATATGAAGGGTGAAATGCCAGGAAGGATGCCAAATGCTGGTGGAAATCCCATTAGACAACAGAGCTCTATTGCCTACCATTCCCCACAGAAATCTTAGAAGGTTTTGCATGAAACTGTTTTCTGCGAGGGGGGAGAGACTGGAGGCGGGGGAGGAGAAGAAATATAACAGATAAAATGTATAATCAGTCAACTGGCAATAGGAAATTTTTACAAATGCCTAAAAAGAAAGGTGACTTCCATATAGAACTACAGCAGTTTCAAATTCAGACCTCTGGGATATTGTAACGCTGACTCAAGCCTGAGTGGGGGCTGCGGGGTAGAGAGCGTAGCAGGTGCCTGCATCATTATTTAAGGGGTTCTGGGATTTTATCCTCACCAAGTCTCTGGGTTTCAGGTTGTCCTGCTCCTTGCTGTAGGGCCAGGAGTGCGGTGCTCTGGTGGGAGCCCTCTGAGGAGGGGACTGATTAGGGGTGGACATGAAGAAGGTCTTTCAGAAGGAAATGGCAGAAGGGGCAGGGGGAAGTCTCGGTCCTTCTCTGATCTTTGCAGATTAACTAAAGTCAATTGTGCTGGAAGGGCACATCATTTTTTATTCATTGTTTTACCCACTTCTTTAAACAATCGCCATTGGCCAGCACCTGAGAAGATCCCAGTGACTGGTGGGTCAGTGGCCACAGCCCATGCAGTCATCCTCATGTGCTGATGAAGGGTCTGACACATTTACTTTGTTCCCTGATTATTAATTCTCAAAGTCTTTAAATGCTTCCATCCTTCCATCAAACCATGGGTTCACTTCTTCTTACACTCCCATCTTTTCTTGAGCACCCAGGAACCATACTGTACACTGAAATCCCCACAAGAAGCACATATTGGTCACCAGCATCAAAGGAGCATACATGGAGCTTCCATGGAGCTCATACCTTGTCTGAGCCCTCCCCAGTTTAAGAGAAGCAAATGAACAGCTTATCTTTCTCTCTTTTCCTTATTTTCCCTCCCTCCAGATGCAACTCTTGTCTCTGGTCTTAGGGCAATGAGCTCTTCAGGGCAAGGGCTACCTTTCGGCTCTGTGTTTGTGCAGCCTCTGACACTGCAGCGCTCTGAGCTGCCATGGCCTAAATTCTGTTGGTGACGTTAATGGTGATACCAAAAAATAGAAGTTGGGTCAACTGTTTTGCGAAACAGTCTATAGATTTTCAATACAGAAAGGATCAATACAGATTTTCAATTTACCCCCAAGGAGGACGTGGCTATTAAAAGGGCTGTTTCATTCCTCTCTCACATCTAGGGAAGTAACTGTCTGGGTACAGACCATTGAGACATATTTTATGACACTCTAATGTTGACAGAGCAACTGGAGTCTTTCCTGGGCATCAAATGATGAAATGGTATGGATTCTGTAAAGAAAAATAACATTTTTGTAATGGACAAAGGATCCAATTATTTCTATTTTTCTTTAAAGGTAAAAGAACTAAAAGACAGAAAGGGATTATTATTTTACTTTCCAAAAAAAGTAAAAGAAAAGCCCAAACCATACCCAACATCCCAATCAATGGAGAGAAAAGCAGCTTTGAGTGCCTTATTGAACTGACCTACAGAAAAAGCTTCAGAGCTGCAAGCCCAAACAAGCCCCTGATAAGATGTGAAATGCAATGGAAAAATCATTTAGAGAGAACAACAGAGAAGCTGATTTTGCTCTAGTTTTACAGGTCGGTTCAATAAGGTTTCTGAACTCTCTTTTCTGTGTAATTCTAAAGAAGGGTCATTTAATCAATATATTTATCTGGAGGAAGGAAAAAATAGGAGCAAGGGTGTGTGTGGGGGAAATAAAACAAAGACAGTATTTCATATGAAGAGTTCCAGATCTTGGTGGAGGATATCTAGTAGATGAGCTCTCTGGGTGAGTGCTCCCTACCCTTCCTTCTGCACTGTCCCTTCACTTCATGTCTCAGCTTCATCCTCTAATTTGCTGTATAAATTAAGGCAAAAACAGTGGAATCCAGAAAGGAGATACACACTCAAGTGCATTCATCACACTTGTTTTCCCTCTTTAGTTCTCTGTGATTCATTTACTGCATTTCTAACCAATCCTCTTGGTTTTAATAAGAAGTTGAAAGTGCAAATGCTTTCCCACCTCCCTGGCTGCCTCCAAAGGGTGTCCAACAGGACTGGGGCTTCACTGTGGGGCTCAGTCCTCAGGTCTGCATCTTCACTAGACTGCTCTGATCCTTCCTTACTTGGCTGCTCGTTTCCCCTGGCCTCAACCCAGCTGTGCAAACCCTGAATCGCTACAAATCCCATGAATTCGGAGCAGCTCCGTCGCCATAGATGGAGAGACCTCGGGCAAAGCTGCCTCTTGGGAGCAATGTTTCTCATACAGGCAAAGGGGACATTCAGGGAAGAAGTTCACCTGCATCTAAATTTGGGCAAGGGAGAGCTCTATAGACCACTGTAGGAGCTACTGTAATAATTTTAACAGTAGTTTTTTGTTCACAGAAGTAGGGTAGAAATCCTCTACATGGTGTATGGCCCCCGCGGTGGTTCTCCCCATCTACAAGCCGTGCTCGCGAACAGCAGTACATCTGGAGCTGGGCCTGCCGTGTTTGTGCGCACAGCATAAATAGAGTTATTTGGTACCATCTGTGTTCCTGTAGCTCCTCCATGATATTTTTGCATTACCAAAAGAGAGACAGCATTTCCCTCCACCCTCTTCCTAACAACACATTTTATATATATATATAATGTGTGTATGTGTGTGTTGTTTATATATAAAGGTGTTTTGCACACAGGGAGGAGAAGGGTTAACAGCAAACTTTTCGCAGTACGAGGGAGAGCTGAGCCTTTGTGCTCTCTGGTAAACTGAGCTGTGGAAAGTGGGGGATGAGACTCTCCCCCCACGTCCTATGCGGTCTGTCTCAAAAAAAAAAAAAAANCTTCAGGGCAAGGGCTACCTTTCGGCTCTGTGTTTGTGCAGCCTCTGACACTGCAGCGCTCTGAGCTGCCATGGCCTAAATTCTGTTGGTGACGTTAATGGTGATACCAAAAAATAGAAGTTGGGTCAACTGTTTTGCGAAACAGTCTATAGATTTTCAATACAGAAAGGATCAATACAGATTTTCAATTTACCCCCAAGGAGGACGTGGCTATTAAAAGGGCTGTTTCATTCCTCTCTCACATCTAGGGAAGTAACTGTCTGGGTACAGACCATTGAGACATATTTTATGACACTCTAATGTTGACAGAGCAACTGGAGTCTTTCCTGGGCATCAAATGATGAAATGGTATGGATTCTGTAAAGAAAAATAACATTTTTGTAATGGACAAAGGATCCAATTATTTCTATTTTTCTTTAAAGGTAAAAGAACTAAAAGACAGAAAGGGATTATTATTTTACTTTCCAAAAAAAGTAAAAGAAAAGCCCAAACCATACCCAACATCCCAATCAATGGAGAGAAAAGCAGCTTTGAGTGCCTTATTGAACTGACCTACAGAAAAAGCTTCAGAGCTGCAAGCCCAAACAAGCCCCTGATAAGATGTGAAATGCAATGGAAAAATCATTTAGAGAGAACAACAGAGAAGCTGATTTTGCTCTAGTTTTACAGGTCGGTTCAATAGGGTTCCTGAACTCTCTTCCTGTGTAATTCTAAAGAAGGGTCATTTAATTAATATATTTATCCGGAGGAAGGAAAAAAGAGGAGTACGGGTGGGTGGAGGGAAATAAAACAAAGATGATATTTCATATGAAGAGTTCCAGATCTTGGTGGAGGATATCTAGTAGATGAGCTCTCTGGGTGAGTGCTCCCTACCCTTCCTTCTGCACTGTCCCTTCACTTCATGTCTCAGCTTCATCCTCTAATTTGCTGTATAAATTAAGGCAAAAACAGTGGAATCCAGAAAGGAGATACACACTCAAGTGCATTCATCACACTTGTTTTCCCTCTTTAGTTCTCTGTGATTCATTTACTGCATTTCTAACCAATCCTCTTGGTTTTAATAAGAAGTTGAAAGTGCAAATGCTTTCCCACCTCCCTGGCTGCCTCCAAAGGGTGTCCAACAGGACTGGGGCTTCACTGTGGGGCTCAGTCCTCAGGTCTGCATCTTCACTAGACTGCTCTGATCCTTCCTTACTTGGCTGCTCGTTTCCCCTGGCCTCAACCCAGCTGTGCAAACCCTGAATCGCTACAAATCCCATGAATTCGGAGCAGCTCCGTCGCCATAGATGGAGAGACCTCGGGCAAAGCTGCCTCTTGGGAGCAATGTTTCTCATACAGGCAAAGGGGACATTCAGGGAAGAAGTTCACCTGCATCTAAATTTGGGCAAGGGAGAGCTCTATAGACCACTGTAGGAGCTACTGTAATAATTTTAACAGTAGTTTTTTGTTCACAGAAGTAGGGTAGAAATCCTCTACATGGTGTATGGCCCCCGCGGTGGTTCTCCCCATCTACAAGCCGTGCTCGCGAACAGCAGTACATCTGGAGCTGGGCCTGCCGTGTTTGTGCGCACAGCATAAATAGAGTTATTTGGTACCATCTGTGTTCCTGTAGCTCCTCCATGATATTTTTGCATTACCAAAAGAGAGACAGCATTTCCCTCCACCCTCTTCCTAACAACACATTTTATATATATATATAATGTGTGTATGTGTGTGTTGTTTATATATAAAGGTGTTTTGCACACAGGGAGGAGAAGGGTTACCAGCAAACTTTTCGCAGTACGAGGGACCAAAAGAGAGACAGCATTTCCCTCCACCCTCTTCCTAACAACACATTTTATATATATATATAATGTGTGTATGTGTGTGTTGTTTATATATAAAGGTGTTTTGCACACAGGGAGGAGAAGGGTTAACAGCAAACTTTTCGCAGTACGAGGGAGAGCTGAGCCTTTGTGCTCTCTGGTAAACTGAGCTGTGGAAAGTGGGGGATGAGACTCTCCCCCCACGTCCTATGCGGTCTGTCTCAAAAAAAAAAAAAAA
>VWPW01013379.1:0-97525 GCA_013389825.1 Crypturellus undulatus
AGCGTGGACGGGGCTGCTCCATCCTCCTGGCCCCGCGGACGCGCACGGCGAGGCCCAGGGCCGCCCCACGGTGCCCTTAGGAACCGCCGCGTGTTCCTCCGAGCGCCCAGAACTACTCGAGGACTTTCGTATTTTGCCGAGTAATTTGAACAGCTTCTTTATAACAACGTGGGGAGCATAAACTGGGGGTAAAGGGGCTTAACCACCTCTGGCCCGTAGTCGGTTTTAGGATATTTAAGCACTGGAGCAAAGAAGCAGCAGAGACGAAAATACACTGTTTGTTTTCCCAGGGCCAGATGGATGGATTCAATTTGCGGATTCCTCAAACTGCCAACTCTGAAAAGTCTTTAAAAAAAACATCATTTCTTTTAAAGCTCTGTCATGGTTCCTATAAACGGCACGGATTTTTCCGGCGTTACCAACGCTGCGGTTCCATGCGCGCTGCATCGCTCCCACCGCACGGTTATATCAGCAAGACCTTTAACTGAGGTGTGTTGGCAGCTCACTCCTACCTGTGGGCAGGGACAGTAGGAAAACCCCCCAGTAGGAAAAACCCCCGTGCCCGGAGGATTTCAGCCTCCCGAGGCCAAACAGACAAACCCCAAATGAAGCTTTGAGCGCAGCTCTGATGACCCAGCCCGCTTCAATCAGCCTTCAGAACCGCAGGGGAATGCAGCTTCCTTCTTCCTATTGCTCCTAGGTCACAAGACTGATTTTCTATCTCTACTCTTCACTCGCAAGGACTTAAACAAAAACCTCCCTTTTATGCGCCGGGCAAGTCCTTGAAAAGCCGTATGGCAGAAAATCCCACAAGAACCCCCTATCCCGGCTTCCTCTGGCACGCAGCAGCCGCCTTTTTTTCCCTCAGTTTCGCTTCCTTAAAGGAAATAAACTCATCCTGCTTAAAGACCTTTTATTCATCCTGTGTGTACATGGCACAAAGGGTAATTACTATGTAATCACGGGCTAATTAAACATGTTCTCCCGTGCTGTGCACTTGGGTCCTGCTGCACCGCGCTCCCGGGACAGCCTCTCCGTGCCGCGGCTCCACCGAGCGAGCGAGGTGCCGAGCGCCCGGGCAGGATGCAGTCACCTTCTCTGCCCTGTTCCTCCCTTTCTGAGCACAGTTTCTCCTTCCTAATCGCAACAGTTAGGGGTAACGTCCCTGCTCCCTGAGGGCAGCTACTTCACATCAGAGGCAACCGAGAGTTCAAAGAGTTAAGCCAGTTTTTAAAGTAGGTCTGCGAGGTCTCAGCTCTGAGAGTGTAAATTGTTGGCAAAACAATTCCGTGCTGTTCAAGGAGAATTGTATAAGCAGATTTATGTGTATATAATCAGATAATAGTGCCAAGTATAAGGCGCTCTCGGGCTGTTTGTATATACAATACTTTTTCTGCAAGGGGAAGTGTAACACAAAAGACCCATTGGTGCTAGTGCTTGCACAGAGCTTGTAAAGTCACATGTGAAGTTTTTTCTTTTTTTTTTGGAAGGTAATCGAATATTTCTATGTCTGTAAAGTTTAAAATTGGCTTCAAATGACTATTTAAATGTAACAGTTAATATAACCCTCCTCTTTTATAAAACCCCAAACACAACAACTTTTACCATATCCCAGCAAAGAAGAATCCCTGCAGCCCGCGCGGCAGTAGCTCCCGCACCAGTGCCTCGCACGGCTTCGACTCGCCTGCTTTCCCGCTCCGTAAGGAACGCACGTTCACCATGGCAACCTCCTCGCCGCCGGCCAGGATTCCGCTCCGGATATAAAGGGCTCCTTTTGCAGAGACCCTCCAAGGCCACCGGCACTGAGAGCCTCTGCCACAGAACAGCCCAATCCAGCGCCGCTCCCTGCGCCCGGGGACGGTCCCGCTTCCCCTCGGCGAGGAGGGTTTGGCCTTCCTCCCCGTCCCCCAAACACAGAGCAATAAGAGGAGACAGTAAAGGCTCTTGCCTGCTTAAATCATGTTTTTTTTTTAAAAAAAGATGTGTAATTTTATATATATATATGTGTATTATACGTATATATATATATAATACACATACATATATATGTATACACACACTCTACATATATATGCATATTCTAAGCATTTAGACAGCAATTAGTACTGGGAGGAAAAAAAATACAAACTTTTGTGGGGAAAGAGAGGAGCAGGGACACCCCCGGAGCCCCTTCCCAGCCCCGGGTATTTCAGCAACATCCCCAGGTGACCTCTACATCCCCACAGCTCTTTGCCTTCACCAGGTGATCCTTATGAACATCCCACCCTTCGTATTCCCGTAATGGTTGGCCTCAGAAAATCCTTTATCCATCAAGCAATCAGACCACCGTGTTCATCCCTGCCCACACCAACCTTCCCTCCTACATATTCCCATAAAACTTGAAGTGGCAACTTCACCTCAAGGTCCAACAGGAAGCTTTGGTAGAACCTGGCTGTTCGATCCACATCCCAGTTTGCTCGTTCTGCCCAGAGCTCCAGCCCATGAATCCCACCCGCATCCTGCCCGGCCCCGGCCCCACCGGGAGCTCTTCCCTGCGGTCGTGTCCGAAGGATCACAGCGCACAGCCCCGCAGGGCCCGGCCTCGCCTGCGCAGGAGCCGTTGGCTTCTGTTACATGCAAGACCCACTCAGTTGGCCCAAATAGCATTTTTTCCTGTGCTCTTGCTTTTCCTTTGATGGCTTTTATAAATGCAGGTGGATGTTTAGTTATCTGTGTAGATTACCTAAACATATATATTCTGTGTTTATATACATGCCCTACTTGCAGAAAGTATGGAAAAATCCTGGGGGTGTCCTGTGGCCTCCTCTGCACACCTATCCCGAAGAGCCTTCAAGGCAGCTGGGTTTGCCTCCTTTGGAAGAAGTCGCCGTGTCTTTTCCCCAGGCTGGTTCCACGGAGACCAGGAGCTCCGTGGCCGCCTGAGCCGCACTCAGCAGGGCAGGCGATGCCTCCGCGCGAGCGGGTCCTGCTCTCCCTTCCCCTCTGCGCCAGGTCCTGTACCGCACCCGGAGGCTTCCCGGCGTCCCGGCCAGCGCTGAGTCCCAGACCTGTCCCTGCTGCCCTACCCCGTGCCCCCTGCATGACCACAACGCAGCCACACATGCGGCAAGGGCAGGCGAGGGCCACGGGCTGCGGGGAGGCGCCGGCAGCCGCGCGGCCCATCTGTTCTCTCCGTATGTGCCCAGGCGGCCTTGGCGACTGCTCTCCTCAGGTACCAATGAGCTCACATCCTAACGCAGCGGCTGCCCCGCTCGGGGAGCGCAGAGCCGCGGCGGCGCTCGCCCTGGCGCGCCAGGCCCTGCAGCTCGTCCTGCCGAACGCTGCTCCCGTCACGGCCGGGGTGCGGAGGGAGACCAGCCTGTCCAGAGCAGCGAGGAGCACGCTAGAGAGCGGACGCGGGCTGGGAACTGGATATACATCATCTCTGCCGTGCAGCACCTGGCGCAGGAGCTTCCCAGGTCCTGCCCTGTTATGGGGTGCTCTCCTGGCCCATTAACCGAGATGGGAATGCAGTGAAGTCCGAAGCAACATATGTTATATGTAATCTGTTCATAGACATATGTTATATGCCTGCAAATAAGCCTGTTCTTGTGCAATTTGCTTTGTGTTTTTAGAAAACACACCCTAACCCTCTGAGCCCAGCAAGCCATGAGATGATGGCTCATTCTTCTGTGCTCACCAAATGTAAAAAACCTTAAAACACTTTACAAATCAAGCATGAACAAATCTGTGATGAAAGACTAAACCTGTTAAGAGAAAGACAGTTTTGCCCAANGCCTGTTCTCATGCGACTTGCTTTGTGTTTGTAGAAAACACACCCTAACCCCTCTGAGCCCAGCAAGCCACGAGATGATGGCGCGTTCTTCTGCGCTCACCAAATGTAAGGAATCCTTAAAACACTTTATAAATCAAGCATGAACAAATCTGTGATGAAAGACTAAACCTGTTAAGAGAAAGACAATTTTGCCCAACAAGGCAGTGCGTTAATAAGAGACTTCCCAAGACGCGGCTCCTTTCATCCGCAGGCGAACGCGCGCGTCAGCGTGATCAGAGGCGGCGGGAGGCAGCTCTGCGCGCGGGAGGCGGCGAGACAAGCGCGCGCTGTAGGATGCTTCACATCGGGAAGGAGTATTAGTGGGTAATGAAAAGAGTAAACACAGTCGTGACAGCTCGCGACGCCTAGGAAGTTTCAGGGATGGAAATGCCTGTGCACAGGTGCATCCTTGAAGGAAGGGTGTGCAGAGAGATGCTGTGCGCTGCCGAGCAGGCGGCCGCTCGGGCTGACGGCTTCTCGGAGCCAGTGCCTGGCCTCTACCCTTCAGGTGCCGCCCTGAGCATTAAATCTGCCCTTGGGGTTTCTTGAGGTCTGTCCTTGAGCTGCGCGGGAGCCGGGGAGAGGAGCCTCCTGCTCGCCTGGAACAGCCAGCGTGACTGCGGAGAGTCCAGCAGCGCTTGGAGATCTTGTGGGGCTTTTTTAATATGACATTAAAAATATGACATTTTTCAATTCATCCCCAGGTTTAATTGCTCTCAGCAATTAAAGCTGAATCTATTTTGTATTTCTTTTTATTTTGCACTTACAAATCAGTTTGTAATTAGGGAATTGCACTTAGGAGAACCAGGAAAGCGGGCCAGAATACATCTCTAATATTTTTATACATGGGCTTGGGGATGTAACAGCTTTTAGATCTATAATATTGCTCATTTGGTCTTCATCAAATCAAATGCAGCGTTTTTAAATAACATCTGTGGCTGGCCTTAGACTGCTGTTAAGTAGTATAGCACTTAGTATATTGAAAACAGTATCTTAAACTGAAAAGGGAATCTGTGTTGCTCTGCTCGGGGACACCCTGCTCCGTCGCGAAGCGGTAGATACAGCGGCAGAGCACGCAGGACCCCGGGCACGTTCCCTCAGCCCGCACAGCCCTGCAGGGGCCGTTTTCCCCTTTTTGTGCCTGATTAAAGGAAAAAGCTCCCGACTAGAGCGCAGAGCCCTGCAGAGCCCTGCACAACCCCATAGAGCCCACAGAGCCCCATAGAGCCTCATGGAGCCCCGCAGAGCCTGTCCCTGCGCGAGCCCTTGCCCAGCCTCCCCCCGTCCTGCCCCCCGGACTGCTCTGCACCCGCAGCGGCTCCACGAGACGCTGGATGGGGACAGCCCGGGCGCAGGAGCGCGCTTGCTCCGCCACGGCCATTCCCGTCAAACTGAACACAGACGCATGATTAACATGACGGTGCTGATACCGCAGTCTCACATCGCGTAAATAATGCGTTATTCACTGGGCTTATAAAATGGAATAAGTTTGGGCTCTATCACCACCATCATTACTTGAAGAAACAGGCCTGGAGCTGGGAGAAACTATTCATCACAGATTAGCAGTTATTCTTGTCAGTTTAGATGTGAAGCAAAATACGTTATCTCAAGTTATGTCCAAAAACAACAGCTCTTGGGTTGAGTATAAGATAACCACAGATGCTTCCACATATCGGCTCTGAGCAGCATCCTAAATTCCTCAGCCAGGCACCCCCATTTCCGAGGGCAGCGGTGTCAGGATCTGAACGGGATACCATAGCAGCCGAATGGGAACATTCCCAGGGACAGGCCCAGCTCCGGGTAATGCAGCAGGAATCGGCGCTGCTGAGGAAGGCAGCGCTCCCCGGGCGCAGCCGCGTGGGGCCGTCACCCTCCGGATCCCCGTGGGATCCGTGCGGCGCTCCCGGGGAGGAGCGGGAGGCGCCGGCGGAGCAGCCTCCTCGCGGCCTCGGAGCGCGCAGGCTCCAACAACCAGCAGGGTCGCGGGCGGCCGCTCTCCTTGCCAAGGATTACGCAAGGCGCAAACGACCCGCCGGGCTCGCTGCGCTCTGCATTGCTGACAGTTTACAGCATTCGCTCCCATTGCAGAATCCTCCGCTTTTTTTCTACGCTGAAGTATTTGGCCTTGGCTGCTGGCCTGAGCTTACTGTACAGCTGAGATGCAACCGAGGGGTTACCAGCTGGTCACGGGTTTGCCGCAATCGCTTACCGGTAGCTTGTGAAAAGCTCGAATGCCTCAGAGTGTGTGAATGGGAAACCTGCCCCACAGCAGGAAGCACGACTGCAAACTCAATGAATTGCCCTGGTTCAGATTTGCCCGGGTGGGTTTTTTCGTTTGTTTCCACTTTTGACCATTTTCCTCTTTTGGCTGCGAAGCCGGGAACCGCCGCCCGGTGCCGTGTTCGCGGAGCAGCCGCTGCGGGAGGGCCGAGGCGCCCGGCTCCGCACCGCGATGGTGCCGCGCGGCCCGGCCGCGTCCTGGGATGCACCGGGCACCCCGGGCACCCCGGGCACACAGCCCCTGCGGCAGCGCTGCCAGACCCGCTCCGTCGCTGCCCCGGGGAGCTCGGGGACGGGCTCAGGGGCACCCAGGTACCGGCTTCCTGCAGCTCCGGGCGGGAAAGCCCTTGGCACGCATGGAAAGCTCAGGCTGTCCTTAAATGTTTCCCTTCATTAGTGCTTGGAATTCCTCAAAACTGTTTCTGGCTGCCCAGGATTGTTAGTCATTAAGAAACATTTTTAAACCTCAAGTGACTTACAGCACAATTTTAGTGACTTATTATTTTTGTATATATTACCTAACTCCGAGGAGGCTGCAGAAGGAATTGCAAGACAGGCCAGGACATTCTTCCAGCTAAGACAAGCATAAGAACTTTTAAAAATATATAATTCAAAACCAAATGCATTGCTAGACAACGACGCTAAAATAATTAGCTGAGAGGAGAAAAGCTACAGAACAAGAACTGGATAAGGAATTCCATACCCCACTATCATTGGACGGCTTCAAAGAAATGAATGCTTGTATTCCACTGGAATATATGAGTTATTATTTTAAAGAACATCCAGAAATATTTAAATAAACATTCACATATGAACAGACTTAAATATGATTAAGTATATCTACGCAGTCACTGAAGATTAATCGACTATACTTACCCTGCTTTATAGAAGTTCCCTCCCGACGTCAAGTTTATTGCCTGGTGTCACAGCAAGGTTTATAATTCTGAGAATGCTCCTTCTCCTCCCAGCTCCCTGCCAGAGGATATTAGCAGGGATCGGCGGCAGAGCCGGCCCCAGGCTGCACGGGACCGGCTGCGCCCGGGGCCGCGGGGTCCAAACCGCCCCGGCTCGAGCCTCCGGCACCGGCCTGTCCCACCGGCTCACCTGCTCTTCCCACAGCCAGTAACTAGCGCTGCTTAAAATCATCTTGGAATCCGTTTCAAAGATAAGCAAGATATTCACAGCTGCCTTCACACCCTTCTGAGACCCACGGTGCTATTCCACATGGAAATTCCCTGTCTTCCTTCACTGCTTCTCCCCTCCAGAAGGTGAGCTGGGCTGGATCTGCCTCCAGACAGCACGGCAAAATCTTAGCTTGATTTTGAAACATCAAAATTATACAGTAAATCTTGTAACCTTAGAAATCACTGAAGATGCCCAAGTTTACATTTAGATTATACAGGACATATTTGTAATATTTAAGAGTGATTTGGCAGCAAACTAATAATATTAGCGCACTGCGCATTGAGGAGAGATGCCCTTTTCCTTATATTTGTTGTTCAGAACGCTTCTCAAGAAACCTGTTGCTCCACCTTATGAATTATGTGTGCTACATGAAGCATTATACAAGCAACATAAAGGTGTTCTATGAGCAAAACTACCCTTTAATTTCAAAAATTCTTTTTTTTTTTTTTTTTAAAGAAATAGCAGTGAGGACTTTCCATGGACTTATAATGCTGTTGATCAGGCTCGTTGATGCAGACAGTTGTGATCTCAGCACGTGGGCCATTTCCACACTGGGAACAATATAGATTCTACAATATAGATGTTTTCCTGAATTAGGAAAAAAATCTACTTAATTAGTGAGTGCTTTTTGATTGAGGACAAAAGTCAGTTTCTGATGAATATGTTGAAAGTGCCCTGCACAGCAAAAGGGGTCTTTTTGTGAAAGAAAAAGCAGCATATGATCTTTTTTAAAATTTAAAAGAATAATAGGAGGCTTTTAGTGGCCTTTTTTTCTAATATTGGTAACTGGACAACAAGGAACAAACACATTTTACTGTCCTTAATCATTTACATGTGGCATGTCACTCCGGAATTTTTCCTCAATAGAAGCCTGAATCAAATGGCAGAAGTGAAAACTTCAAAGTTGAAGTAGATGAAAAGTTGGTGAAAAAGCTAACTCATTTGGGTAGTGAAATTGAGCAATCGTTTCTAGTAATGTAGTGAAACAAAATACGTTGAGTAACACCGTTTAACTAATCCCTTGATTGCAAGAACTTCCGAAATTTGTGGCAATCTAAGAAAAGAGTCTCAATTTGCTTCCAGGGAGAAAAAGGGGAGAACCGGCAGCACGTGGTGGGACCGGCGGTTGAAGGATGAGCCGTGGGGCTGCTCACGAGCGGTGACTCAGCCCCTGTCCCGCTCCACAGATATTTCCCCCTGGTGCTTGCAGAGGATGGGAGTTGCGAGAACCAGAAGGTGGGAATTGCCCAGGCTCAAAGTGCACTTCAAGCCCCGCTCGAACTGGACTCGTGTTGGGTCTCCAGGCCCGGGATGCGGCCAGAATCCACATCCGTGAGCCCTGTGTATCTGCCCTCGCCTGTCGCGTGCGGCGCGAAGCAGCTCCCGCTCCGGCTGCCCAGAACACCACATTCCTGTGCTCCAGCCAGCCCTGCGCAAGGCTCGGGAATACGGCATTTTGATAACGTAGTTAGGGCTTAGCATGGCTGGATGAGTAATAAATTGGCCAAGAAATGAAACTGATTTTAAAATGACCCTCTTAGAAAAGAAATCCTTTCAAGGAACTATTAACGTTCCTCTCATACTTGCAGGAATGACTTGAATCTCTTATCAGTTTTGGATCTTCAGACACGCAGAGAGAAAAGCAGCCTTTGACGCAGGGGGGAGACGACCCTCTCGATGAGCTGCAGAGCTCATCCCTAAACCTCATGGGCAAATCCCGCATGGAGACGGGGCCTCCCCGAGCCGGCCGCGTCCGCAGCTCGTGGGGAGCGTCCGCTCGTGCGGACGCTCCCCACGAGCTGCGGTCGCGGCCGGCTCGGGAAGGCCCTGTTCTCTTGGAACAGCGGGATGAAAAGGTACGGCAAGGAAGGAGAAGAAAAAAGGGAATTAAAAAAGGGAAGGAAAAAAGAGAAGGTAAACTGGACACAAGAAAGTTTCAGTTTTGAAGTCCTCAGCGCAGTTGGAGAGCCCAGCTGAGGCCCGCTGGACCCCGTACAGTACGCGCGGCCGCCGCTGCCAAGGGGTGAGGTCATTTGGGAAGGAATTTTATTTATTCAGGAAATATTTCTGGAAATATTTACATGTCAAGATTACATGTTTAAATTCTTGACAAAACAAGCTCTAGGCCACATGCGCGTTTTCTAAAGACTTTTGCAAGTCTTTCTTTCAGTTTTCCTCCACGCGAAGGGCTTCACTGCATTAGCGTTCTGGTGGCGGCAGCAGATCCTCTCTCTAAGTTCAGGGGATAAAAGTCTCTTTGAGGCCTCAGGCTCCCAGCTGAAAAGGAAGCTGCAATTTCTTTGCAGCGCAAAGACATCAAGGAAAGGAAGTGGCTCTGTGCAGCCACGCTACCAACAGGATATGCAATGAGATCAATGCAGAGGTGTAAATTAAGCAAAGTTCCTGCGTCTGAACGGTGCTCGGGACTGTCGGGGTCAGCTACATCAAACAGAGGCTGCAGGATTAGCTGTAAGCACGGCTGGGAAGAGAGAGCAGCAGAGCCCTGAGCTGGTCCACGGACCTGGAGCAGGAGAAGCCCAGGGAAGCGGAGCTCGCGCTCGGGATCCCCAGGACACTGTGTCCTCGGAGAGGGTCTGCTCTGCTGCCGCTCCGTCGGCCACAGAACAACCTCCTGCAGTCACCGCGGCCCTTAACAGCGACCTCCAGAGAAAGCCGGGAAGTGGCTCTCATCCTGCTCTGGGGGAATAACTTGGCGCTGGGAATGTTACAGGCAAGCCCTGCCCCGTGTCGAGTTCATGGTGCAAAACGCGCTCCCCGCAGCTCGTCACACATCTGGGCCAAAATTCTGGCTCAAAAGACATCACATTTAGTGGCTACCAAGCACTTCCAAGAGTCTTAGGTGACCTGCAGACAAACCTGACAACAGCAGCACGTGGAATGAAATTCTATCCTGTTGGAAATGACTTCACACTTAGTTAATAGTTTGCAATTCTGCAAGAATATTACCTAGTAATGAGAACAGGTGCTTGGAGGTAATATGCAAAAAAACAATCCCTCTGTAGAGTTTTCATTCATGAGAGGAGCTTAATATTCTACTTGATCACAGTAGAAGGGGAGAAAATGATGAGCGAAGGTAGGAAATAGCTTCCATGTGGGAAATGGCCAGACAGCTGCGACTCTTGAGGCTGCAAGAGAGAGGACTGGGGGACGGGGACCACGGCAGACACCTAGAGAATGAGCACCGAGCACACAGGAGCTGAGTAAGGAGCCCACTGCTCCCCCATGCATGACCCTGTGCACCGAGGGGAGCTCTCCACAGTGACACCGGAGCTCCCCACGGTGACACTGGAGCAACCCACGGGGACACTGGAGCAACGCACGGTGACACCGGAGCTCCCCACGGTGACACCGGAGCTCCCCACGGAGACACTGGAGCTCCCCACGGTGACACCGGAGCTCCCCACGGTGACACGGCCGCGGCCGCAGCAGACACCACACGTGCACTGTGGTTCAAAGGGCTGACACATTTTTGGAAGAAAGAAGAAAGAAGAGCACTCAGCAGCACGGCGGTTGTTTTCCTCTGTCCCCTCCGCCCACGCATAAGGAACAGAGTTTATCTATGCCAGGGTATTTTAAGCCAGAATATGAAGATAGCATGAACTGACGATGGGATAAATGGATTATCATTTCCAACATGCTATGATATCTACTCTGTTTTTTTCACAGTTATTAACAAATTTATGAGGTTCATACCTAATTCCCAGAAATGCAGGGGAACTATGGCACAGCATCTTAACGGAGGCCTGGAGGTGTGTATAATATCTCTCAAACTTATATCTAAATCTATGTCTCCATACTTCACCTGAAAGGGTAAAATCAGGCAAAAATCAGGCTAATTAGAGCTGGACAGTGCAGTGAGATTCTGATTATGCAGAAAGATTAGGGCAATATCAGCTTATCTGGTTAATCATCAATCACAGGCATTGGCATGAGAAGGAAACGCAAACAGTTCATTGGAAACTTTTATCTCATAACCGGTGCCAATGGCTCAGCTTCCCAAAGTGCAAATTCACCAGGAGTAGACACAACCATATTCCAAGTTTTCATGGAAAAAGGCAGAAAAGAAAAGAAAAGAAAAGAAAAGAAAAGAAAAGAAAAGAAAAGAAAAGAAAAGAAAAGAAAAGAAAAGAAAAGAAAAGAAAAGAAAAGAAAAGAAAAGAAAAGAAAAGAAAAGAAAAAGAATGTTTCTTATGGTTTAACCTTGCTATGCATTCATAGTGAAACATCAGAACCTTCCTGCCTGAGGTGCTGCACTCTTTTATCACTTGTTACTTGTTATGTGGGTTCTGCTCCAGACCTTCCATTTCCAATGGGAAGAGGTGCAACCACAACCCCAGAGCTCCTGCTGACACCGGTAACGTCTGTGCTTCCTTCCTATCTGGCCAGATCCTTCCGATCTCAGAATATCTCAGAATACACCAGAAAAGCAGTTGTCTCACGGAGGTAATTTCTAAGCATTTTTGAATGGGGAAACCCCTCAACTTCTCAACACTCTCTAGTGTCCATCTGCCGTTAATACCCTGCGTTGCCCCAAGCTGCTGTCTCAGCTCCTCCTGTGGCTGCGGGTAAATCCGCCCGCGTTTGCATCTCCAGCTCCTCGCTCAGCCCTTTCCCGCTGGAGCTTCTGCCCCGGAGACACGTCACCCCCACGGCTCCCCCCACACACCCTTCCCCACCCGGGAATAACGCTTGGTTTTAACCAGACGCCTTTCCAGTCCCGTCATTCTTCCTTGACTACCTTCAAGTCCATGTTAGCAGCTCGGGTTCCCTTCATGGGGACAGCTGGCCTTGCCAACGGAAAGGAACTGGCATCTGCTATTGAGGTGGCGTGACTGGATGTATTTTCACATGGGAAAACACTTTCTTATAGAACGAACAGATATTTTTAGTCAGAATTTACTTTTAATGTCCACTACAGCAAGAAAAACTCAGAAGAGAGGAAGTCCGGATGAGGAAACGGAGTGTCCGTCCGTCCCGAAACGGCCAGGGCTGCTGGGGCCGTGCGATGCCGACGTCGCCGGGCTCGCGGGCCGCCGGCGCGGAAGCAAAGCGAGAAACAAAGTGAGAGGCAGGAGCAGAACCAGCTCGGGTACCTCAAACCAGCTCGAAATCCTAACCACTGCCTGAATGCTCATCAGCATTTTTTATAGGATGCGTATGACGATAAATGCAAGAATATAATATAATTCAGATGAGATTGGGGAGATGCTAAAATATAGGAGCCCTGGGATTAACAGCTGAACTAATATTACAATTGTCATCACATTAAAATGATCTCAGGAGCCTGCAATATTGATATAACTGTGGTGCAAAATCAAAATCTCGTCATTTATAACAGAAAAAAAAAATGTTCCTGGCACACAGACAACTAGTTATGCACGAGTGCAGCGCATACAAGCCACAGAGTTAGAAAAGCCCCAAGAGATGTGGTAATTCTGCAAATATAACTATTCAGGATATTCAAATGAAAAAAAAATCCGTCTTAACCACACTCCTCAATCAGTTATTTACATAATTTTAGGGAGCTGCTATTCTGCCTATTTTTCCTTTGATATTCCTTATTTCTTATCATTGCACATTTTTGGTAATGAATCTACATGAAAGACCTTAATATAAGCTAAAAAAATCCTTGTTTACATGGCTGTGCGGGACAGTAAACAGCAGTCATTTGCTGCCACAAACAGCTTCATTATAACCATCCTTCAGCAGAGTCGAATTCTCAATGTTTTCATTTCTCTTAAAAAAGGAAGGCTCTGCCTGCGCGGCCGGGTCCTCGCACAGCCCCTGCACACCCTTATTGAAGCCTCTTCCCCCAGAACTTGTTTTCACGCCATCTCATGAGCTCCTCATTTCTGCGGGAGGACGCGAGGCTGCTCTGCCCTCGTGTGCATTTAATGGTCAGACACATATGCCCGCAGGCAGCAAGGGGTCTGCTTCAGAGCGGATCCCTCGCAGTGCTTTCCCCTATGTACATACACATGTACCGCACTCACAGAAGGGCTGAGGTTGGCAGGGACCTCTGGAGATCCCCTAATCCAGCCCCCTGCTCCGGCAGGGACACCCGGAGCGCATGGGCAGGGACACGGTACCTCAGGGGCTGTGTGTGCCTGGGTCACCTCTGCTCCCCGCAGGTTTTCGGGTACCCAGAGCGAGCCCCGTGTCTGTCAAAGCCGCCTCTCGCGCGCGCACAGTGATTCAGGACGAGGGGGTAAGGCTGGTTTTTGGAAACCTCTACGGGCAGCAGCGGCAGACCCGTTCAGCGTGGAGAAGTCAGGTCCCACTGGCCTTAGAGAGTAAAACATCAAAATAGACCTTCTATTCAGCAGGCGCATACTTGGTTTCTGAGCAGATGAGATCATGGTTTGAGATAACAATTGCATTCTTTTTATTCCCATCCCGAAACAAAATCTGGATTGTAGCCACCCGTGTAAACGCTGCTTGGCTGCTGCCACGAGATGCTGAGTGCATCCTTGAGAGCTGCCACTCACACTAATACTGCTGCTACCCAGACGGAGCCTGATGCACAGATGACTCGGAACCAGGCTAATTGTGGCCTCGGACGCAGGCACAGGGTGCACTTAGCTGCGCGGGGGGAATGTTCCTGTGACTAAGCCTGGGAGGCGGATGGCCGCGGCGCCGCCATCCCCCTTCTCTCCCGCTTCCCGCTCGTGCAGCTGGGCTGCCCGCGCTCTCTTCAGCTCTCGGTTTCTGCTGCCAGCAGGCGATGAAGCCCAACCTGCCACTAATCCCGTTCCAGGGAGCACAAAACACCGTGACTTGGGCGCTCCCGAGCAGGCCCCTTCCGAGCGCTCGTCTGAAAACACAAGGAATTTGAAGAGAGAAGCTAAATGGGCACCTTAGACTCTACATTTAGCAGCCTAAGTAATAGCACAAGCATGACATTCAGATGTTTACTTTAGAAAATGTATACCCATAATGGATTGAAAGTGCTGAAAAATAAAGAAAGAAGTGCTTATTCCTTCACGATTTGGAGGTAAAATGAAGAAATAGATATTTTACCTGCTAATATTTAATAAAAATAAAAGCCTAACTACTCCGTTTGCCAGCATGTGGAGTAAAATAAGAATTATATTAACTTTTTATATTTGCATTGTCTCAGTTTGGAAAAGAAAACTGATTTGAGACCTCTTTGATTTTTCCATGAAGGAGGCTCAGTGGAGCAGGGAAATGCCAAGGTCTATGAATCGAATGAAGTGCTCCAGCTATTCTAGCGCTCTCTCTTAGAAACACATCATTGTAAGTGGAAATGCAAATACTGTATGCTCTTATTGAGGTTGTAATTAATGTATTTGGGAAAGGAACCAATAAAAATTACTTTTTATAACAGTGAGCCTTTATATAAAGTTGGACTATTTAAAAACATGTACACTCCGTAGAGGTAGAGAGTCAGGTGTCACGCCATATTTATGAACAGTCAAGGTCGAGCTGATTTTCATAAAAATCTTCAGCAAGGGTTTCTAATTCCGAGGCTCGGCTTACAGGCCCAGGCACTCATTCCTTCTGCAAGGCCGAGCACTTGCAGGGCCAATAAAGCATCTCGAAAAGTCAATCCTGAAGTTCGGATCTGCATGCCGAGCCCACGGCAAACCTCAGCCCGTGGAAAGCTGGGCGGGATCTGCAGCGAGGAGGGCAGTGGGGCACCCCGCGTCCCCCTCGCTGCCACCCGGACGGAGCTCCCATGGGCGACCCTGCTCTGCGTTTGCCGTGCTGGAAATCCCGGGAAATCCTGGGAGGGGATCCCTGAAGAGGCCGGTCCATGGAGCACCCCCAGTGCGGACACGGCGTGTCCTCGACGGCGCCGCACCGGAGTCCTGCGCGCCGTGGAGCCCAGACACCCGTGCTGGCCACCCAGAAAGGCGGATCAAAGCGATGGCTGCTGCGTGGGGCTGCTCTTCGTGCTGGAATGTGGTATTAATATTAATAGAGCTACAATTTGATGGAATGTGTTTTTTATAAAAGGGATTAACTGTGCCGGCCTCCCTTGGCTGGTGGCGGCGCGGCCCCGCTGGCGAGCAGATGACAACGCGCGGTGGCCCCGCGGGGACAGGAGCGGGGGCCTCCCGGGCTGCCCACGCGCAGCAGCGGGCGCCGCGGCCCCGCTCGCCACGAGGGAGCTTAATGGCAGAAATCTCATGCATCAGAGGGAGATGATTAATTTTCTTCCTGCTAATTAATGAAACGAGACAATTTTCCTCCTACTATAAAGAGCCTGATCCAGAGTCCAGCATGATCAGCAGAAAGACTCACGTGGTCTCCAGTGGAATTTGCACCAGGGTCACTTCGTGTCTTGCTCCACCAGAACCTACATCGACATTTGGAAAGGGAGACTGTGAGATTCGCAAGGAACGAGATCATCTTTCAGAAAGAAGGATGTTTACCTACATTTTCTCTGCTGCTAAGGCAACTGAAAGAGTGCGTTGTTGTTTTGGTTTTAATTAAAGTTTTTAGCATTCATCTCAGCCACCATATTGGCTTTTTAAAATACGAATAAATATTAGAAAGCAGATATATTCTATGCTCCCTGTTCTGCATTTCTCCCCCGCAGCTCTCAGGATTTCCTCCGTGCCGCACGGTTCCGAGCGTCCCGTGCCAAACAGCGCAGCCGCGGCAGCCGGCCCGCGCGCCCACAGCACCCGCGTGCAAGGAGACCGCATTTCTGGAGCGTTCTGTAAGCGCCGGTCCTCAGAGCACCCCGCGAGGGAGCCCAGGATCACCTTCCTACTTTGGAAATACGGAGAATCATTCCCAGACATAAATTTCAGCACTTGGATACCACGGTGATGGGCTCCAGGTCAAACCCACTTAGCCATTGCCAGCACTCAGTAGAAGTGAGAAATCCCAACGCCCGTGGGCTGGGGGATTCCAAGGGAGAAGAAAAAGAGGTTTTTGTCAAGAAATGCCTCTTGATGAAAACTGAACGGTCCGCAGGAGCATTTCGCTTTTGATCAACCTCCAAGGGGCTCCTGAGCAGCATTCCCCACTGCCCGCGGTCCTGCACGGTGCCAGCCCCCGTCACAGCCCTTCCCGGCCACCACTGCAGGGCCACCGGCACCTGCGCACCCGGATCCGCGTCCGGAGACACCGGCACGTCTCCAGTTGCCCCTCTGGGCCCGTGAGCAGGTTGTTGTGTAGGAATAAACACGGCGCTGGCTGCAGCGGCCCGCGGGCAGCTCTCCGTGCTGCCAGGGCTCAGGATGGGCACGGGAAGGGGCGGCAGGACAGGCCGGCACAGAGCGCCGGGCAGGATTCCCGGGATGCCGCTGCGGGGGATCCCGACGGGGCCGTGCCCCTCTGCTCTGGACGGTGCTGGGGGCACAGGGAGCGCTCAGGGGAACACAGCGGCCGTATTAACGAGGCCGGGAGGGTGCGGGCTCCCCGGTTTCACTACGCAGCAGGGTAAATCACCGTGCACGGCACACAACAGCTCTTTTCCCTTTAAATGCTTCACATACCGAATTAAACAGCACTCCTCCCCGTACACACGCACAAATAAATAAATAATCGTAATGAATCAAGTCAACCATACTTTCAATTAGTCTCAGCTGTTATTTCACCATCCTGTGGAAGGCCTGTCTGCAGCGATCAGAAATAGGTTACACATGGCCTCATGCAAGGAGACATGAAATAATTGCTTCAATCTGAATGAAGAGTAACTAATTTTCTTCATGTATTATTCAGAATGACAGGGACATTACTGTAATAATTCCTGACTTATTCAATATTCTGGAGAATGGTGGAGAAAAACGCATTTCCAGCCACAGGAAGTGGTATCAGCTCCTTCTCACGGCTGAACCTCTTCCTCGCTTTCCTATTTATTTTTAACAAGATTTCTTGAAAAATTATTCCCAGTCACATCTGAAAGATACTGCTTCTCGCAGCTAAATGCATGTGGCCTGGAAGTAGGAGCAGAGCTCCCTTCTGAGCCCATGGACTCCTGCCCATGCTCCTGCTCTAGTAAAAATAGACTTTGTCACCGAGGGATGAAGGACTTTTTCATGCTACTTCTTTCCCTCTGTATGTCAGCAAGGAGGAAAGGACGACTTGGTAACTCACTTAGCAATAAAACTAGTTAATGACTCCGAGAGAGTTCTTCCAGAGAGGACACTTTTAAATGTTAATAAACAGACTTGTTTGTCAGTTATTTATGTCCCTGCACATTGTTCCATTGAATAGCAGAGCTTTAAAAAAATCTGCACCATGATTTAGTGAACTGGCACTGATTAAAAAATGAAGGGGGCAGTAGTCAGTATCTAATGAAGAGTAGAGAGACTATAAAATGAAACTGCAAAACAGGGAGACAAATAAAATGAAAGTCAGAAGAGGGACAAGACAGGAAAGATTGCAGTGCGTGGGCTTCTACACATCTATATTTCAGCTTTTTAATGAAAATAAAAATGATAAAAATCTTATCGCTTTCTTTGCATAAGCTTCAAATGTAACATGGATTTGAAATCTTTAGATGACTGATCAAATGCTGGATTTTTTTTTTCCCTTTTCCTCTATAAAATTTATCCAAGATGAAGAGCAATGAATGAAAAGTAAGAGAAACTCCAAATACAGCTTTTGTCCAGGGGATGCTGTTAGAAAAGCATCTGGGGACGCCCCTGCGGTGAGGAAACGCCAAGGAGTCGGACGGGGCCGCAGGCGTCCTGGGGCAGCCCACGGTGCAGAGCCTCCCTGCGCCGGCTCCGCGGTCCCCACGGGGACGTCCCAAGTCGGGAAGTGCAAAAGGATACGGAGATAAAGCAGGCAGCGCCTGTTTACAAGTACTTCCCCTTCCCCTCATCTTTATCTACTTTCAACAACCTTTATCAGCAGGATTCCGCTCGTGGCGCGCGGGTGGCCCCGCGAGCGGCCGCGGCGCGGTGGCCGGAGCGTGCGGGAGCCGAGCGGGAGCCGAGCGGGAGCCGCGTGCCCGTGCAGGACCTGGCTGCAGCCAAACCAGCCTTTGGTGAAGGTGCTCGAAACGCGGAGGGAAGATTCCTGCAGTAAGAAGCGCGTGAAGGAATCGAGGGATGTGCGTACTGCCAGTGCCTTAGCTCCCGCGCGCGGTTAGGAGAAAGGAGGTCTAAACACATCTAAGGTCGTCCCGAACGCCTGCGGAGCCCTGGCTGTGTGGGGCCGGCGGTGCTCGCGCCCCAGGACGTGGCCGGGTGCGTTGCTGTGCCGAGGGCTGCAGCCCCGCGCGCCCGCGTCGCCCCGCACGCGGCGTTCAAGGACCCTCCGGCCCAGCCGTGCCTGCAGGCGACGCCTCCTTATCCGGCGTCTAGTCAAAACAGCAGAGTGAGGACTCAGCAGCTAAACAAAAGGCAAAAACACAGTTCTCTCCCTCTGGCTGAGTATTATGCAGAAGTCTGCAAGACATCATAAATCAGTCTGAAAACTGGCAGAGTTTTTTTAAGCACATACATGTAAGCTGGCAGCGCTGGCATGCACGTACCGTCAGGTGCGAGCTTCCAGCACTCCTCGGTGACTAATTAGGATGTTTGCAATTAAACAGCAGCGCTGTGGTTGTTAAAACAATAACATTTTGTTCACTAAACACTGAACACATAATTTACTTATCTTCCTGCTTCCTGCTGCCAAGCGGCAGATGCAAGATGATCCCCACTCCTCTCCTCTAACCAGTGAGGTGGCCACGGCTAACGCAGGTCCAGCAGCTCTGCTCTGAGAGGATCCATGCCCGGGAAAACCTCATTCCCATCAGGAGTTCTCATTCCCATCAGGAGACCCGCGGCCCGCAAATTCAGGATTAGCTCAGTGCTAAGAGTTCACCAGGAGTTCTCCATGGAGAACGCGCGAGCTGCAGAAGGCTGAGCCTGCACACTGAATGGTGCCTTACGGACAGACCACCCGGCTGCAGGAGCTTTCTGCAGTTCCTTTCCTGGTGCATTTCCCAGTCACTAGTATTTCACTGCAATTTAGGGCCTGAAGTAATATGCTAACACAACACATTGTGTTAAAAACAAAAGAAATGTATGTATCCACATGAGTCTGGGAAATGGTGCTAAGGAAAACACTACCATGAAATTCACGGAGTATCTGCGGAGCAGGACATCCTGGCGCTGGCGTGGCTAAGTGGCTACAAGCTGGAGACAGGCCCTGAGGATGAAGTGTCCTCAGGCTGGAGCTGGGGCTGTTCTCAGCATGGAGAGTGCTCCCACGGCGGTTTTCCAGGCAGTGCAAATGCGGTCTCTGCAAACACGTCCCCTTTCTGTGTGGGACATCTCATGGAACACTGCAGGAAAAGGCAGCAGGGCCACGGCCAGCGGAGCAGGGGCAGCGGGAGCCGCGTGCCCCGGGGAAGGACGGCAGCACCGCGATCGCGTTGTGCAGAGCGCAGTGCTCAGCGCGCAGCGGCCCTCCGAGCAGCCTGCACCTCCTGGCACCCAACCGTCCCGCCTGCGCTCTGGGATCGCTCCTCAGCCCCGAACGTAGCCCTTCTGCGAGCGAGCGTGAACCAGCTGGCTCCCACCTCAAACACGCGCTCGCCTTCGGTCAGGGCTCAGCTATGCGGGCCGGTCTGCGAAGCATTCAGAGCACAATAGGCAATTTTGCTGTAGCGCTCACCGAAAACAAGCCAGAAATTCCTCACAAATGTATATGTAATTATTCCCATTTTCCCTGGCCTTGCTTGAACCTCCAAAGCGTTCCCAGAGGAGGGAGGCTGGATGCTGCGCAGATGCAGGGGCGCTCGCAGGTAGCGCAAAGCAACGGCCTGGGCGCCGCGCGGGGGATGCAGCAACAGCTCCTTGCTCTCCACAGCTAGAACAGAAATTTCTTTCCCTGATTATCCCCATCAGCAGGGCTGAGAAAACGCTCTGGGCTGGTTACATTCACACGACAATGATCAAATTCTCATCGTGATAATGGTCTGTCACCCCTTCTGTGGCTACACCCTTCAGTCCTCCATTCACAGACTTGAAGAATATTAATTACTGCTTTGATGTAGATAAGATCACTGCTTATCTCACCTTGTTTTGTCTTGCAGCTGCTAAGAACATTCATGCAGATTGTCAGGTAAGATTTTGTTCCTTTAAAAAATAAATTAGAAAAGCCATCTGGACAGTTTTTTAAACCCGGCTCAAGCTCCTCCAGCTGTTGTGTGACCTCATCCTTTATTAATTTCTGTAGTCTCTCACCTACCATTGAGATCAACCCTACAAGTGTATAATTTCCTGATTTCTTTCCAGCTCCTTTATTAAAGATTGGCGTTAGATATTTGCTCCCCTTGACTCCCTCGATAATCCTCCTTCTCTCCAAGGAGTTGTTAAGGAGCAGATGATATATCACACATTCCTTTATAGCAACAATAATTGTTCTGCTTCGGGAACAACTGTGGCTTATATACTGGAGCTTGTCTGAAATTGTTTTTCTTCTTTCTCTTATTGCTAGGGAAGATATTGGCACCAAAATATGATTTTAGAGCTCATGTTCTCCTATTTTTTCCCTTACCTGAAGTCAACGTCGATCCTATGCTGGTGATGCCACCATTGACATCAGTATAAATGAATCAACGTTATAAACAGGAAGCAGGAGTGACAGTGGCAATTTCAGGAGGTGCTTTCCTTTGTTTTCTATTACTGCAGACAGGACTCACAAATCACAGCACGTCTGGAGCACCCAGCTCTCACCCCGCGCTGATCCCCAGCTCCGCAGAGACGCCCCAGCCCCTGCCTCAGGAGCAGCCGCCGCTCTCGTGGGGACACGTTTGGGCCATCGATCTCTGTCCTGGGGGCGAAGAGAGAGGAGTGAAAACAGCCTCTGTACAGGACCAGGGCACAATATTAATGTCTTTCAGCTCGAGGCTTTTGCTGCCGCAGAAGCAGCCCATTTATCAAGCCCTGAGCGTGGATGTGGTCTAGGACCTGCAATCAGCGAGGGGCGCCCGGCCCAGCACCCAGGCGGGTTGGTCCTCTGCTACTCTCTTTACATGAACTTGCGGCTCAGAGTTCAGCTCCGCATCTCAGCACTTAGGACCCAGAAGCTCCAGACAAACCCGATGCTTCCACTCGCTTCATGACGGTGCCGTATCGTCCCTCTGAACAAAGCTAAACTCTCCGTTCCCACTTGTGGCCTCCGCGCCGCTTCGCTGACGTGTTCCCACCAGCCCGGGCGACCCTTAGCGGCACGAGGGCTGCGGGACGCGCAGCGGCCTGGACCAGCACCTCCCTCCCAGCGGGAAACGGAGCCAAGAAACACAGGAATGACAGCAGCAAAGGAAAACCGTGCGTGAAATACATACCATCAAATCAGGGTGAAAAATCTTAATGTTCACAATATTTAAGATTTGCAAGCCATTTATGATCAAGTGTCTTATCTCTGTTTATAATTTCTCTCCTTTCCTGGCCCAGCGGCACTTTGGCAATGCATCACTCGCTAGCCCAAGGCAGCTCTTAAAATCGCAGAATAGCTACGACCCGCGCTAGCTGCGCATTCCCATTTATTAACCCCTATTTATATAAACACAATTTACAGTCACACAGTCCTCAAGATCAGCGCAGTCGGCCGTGCCAGGTGAGCGTTCCACCAGGCCTGGCTCGCGAGGGCAGGGAATCGCCGGGAACCGGGGAGGCTGCGCTGGGCGCTCGGAAGCCACCGGAGGAAGGGCCAGGGCAGGGGATTCCTTGGGGAGAGGGAAGCAGGAGGACAGAGGGATGGGATCCATGAGCCTGGATAGCGGTAAATGGCTCTGCTTTCACGGCAGCTCAACACCCGAAACCCGCGCAGGGATTCTGCTGGTTCCAGTCTCACCCGGGATCAGCGGAGCTCCCGCAGAGCATCCCGGCGGAGCGAGCGCAGGACCGCGCGGGAGGCACCGCTCCTGCCGCCGCGGAGGCGGGAAGGAGGCACCGGGCCTCGGCCCGACCCTCCATCCCAACCCTCCGTCCCGCGGCAGCTTCCGCTCCCACTTTGCGGGAAACGCAGACAGTGTCCCCAACGGGTGTCAAATAAATGAGTGATTTATAAATATTTGCATCCTATAATTGTCTTTAGGAAAGATCGGCTGGGTGAAAGCTCACTGGGGCCATTTTTCTGTGCGGAACAGCTGAATTGCTAACAAGTTTCATTTCCACCACTCAAGCAGCTAATAGGCAATCTCTTAGTCTGATCACACTCCTGCTTCCAAATGGCACTTCACAAGGGAGCACCTTTAATCTGACATGTTCTTGCAGCATTTTGTATGGGAAATGACTTTCCAGACTATCTGAAGGTTGCTGGGATGAGTCTTTCTATTATGAGATGGTGCCCTTGAGTGGTAGGAAGCAGAGTATATGGCTCTTAGTGGAGAGGAGGGGAAGGGAAAACAAAGAGCTGGAAATTAAACACGGCCCGAGCTGCTAATCTGAGTCCTTTCCGGGGACAGAGACGGCAGCAGAACAGGTCGGGGTCAGGACATCAAAGGTCTCAATGCTTTTCAATAAATCACTGTTGTACGATGAAATTACATCTTGACTTGTGCTTAAGGGCTAATTCTGAGTTTAATTAATCTATTGAAACAGGTCCTGAGGTTGGTCTAAGACGGGCACTAGTGAGAGCAGCATTACGTAGTTAGGAGAAACGCAACATGAAGAAATGAGCCTGTGAGCCTCTCCTGAAACTACGAAGATAGCAACTTAGGGACTTGATTAAATACTTCAACCCTGTTCTCTTCCTGATAGATTTTTTTTTCAACACTTATCTTATATTTTAGAGGGCTGCAGCTGAAGAGCAGAAGCAAAAACCTGGGAAAATGGTGAAGATAATGTAACCCCATAGGCTACGTTCACTTGTACATGAGCGGTTTTTGCATCACAGCAGTCCTCATCCTGCCCTGGGAGGGCCTGCACGCAGACCCTGAGGCTTGGGCACCAGGTCACAGCGCTTGCTTACAACGTCCAACCTTTCCCGTTTCTGCATGGTGGGCACTGCGGTGCACGCAGGGTGACAGAAACCAGCTCAGCTTTGCCACCAGGTAGGAAAAGCCAAAAAACTCAAATGGATGCTAGAAAAAGCTGTCATACTGTAAGACCTCTTCTCTATCTACATTTTAAACAACTGTTCTGAACATGGACCATAAGTAAGAGAATCCAATCTAATGCTAATCCAATAACAAAGTAAGATCAAAGCTATACTATTTGGTCACAAAATAAAAAAAAATGTTTCTTTTCAGTAAAGAATAGAGGAAAAAAAAGATGCTTCTCCTAAAAATTGCTAAATACCCTCACTCCTCTTGTATGCTGAGAATCCCCTTTTTTAGCAGCATCAAAGATTATGGATATTTTTAGTTGATGCAGAACTGCACAGCTGAGGGATGAATTCTGGTGCCAGGGGCCCTTGGGACTCACCCCAACAGGCAGGGCCTGATGCTGAGTGCTCCCTTCTGACCCCGCAAACCGTCGTCTCCGGCAGACAAGTCTGTTGCTGATGAGGAATGCTGAAACAGTGTGGAGAAGGGGATGAAACACCTGGGGAGATGGGAGCATTTTAATAATGCCTATTTTTATATCTACTAGATGCCGACCATCTGAGCTAATAGAATGTAATGGGAAGACTAGATTTAGTCATTTTCATTATTATTAGGCCTTGATGTACTTCTGTCAACTCCAAAATACTCATTACATGTAATTAGGAACAAGATTAGAGTGCAGTTAAGATGCAGAATAATGATGCAGCTCAACAAGGGCCAGTGGAAAAAACAACCCACTTAGGAAAACGTCTCAAAAGCGCTGAGCAGAAGAGGGCATTTAAGAAAATGATAAAGATGAAACTGGTGCTAAATAATGAAGAAGGGACTTTGAAGTGGGAAAAAGCTGATAAGCAGAATCAAAGCATTTGATGACTATATCTCCCTCTAAAATGAATCCCTTGTGTTTATTTATATGTTTGAAGTAATATTAGTAAGATAATTCCCTAAGAACCAATCTGTGTGTCTTTTCCATAAACTCCCATCCCAAATGGCATAATTAATTTCACAGTTGTATAGAATAATAACAAAAATCCATCCTTTGGGATGTAGGTGGTAATTTCTATCTGACAGAAACTGCGATTAGACGCAGCATATAAAACTTTTTGGTAATTTATTCACCAGAAATTGCCATATTACATCTATTGAAGGACCAGTGATATGAAACTTAACAAGCTGATTTTTCAGTCTGATTTCCTTGAGCCTTCTCCAATTTATTAAATCAAAATTGTAGATTAGCTTTAATATGAAATAAGATTTTTACATTTGAAAGTAACATACATCAGAATTTGCCAAGAAGATAATGACACAACTAGCAAACTGTGTGTAGGAAGATTTTGGAAATTTTTGAAAATTTCTCTAAAAATAGAGGCGAAAAGTCAGGAAGAAAAGTCAGGAAGGGCTAAGAGGCGCCCGCTCCCGGGGCTAACAGGGATTTCTGCCTTGAGCTTTGGGGCGCCCTGCATGGGTGGGCAAGCGCCTGTGCAGAGTCTGGGGCAAAAGGAACCTCTCCCCTAGCCGGGACAGGCTGGAGAACACGGCCATCCCTTCCCTCCCCTGCAGACTCGCCCGCCGGAGCAGCACCCGTCCTGCCGTCCTCCGCAGGCGGCACCCAGCCCTCCCCGGCAAAGCCCCGGGGCCGGCACTCCGGAGCGAGCAGCTCCCCGCGCGGCCGTCCCGGCCTTCCCACTGCTCCAACGGCCGAGCAGCCGGGGCCGGGACACGGCACCAGGCTTTGGCCAGGGCCTTTGCCGTGGCAGAGCGATCGCCGCTGCAGCCCAATCAATCTCTGCTGGTTGTTTATAAGTATCTGTGACTCATCGGCATTTTTCCTGCTCCTTAATTGCCAGTTTCCTGAGAAACCATAGCCCGCAGCCAATAGCATGCAGAAATACTACTTAGTGACGAGGTACAATTGGGAGAAATAAATACAGCATTATTGGTAAATTGAGCAGCACTTTTCTAAGTACATCACGTATTTATAAACAACACAGACGCTCGCAGAGCTGAGAACGGCCTCGTCTTGCCGAGCAAGGCCTCTCCGGATCTCCTTCTGGGAAGCGGCACCCGCGTGCCGGGATGCTGAGGGGGATGCACCCAGGCCCCCGGCTGTGCCCAGGTCCCCGGCTGTGCACACCGACAGGGTTGCTTGGTTTGGCAGCGACTGCCCTCCCTGCCCGCGGGTGTTTAGTGCTGGGGATGGTGCCTGCTCCTGCACCCGTGCACCTGCTGGTCGTAGGTGAACACGGAGCGGGGACGAGGCTCGAGCAGGAAGGGCGCGAGCAGGACGGCTGCTCTCCGGTGCAGGCAGGTCACCGGGCTGGGTGCTCCCACCTCCATCGGCAAAATGCGTCCAAGCACCCTGGCTGTGCCCGACGCGGTGACCCGCACTGGCCAAGGCCACAGCACCCTCTGGCCCCGACGGTGTCACCCCGACGGCCCACTGCCATCTCTCCATACGTGTCTCGGTTCCAACCTCAGCCCTTTATCTCTTAATCCATCTGATTTCCCAGGGCCCTTGTGGATCAGGGCAGCAGTATTAACAAACAAATTGAGATCCTTGCAGAGACCACAGTATGGAAGCCGCCTTCTCCAGAACCGGCACAGAAGTTATGTGCAAGATCTAAACAGGAGAGATAAGACAATCTCTGTCTTCAGCATTAGTCACTGCTCAATTACAGCTTCATTCAAAACCATTAATTGGTAGAGAGAAATAAGCGTGTGAAGTCACTATAACACAGCATGCTATTTCCTTTATTCTTTCAATACATGATTGTGTTTGGGAAGCTTAAAAGTCTTTTTCAGCAATCATTTGATAAAGCTGCTTTAATAGTTGTTAAAAGGCTGGGATACACAGTGTCAGTTAATTTCATATGAAATGACTGGGAGCAGGGGAAAGAAGAGCACAAAAAACCTAATGGAAATGAGCAAGCGTCGAGGTGGAGGCGCGAGCATCTAAACAAGCGCGCGCGAGCCGGGTGATTCAGCGCGCCGCGCCAGGTAATTGGAGAGCCCTGTGCTGATAAGCAGCTCTGCCCCGGCAGAACGGGCAGTCCGTGTACCCGCAGCTGGCGGCAGAGCCGCTGCGAGCAGCACTTGGTGCGGGCACCGCGGCGGTGAGGCCGTGGCCACGCACCCAGCCTCGCTGCATGCGGAGCCCAGGGCGCTGGCTGCATCTCTCGGCTTTGCTGCGCGAGCGCTGAGCTCTGGCTGTGCTGCCAAGCACCGGGGCACCGCACGCGGCCGGGCTGGAGGTGCTCGACGCGGGCGCCCTGCAGCGAGCGGTGCTCCAAAACCTGCACTCGGGCCCCTTCCCTCCTGCCCAGCCAAGCCCGCGCCCTCCCATAGGGATGGCAATAGCCTGGCTTCATCCTCCGACCTCGAGCTCGCGCACGCCACGGCTCTGAGCACAACCCGGGTAATCCACAGGGCGGTTTCGCGAGGGGAGGAGCACACGGATGTGCTGCGGGCGCGGAGCAGGGCGAGCGCGGCGCTGGGACGCGCTGCTCTTCGCACCTCGCCAGCAGCAGCCCCGCGCCGCCGCCGCGAGCGCAGCACGGCGCAATCGATAGATCTCTTCACATCTTTCTCACAAATCCTTTCTACTTAAGTGCCCAATTTCCTACCTACTCAGCCACTGACTGCGCTATTGCAAATTCCCCTGGGAGCGGGACATTCTGGGAATAGGTTATTGAACAAATAATTTGGCTCATTTGTGCAGGAGATTTCCAAAGCAGAGCCCTGTCCCTTCTTTCTCACAGCAGCATTTTTGTATTCTGTAAAATCTCCTTCCATCCTTTTCTTTGAATAACTCAAACTGTAGCTCCCTTCGCCTCGGGAGACGCTCCCGCACAGAGGTCCCTTCTCTCCGCACACGGAATAACCCCATGGACCCCAGATCTGGGAAGTGCCACGCAGACAGGCACGGATTGAGGATGGATACACAAGTTCAGACCTTTCAAAACCAGCAAATAAATCAAGGTGACAACAGTCCCCAAACAGCAGTGTCTGAAAACCTCAAACTGATGAAAATCAGAAAACCAGAAGTGAAGACACTTCTAGCTCAAATCTCTGGAAACCGGGCACTGTGTCTCCTGGTGCCCCGGGCAATCACCGGAGGCTGGTGGTGGCCCTCGGCCCCAGGGACAGCGGTGGCAGCGCAGGCAGATCAGCAGCCACGAGTCATGGGTGACGGGCTGAGAACATGTGGAATTGCCAAGGAACTCCTGCCTAAACCCCAACTGCTTTGAGGGCCAACAGCAACGCCTTAAAAAGTGGAAGGGGCAGCGCGGTGTTCCCAGGATAGTCCCTCTCTCTGCACAGCCTGGGAATCCCTGCTCCATGCGCAACGCGGCACCCATGCTCCCACTCCCACGGGATGCTGCTGGGGAGCTGGTCCTGGGCATCCCTGTGGATTCTGCTCCACCACATAGCAGCAGGCAGGGGTTCCAGCCTGGCCCGGGCAAACTAGCTGCGGGAGAGCAGCAGTCTGCTCCAATTCACGAGCTAGATGTCAGCTAGTAATGAAGACTGATAACAGAAAACAAATCTCTTCAGTTTTATCTAAACCTTAAAATTAGGAACCAAACCAAAATACGTGTATTTGGGCAATGTCTTATTTAGTTAGTTTAGGTTTGGTTACAGAGGTTGGAATAAAATGCATGCAAATGTTTACTTAACATAAAATTGCACTCGCAACGTCACAGCAGCAACCCCCGCAGTGGTATTTTTGCAGCACCTTCCCCCAGCGCCCAGAGCTGCGCCACAAACCTCAGCGAGACGGAGCGCGAGGGCTGCTCCCCGCAGGCTCCGCTCTGCGCTCACGATGCGTTCGGCTTTCCAGTCCTCCTGCTCAGAATTACTCACTGCCGACAAGAGGTGGAGACGGGCCCAGGGAGGCTGCGCTCCCCGTGCAGAGGGTGTCCCGGCCCCGGGGAGCGCTCGGCAGCACCTGGATGCAGCAGCCGGGGGCTCTCAGAGTGGCTCCGTCGTGCAGGAGAACCGAGAGGGATCTGAGCAGACGAGTTCTGCAAACAGCACCTGAGAAGAAACCCAACAAAGGCATCGTGCTGTTTCTGATGGCTGGCTGAGCAGGCAGCCACACAACAACTGATACCACTAAACACTGTTCAGTGGGTAAATACCAGAATTTGTATTAATCTCTTTACTGCCTTTTCTATTTAGACTTAGATTAAATACAAATAAGCAAAATAATCCCAATGAAATTCTGATCTTCGTATAAATTCACAAGCAATCACCAGTTTGGGCAATTCAGGTGCCCCTTACTCTACCACATCCTTATCACCAACCTCTTTGAATTGTGTTTTGTCAGAGCATGGTTACAGGACCAGCCTCCCCGGGCGCCGCCGCTGCACCCTAAGTCCAACCACTGCCACCGCTCAGCAGCAGCCCCCAAGGCCTTTAACCCAGTATTCTGCTCCAATTTGCTTTCAAAATCTACTCCTTTGCACGCTTCATTTTCTATCACCCTGCCTTGTGCGTGCGTGGCCAGGCCGGGCTCCGCATTTCACCTGCTCCCAATGCTGCCCATGCCGCTCTGCACTGCTTGTGCTCATGTGCAGTATTCCAGAGCCGGAGTTCATACCAAAACTCCGTGCCTGGTCCAACCCCAGCAAACTGCATTAACTCCTCGCTGGGCAGCGGCTCCAGCTACTCGTCTGATCCTTCCCTGCGGACGTCAGCACTCACGGAGAGCGGGGAAGCCTTTGCTGCTGGGCTGCTCTGCAGGCTCGAGCCCAGCGTTAGAACTAGACACAGCAAAGGCACCCAGCAGTTTTAGCACAGAACATTTTTAATTGCCATAAAGATTCTGGTGCCTTAATTTGATTACTTTAGCAAACTATTTACTAGATGCACAATCATAGTATTTATTGCTCTTTAACTGAAACTGAAGGACCTGATTCTGTTCTCCGGTTACTTTTGCTTAAGACACCCTTCAAGATTTGATCCTCATGTACAAACACGGACATGAAGAACATGCAGAATCTGGCTCTAAATTTAAATTATAACTTGCAACAAAAACTGACTTTGGCATTTTGAGTAGTGGAGAGAGCAGCAGTTTTAAATAATCATCCATCACACACAAACATTCAGCTGTGAATCTGAAGTAGGAACCTTAAGGCAAGAAGCTAGACAAACATTTTGGCTCAAATCCACCATTAGGATTGTCAGAGTAAACACTAAAAAGGGTTTTGCATTCAGCTAAAATATCTGTTTACAGCTATCTTTTGCTGAAGCCGCATATTGTAAATGAAATGAGATCTCCAAAAACATTTTTGTCCTAATAACTTTATAAACTCTGCTATATATTTTATGGAATTTAAATGTTTGACTGCTTGGCCCAGAACAACTTCTGCAGGAGATTATTGGAGAAAACATTACCATATGTCAGTAGAATGGCAGCATCCCATAGATACTGAGGAGGATCTCGGGCTTAACCCGGCTCCCGTGTTTATAATACAGCAGGATTTCAGTGCTTCATATATGGGTACCTCTACTTGTATAAACAATATTATGGCAATGATTGTCAAAGACACTTCTAGGAGTCCAATGAAAATAAGCATACATTTCTTCGTACATAGTTCCAAAAAATAGCCTTGGTGAGAGCTCGCAGACCACCATCCCCATGCCCAACACGGTTAGGGTGGAAAAAGCCGGTAATGTGGGCCTGGACTAACTGTTTTCTGTACATTTGCTTGGGTGGTCCAGCCAGAGCGACCGTTTCCTCCTGCCGTTAGCCTTCCCGCAGCTTGCATGTTTTCCATGAAGAATTTTAGCGACCGCGCTGTTAAATCATGTGGCCATTGCCTAGCACTCGAGGGCTTTATGGAAAACTTTTAGACATTTGGTATTCGTTGATGGAGTTCCCAAAGGAAAATCATCTTCCTCCTACAAACACCTGTGCTTTCCTCTTCACTGCTAAATTCAGCGTGGTCCCCGAGCTAAGCCCTCCAAAGGCAGCGGCTGCGAGGCTCCGTTCTCCCAGCCCCAGGGAGGTGGGAACGTGGCAGCACCGCGGCCCAGGCAGGGCCACGCTGAGGGAGGGACACGTTACCTCTAAAATACCGGGGAAGAGGTGATAGTTCGGTACGCACAGAAACCAAGCTCTAAAAACCCAACAATTCTGAGATTAGATCTGCCAATCTTGCCATTTAGGTTTTCGCCTCATCTTGTATTTCTTATGTTTAGGAATAAAACTGTTTGAGTTAATAGGGAAAAACCAGTCTTCTGCTTCAACAGCTCCTCTCCTCAACTCTGCAATACCTTAGAGAAAAGAGGTGTTTTTCTTGCAGATGGAATCCCTAGGTTCACCGCGCTACAGCGAGGGTGCGAGGGCAGCAGGTCCGCGTTCCCGCTCCTCCGTGGGGATTGCGGTTCGGGCGCCGCGTGCTTGCAGACCGCACACAGCGTGAGCAGCGCACGGCGTCGCGCGGACGCTGGATCAGGTCGAACGCTGGTTTCTTGCAAGGCCAGATGGGGAGCGGGCGGCTCGAGGAGTCAGGGAGAGTCCTCACCTGCACACATATAAGGCAACGCGCAAACTGTATAACTAGTTTTACCAGCCTGTGATTCTAGGAGAATCTGGAGGTATTGATTTTGCTCTTTAAAATGTTCTTTTCAAATCCATGAGGATTTTCTAAAATGAATTCCTGTAAAATACGTTCTGAGTCCTGATGGTTGCGGGGAAAACAGCTTGAAAATGAGAAGCTTGAAGTCCAAAAACTTGGAAGACTTTACAAGGAACCATCCTAGCTTTACAGTCAAACTTAGGCTTGTAAGAATACAGAGAGGGATGACCTGTGCTTTGATCATGTCAGTGTGGGAAGATTACTAACCTTAAACTTAAGAGATCTGTAACATTCAAACCGACGGACTGGAAGACTTAGGTTTATCCCCACCTGAGCTGTATAACCCTTGGGACAACCCTTCCGAGCCCAAGGGTGCTCTTGGAAGTACCGGAATGGGGCGGAATGGGGTGGCACCCATGGGGACGGCTGGGGCAGCCACTGTGATAATCATAACCTGACATGACAAGAGCTAGGAATTAAAAAGAACAAACAACAACAACAATAAACAGCCAAGCCCAAAGCGCAGGATGAAATTAGCCCTACTGTCTTGACTTGCAAAGCCCAGCTCCTCGGATGCCCAGCATCCGTAGGCTCCGGTACCTACCACCACTGTAGCACTTGGTGCCATGGGCACACACATGCCAGTCACATTTTCTATGCTTTGCAATATTTTATGTTTCTTTGAGCAAGATACACACCTGCTTATCATTGCAAGGGCACTTGCCATTACAGTTCATCGTATAAGAGAACCAATAACAATCTGCTTAATTGAACCTCCGTCTCCTCCAGGAATTAATGACGTTTTTTCCAGCTGCCCCAGAACACGTCTCAGCGTAAGAATTCATGCTTGAACATACAGAGAGCTGGCATGCAGCACACTGTCGCTATCAGCAATCACCGTGCAGGGACTGCAGGTGCCCAGTTTTCCAAGCAGCCCTTGGGAAAGCCCTGGGCTGGCAGGCAGAGCGGCGGGACGGCTCCCGCTCCCAGCGGGGCTCCAAGGGCACCTCCGAGTCCCGGGAAGCATCACCTCCTGGCAAGCAACAACCGCTCTGTGGGCTTATAAACAGCCTTCACTCCCGGCAAAAGCAGATGCAAATTCCGTATTTATTTTAAAAGAAAAACAAACAGCTTCTTCATCTAGCAAGAAACCACTTCAGTTTTAATGGTTTCTATTGGACTCATTTGAGATTGTTATGTGTAATTAATATCACTAATTAGTATCTGTTCCTTTTTAATCACATGAAACTCAAGACTGGAAAATGTTTATGTTATTTACTTGACCTTTCTGTGTTAATTCCAGGAGCTCCCTGAGGACAGATCCTTAAAGCCTGGAACTGCAGTCACTGCTTTGTCTTGTTTCCTTTGGCAAACACCTTTCGCATATGGCCCGTGCATGGAAGGAGCAGTTACGTTACCATCATCGCAACTCCTGTTCAGAGGCTGGACTAGAATAATCCAGGCAATTATTGCTAAAGAATTACTGGAAACAAGCCTGTCTTTTAGCATATTTAGATTTACAGGACAGATCATGAATCCAGATTTCCCATGTATGCACACAGTTTAACATCTTTTAATTTTGGGAAGTATAATTTAAAAAATCTCTACGGTATGAGAAAAAAAAAATCGTCTAAGCACACAAAAATAGTGGTCTGAGAGCTAAAACAAGAGCCAAATGGAAATCTTAGATTTCTTGCTCTCTGCATAGCACCATCAATATTTAAGACACACTTGTTTTTCCTACTTACTTAACGTTACTTGGCCAAAATACTTAGCGAGCAGTGTGTCCATGCAGACTTTCCATGGGTTTTCAATCAAGCAGCAATTACAAGTGCATGTTATCATTTTTTTTCTCCAAGGCAGAAACGCCTTCCAACCCGAATGACACCACCTTGGCAGAACAGTAGTTAAGAAACACTTGAAGTCACGTAACTAAGATTAGCTTCAAGTTGCTCTCCTTTTGCATCCAGGTGATGGAGGCCAGATCGCTAATTCTAGGTACTTTAAGCCGGTTATGAGGGGTTTTAAAGCAGTGTGTATTCCTTGGCAAGAATGATTTCTTTTCTGTCTTGCGTCACTCTTCTGTTACATAAATCCCAAAGAATTGTATCTAAATGTTGTAAACAGGGGTTGATACATAAACATAAATCTTATGTATTATCCAGGGGACTAACAATGCTTACTGACCTAACGTTAAGTTCAAAATGTTTCAGCGTGTAGGAGGGGAACAATTCTAGAAGTACAGCTCACAAAGTTGAATATTAGATCAAAGCACTCAGCTTATCCCACCACACAGGGAAGAAGTGCTAAATAATAGGAATTAGTATTGTATCTAGGATTTACAAATGATAATGAGGATCTGTAATTCGGGGATTTGCAAGATAAAATATTGAGTTGCTAAGGAAGGTTACACGGAGCCCTCCTCCGTGGCACCCTGTAAAACAGCTTAGCCACCTCCCGTCACCGCGGCGGGACACGCTGTTTGCAGTCATAAAGTCATAGCTTGCTATGTTTTTTTTTATGCAAGACCACATGTGTTTTCATCAACAGTCTGAGCTCCTAACTGAATAATCGTATTGATTTCCTATAGTGCGGTATCAGACTTGGCTAATGTGAGCAAAACAAAGGCTTTGTTCCAGCATTACGAGGAGCAGCGAGGCAAGAGGAAAGCCATTGCATTTCTTGCAAGCTTCAGGTGTCCAGGGCTGTGCTGGTCCCTCACCATGACCTTGCACAGAGCAGGGAGATCAGACCCAGAATGGTTAGGAAGAGTCACAGAGCGGCTTCCTGGAGCTGCCTTCAACGGCTCCTTCCGGCAGAAAGGGAAAATGGAGCAGCACGAAAGACAGGCTGGAACGTGAGAGATGCAAACGCTGGCGGAGCCAGGAGGGGAGCGACGCGGCGCGAGGGCAGGTGACAGGGCTCGCTGCGAGGAGCCGCGCTCGGTGTTAAACCCTGCCTTCTATTTCCTGTGACTCTGAGGTAATGAATTGCTCCGCTCGCCCGACGTGTTTCGCATTACGGCTCTTATGTTGTGGGTAACCATAGAGAATATACAGTTCACCATTTCCCACTGGTAACTGTTTCTAATAACAGATGTGCGCGCGTTATTGCACACGCTCTAGATGCATGTCACACAGAAGGGCCGTTAAACACCAGACAGCAACACGTCACTTTTCTTTCATTTTGGTACTTCCATTCACCCAAATTGATTCAGAGTAAATTAGAAAACTGGAGCAGCCTCTGGGTGGGCAGTGAGAGGGGGGTCCGGAGCGAGGCGCCTCTGCCCGCTCGCCGGGAACACGTGTTGGTTTTGCCTTGCTGGGGGGGCAGCGGGCTGGTTGCCGCGCTGGGACGGTGCCCGGAGCCACTCACCTCCAGCCACGTTCCCTTTGCCCCGGCATGCACCGGGCTTGGGAAGCTGCGCTAACCTCCGGGGCAGCCCCTGCATCTCAGCAAAGAGGGAGAAAATGCCCTCACCCTGGGCAGAAACGCGTCTNGGGTGGGCAATGAGAGGGGGGTCCAGAGCGGGTCCAGAGGCCCCTCTGCCCGCTCACCGGGAACACGTGTTGGTTTTGCCTTGCTGGGGGGGCAGCGGGCTGGTTGCCACGCTGGGACGGTGCCCAAAGCCACTCACCTCCAGCCGCGTTCCCTTTGCCCCGGCATGCACCGGGCTTGGGAAGCTGCGCTAACCTCCGGGGCAGCCCCTGCATCTCAGCAAAGAGGGAGAAAATGCCCTCACCCTGGGCAGAAACGTGTCTGCCCAGGCCTGGCACCCCCACCTGCGGGCACAGCCGCGCTCTGAAAGCAGAGGTTATCCCAGGATCCTATTTGGAATGGTTATCCCAGGGCTCCCTATTTCGGTAGCTGGGCGATGCCAGTGCTCGCTCCTCACTGCTCGTAAGTCTAAGGGTTTGGAACAAAACGTGTCACTTTTTAAGGCAAGACAGAATGTCTGTCCGTGCGTTTTTCTATTCTGTGGCTAATGATTTCAGTAGGAGCCGCTGCGCACGATACGGAGCCGCGAACGAGGCGCGTTCGCGATACGAGCCGCGAACTGGGCTGCCCATGGCCCTTCCCTGCTGCTGCATGTGGGGCTGCACCGCGGCCACGGCGCGTTCCNGAGCCGCTGTGCACGATACGGAGCCGCGAACAAGGCGCACTGGGCTGCCCATGGCCCTTCCCTGCTGCTGCGTGTGGGGCTGCACCGCGGCCACGGCGCGTTCCTCACGGGAGCACCCGCCCCGGGCAGAGCCGGGCGGCTCGGGGGCAGCAGCACGGGCACGGGGCAGCCCGCGGCAGCGACCAGCAGCTCTGCACAAATCTTGCAGAGCACGAAAGCAATCTTGCTGCCCAGTTGTGAGAATAACTGTCAGCAAAATGCAGTTAACAAATGAAAAGGCAAAACAAACAAACGAAGCCTCTCCAGGCTCCCAGCGAACCAACCAGAAATGCCAACAAAACACCGCAGCGTTTTCCACGTGTGAAGCTGCACTATGATGAACAAGTGGTTTTATCTGTACGAGCCCAAACACCATTAGCCTGTGCCTCGGCCATCAGGCTCCTCATTAGAGCTGCTTCACCCTCTCGAGCACGTAACAGAGGCAGTATTTTTGCACTGCTGCAGTGGCATGACCCTATGTTCTTTACCTTGTTTCAACTTGCTGTTTACCTTGGCCCCACATCCAGGTCTTGACGGCTGCAGCTTTCACCTCAGCAATGCTGATCTCTCCCGGAGTTCCCTGCACCCAGCCTCGGCCGCAAACACAGCCCTGGACGAAGCGCGCGTTGCCTCATCGCCGCTAAAGATCCTGGTCGCAGGGAGCCGCGGGCGGCAGCGCCGCCCCAAACACCCCGCGCTAAACCAACAGCCTGCGCACAAAGTCCAGCTGCCGCCGAGGGGCAAATCTACAGGAATTCTACGGAGCCTCCGGGACTCCCCAGCCGCCGGAGGGCACGGCAGGCCCTGGCGACACTCGTGTTTCCTGCGGTGGAACAGGGCCGTGCAGCCCCGCGCGGCGCTTTGCGGCGGTCGGTCCACGTGTGCAGCGCGCCCGGGCCCGCGGCCGCGCGCTCCAGCCCTCCGCGGCACCGCGGCCGCCTCGCCGGCACAAGGAGCTCGCAATATAGGCCTCCGCTTTATGTGTTTTCAATTAAACACAGTAAAATCTTCCATCAGTTATTTCCGTTGGCAGCCCCTGTGGCTGTCCCAGATTTCTCCCTGCACATTTCAATACTGGCACAGATAACTCATTTTTCACTTGAACTAAGAGTCCAAATACACTTTACATGGTGCAAAGTCCACCGTTTATCAGCAACTAAACATAAACTAAAACAATGACCAGACAAAATGAAGAACAGGCAGGGATATTTTAATTTGGTTTCCAAGCAGGTATTAGAACCATTCAAAAATTATTTTTAACACTCCTTTTTACCCAAGAGGAAAAATAAACTACTTCATCGAGAAGGTGCCGCCTGCTATTTTCCTCCTGGTAGTGCAGCAGGGGATTTTTGGTTAGGTGTCTTTTGAACACCCAAATGAAGACATTAAACAAGTTATGGATTTCTGTGCCTTGGAGCTGTCACCAAGAGAAATGTAATAGCTCTGGAAATAAGGAACAAGTGAATTGCTCCATTTCTTGCAGGAGATTAAATATACGCTATCCAAAAATAGCTAATGTACATACTTTGCTCTGGAAAATGAAGACAACTTCCAAAATCAAAGGTGTCAGCCAGGGAGAGAATTGACAGTGCAGAGGCAGCGCAGCCAGTCAATGGAGCTGAGACATTTTCATAGCCAAACCCTGGCAAAACGCATCCCGTTTTGGATGTGTGTGACCACAAACCCCAAATCCACTCAGGCTCTGAGCTTTGGCCAAGTGAAGCCACACACGAGTGGCTGCAGCAGGCGCTGCGGAGCCCTCATCCTCGCAGGTGAGGAAGGAGCAGCTCCGCACTTCCAGAGACTCCTCCGGTCCAGTTTGGGACAGCCCCATCCCAAAGAGCAGGTCACTCCATCTCCACGCAGGTAACCTGGAAAACAGCCATGTCCCTGGACAGAAGGATGCACATTCACTACGCACGGCAGGAACTGCGTGCTAGAGAAATCCCTGGCATAGAGAAAGTCTGTTTGTTAACAAAGCAGAGGTACAGTTGGAGGTAACAGAAGCTATTTTTGATCAAAACCGTCTGTTTTTCAGATGTGTTTTGAATCTACAAAGTAAAACCGTGGCTATATCAAAGAGTTTTCAGTGGCTCACAGAAACCATAGGTATGGACTCATTTTGGACAAGCCCCTAGGCAATCTGATTTCACTGGAGCCAGAGGTTGGACTGGAGAACTCCAGAGGTCCCATCCAATCTAAATTATTCCATGATTCTATAGAGTTTCATTTCTTTCCTCAGCACTTAATAAGATGTATATGAGAACAGAATACTGTGCATTAATACTTTCTCCATTTCTGCTGCTCATTTCTCACCAAAAGTCACAATTTTTAGTGACTACACAATCATTTCCGCAGCTGGTAGCTGGGATGTCACATGCACATAGGGCATAAAGAATTCCAGGGGGAAAATATACAGCAGTGAAATACCAGGGCCGAAAAATACATTAGAAGCATGAATCAATGGAAGTGGTTTTAATCAATCCTGCATCTGGTTTCATCATTTCTTTCATCATATCTGACTGCCTTTTACTCTTCTGGAATGCCAAAGTGTTAGCACATCCATCTTGCGAGAGGCAACACATCGACACATCGTCAGCTTCTCCATCTCTTCTTATTCTTTTCCTTTGAGCATTTTGCCTCCAGACGCAGGAGGAAGGCATATATGCCGGGAAGAGTCTTTGAAAAAAGTAACAGGAAATAGGGGGATAAGAATTTTTCTGTGTGTGTTTAAACTTGTTGCGGGAATTTAAATTTCTTGCAGGAAAGAAACTGCAGATCCTGGAAAACGTTTAATGTATGACTGCAAAGTTTCATATAGCAAAACCTCCAAAGCTTTCCTGCAGAAAGTAGCAGTATGCCACCTTAATGGCAAAATTCAGGTCCTTTTACTTGTATTTTCAGTTTAAGGGCAAGCAGATACTCAGAAGCAGCATGTGCATTGCGTTCTTATAGCTTTAACAAAAATGCATAGACGATTCTTTGTAGCATCTGTAGGACAAGCATCTACATGAGCATTCTGAGTTCTCCAGCAACTGCACAGAATGTCCAGTGCCTTGTGTGACACCCCAGCTTGCGTTCACCTCCGCCATCCGCGCAGAGATGCAGAAGTTCACAGAGCAGCTGAAGTGCAAATTAGTCCTACATGTAAAATTAGAAATAATGGGAGCTGATGGCTTGTTAGCTTTTTTCCAAAATGGATCTTGAAAGGTCTGAAGAAGGATGGGCAGAACGTAAGAGTCTAGATGCAGTGAATGCATCCAGAAATACTGCATAAAAGATCTGAGATTAGAAATGAAGAGCAATGTTCTTCTCTGCACAGATTCCCTATACTCAACCTGGGTTGTGAAGTGAATGGAGAAAGCAGGAGTCTAAGTGTATCTGGACAACTGTAGGATTAGATGGAGACTTTCTGAGTTCTGATCAGTAAGAACCAGGATATTTGATACCGGTCCTTCTGCTCCCCATGCTCCATGGGGACGGGAATTACTCGGCGTAACTATTTCAAAGGCAGAAAACTGCCTATTAAGTGTCATTAACAGTTCAAGTCTACACATTATCCTTTGCAGACTTTTGAACTTGGGAGATCGCTCTTAGATGGGAAAGGAGCTTTGCTATTCTCACGTGATCTTGGCTGAAAGAGCTACACTGGCTTCTGCAAAGCTCTACTGGGGTGGATTTGGAGGTTTTTGAAGCTACATGGTTATAACCTTTGTACTCTCCTCACTCATTTCTTTGCCTGGCCTAGGTCAATGGATTTTCTGAAAAGTATACTCTCTTGGAAAAACTGCAATGAAATAAAACCCAGGGTGGTTTTATTTGGCAAAAATTCATCCGGCAACTTTTTCACTTTCTAAAGCCAAAATCAGTTTTGTGGTTTGCATAAACATTCTATTTTAATTCCAACCTGCAAAGTCACGGGGATTTGGAAAGTAGCTCCAGCTTTGGCCCATCTCTATCAGGAAATATTAACTACAGTAATATCTGCTATTAGTATTAAAGCTTTCACCGAGCATTGCCTTAGGTTTCTAAAGCCTTCCCGGAGCAAGGCTCCTTTGTGCCACCAAAATGCCATCTTCTGACCAGACAACCCTCCCCCAGGAGCCACGGCATCCTCCACGCTTTGCAGTTGCCTTTGGGCAAATCCCGTAGGAAGCTTCCAGCTTCCACACACGACCGACCCTACCTCGGCTGACTCCAGCCCTTGGCTGCTCCCCAGGTACCGTTTCGGCTCCTCAGACCTGGAGTGCGTCCATGACTACCAGCTTTATCTTCACAAAGAGAAGCTGCTAATGAGCAGCCGGGTGCCAAACAGGCAGCTCTCCAGAAGAGCTGCCTGGCGCGTTGGACCACTCGGAGCGCCGTGCCTGCCGCGCACGGCACTCGGGTAATGGCAGGTCAGCCACAAAACCTGGGACGGCAGCTTTATGGACGTTCATCCCTGCTATCAGGGTAAATATTTTTATTCTGAACAGTAATATTTAAACTTGAAGGAGCCCAACTTAAGTACTATGTACAAAGGAAATGTTAAATATCTAAGGTGAGATGCACTACTTCTGTTTTGGCGTTATCTGGTTGTTCTGAACATTCACAACTGAACTCACCGCTATAGTTTAGCAAAGGGAAACAAAACATGCAACAAAATGCCTTTGCATATGAATTTTAGGCTGCTGTTTTAAGACTGCTTTCTCTTCTGTCCATCACTACAATGAGAAACAGGAAGTAATCACTATCATACAGTGCCTACTTTTGGAGACTACAAGCAATTTTAAGTAATTTAGTAAACAAAGCTAAAAGACTAATTCTGATCATTAGAAGTTGCAAATATATCTGCCTGTTTGAAGAAAATGTAAAGAATGACTAATATTACTGCCTTCCTAAATTAAAAAATGAGCAAATTACAACTTCCATAAAGGCTTTAAAGGTCAAAATACCATCAGCATTCTGCATCAGTTTTGTTGTTAGTCAGTTCCCTCATGTATTTAATAAAACAGCCCTCAAGACAACATTTCAAGGTAGGGCACGCTCTTCGCCCTCACAGTGAGTCATTTTCTGAATACTCAACTCTTCCTTTAAATTCAGTTGAATAATATTTGCTTAAAGCTTTCTGTTCTTATTTGTGGAAACAGAGCCCTGGCTCAGCCATCCTGTGCAAGGTGGCAGCGAACGTGTTCCTTTCACTATAAATTGCCTCTACTTCAGCATCAGTGGAGACACAACAACTCAAAGTGGCTGTTAGCAATACACCAAACTTATTAAGCAATAGGAGAAAGAAGGGAAAATATTTAAGTATTTAAGGATGTGAGTTGCATCCTCAAGAGGCTTAGACCTTGACATGTGACATAAATCACAAAGTGTGCTCAACTATTTGCACGTTCAGTTGAAGTTTCATGAAAAATTCCCTTAGAAAGAGGGGAGGGAACATTTGGTAACACTGAATCATTTAATTCTATTTTTTTTTTTTTAATTCTTGGAAATCATACAGAACAAGAAAAGAAGAAAGCATCCAGTTCATTCTCTTGCTCCAAGTCAGGATCAATTATATCTCAATCATTCCTGATAATACCTGCCAAACTTATTCTTAAAGACTTCCCATAATGGAGTTTCCTTAAGCTCTCCTGGCAACTTCCACCAGTGCCTCACTATTTTAATCATTAGTTAGGTTTTCCTGATGTCTAGCCTAAATTGCCCTCACCAGAGGAGCTGTTTCATCAGAGTTTTCATGAATAGAAAGCTTGATTATATTAAAAGAAGTTAGCATACAAGTAGTATTACAAAAACAAAGCATTTATTAAAAAGTTTGTAGATGCTTTCTGAATAAAAAAGACATCCAAAACTACACAACATCCCCTCCTCCACAAAACCAAAGGAAAAGCATGACTTGCCAGCACCTATCTATAATGTAAGAGTCCAGTGGGGCAAATCCCTGCTCCAAGAAAGAACTGCAGACCAGAGGGATAGATTTCACATTCTGGAACAGTCACTGGCTTACTCGTTAGGTTTCTGCTTGGACAAATTAACTTGCAACCTGGCCCCAAAAAGGGGCCTGGGAAAGAAGAACAAGCAAATTTAGAAGTTCTCCAACCTCACAGGGTGTGAGTTAAGCAGGGTCAAACCTTTGTCATGGAGGAAACGCTGACCTGCTTCTGCACCTGCACTTCTGCACCTTGCCCCAGAAAAACTGCTTATGCCTGAGAACAAGATAGAAATATCTCCTGGCTTAGCAGTAGGTATCTTTCTCTGAGAAGCAACGCATGACCCCCATTCCTTTACAGCACATTTTTACCAACCATCTGAGGTCTCCTTTCCACTGGCTTTTGAGGGTGTAATTCTTACACATATTGTTTTTTCCATTTCTTGTGTGGGTAGTGCGGAGTACGAGCTGGAAAGGGAACAGGATGCCCTGGAGTAGACTGAATGAATCCAGGGCCTGTTCACTGGGCCACAGAAGCAGCTGGATATTTATTACAAGAGCTGACAACACAGTTTTAAATAAATGAACTCACAAGCTGGAAGTCTTTATATTTCCCCTCTCCCCCTTAAAAAAAAGGGGGAGAAGCCAGGCTCCCGGCTTTGGGTTCCCTGCTGAGGCTACCTAGGCACAACTCTGCTATATCAATAGCAAAATCTAATAGTGTCAATAAATCCTTTCCCCAGTTCCAACAGCACTTTGGGTGAATCCCATCCGCAGCTCTCCAAGGAGAACAACAGTTTTCCAGCGATATTCCAAAGCAAGAAAACCTCAACCCCAGCAGATTGGGGAGACAATGCCAGCAACGAACCTGCCTGCACTGCTGCTAATTTTAGAGGACTAACAGATGTGTTTGGTATCAAGAACACAAATGGATATGGCATGTGTATAACAAGCATAGCTTATGAATAATAAAGTCAACAACAACAACACAAAATTCAGGCATTACTCGATAGCCGCTGGAAGGCTCAGCAGAGCGCACGTGCCTCCACGGCAGGGAAGGTGTCCGGGCTGGACAGCAACCGCAGGACCGGCCCGAGGCCTCCCTGGGCACACGGAGCAGCCGCGGCCAGGCTGGCACTGCAGGCAGCTGCCCCGTTGCCCCGAGCCCAGCGCTGCGTGGATGTGCCTGCGATAACGTGTCTGCCCGAATCCACACATCTCCCTCCTCGATCCTGCCTGCTTTAGCATGACAGGGTGCGAGCAAATCCCCGCGGATGGAGGAGTGCAGGAAGCCGTGCAAAACACATTGAATTAGGAAGTGGCTTCCTTGCAGTCCGTGGAACCACGCCAATTTATAAGTAAGCAAATGGCATTAGAATTAGGACCATACTACTTATTTACCAGCAAGAAAAGTTAAGCAGCAGAGATGCATTTGTTTTTTTAATCCAATGATTTAGTCCAATTCTTCAAGAGATGGAAGTAAAACAGAAATACTATTTACGTCAAGGATTTAAAGAAATAAGTTTATTGATTGAAATACTGTTTAGTATCCTCTGGCTGCTTGAAATGAACAGAAGCTACTTTTGTTCTTTAAAAACTAGTTTAAAAGAAGAAAATTGCAAGAACATTTTCAGGTTAATGAGTATGAATTACAAAAATTCAAGAGGAACATGACACAAATCACTAAATCAATGCAAGTCTGAGCACAGTTTTGCCCTGAAAGTCTCTTCTTCTAGCTATTGTCACAGAGAGTAAGAGTAGCAACAAAAGAAATTTTTGCCAAGTAACTGGATTTTAAAAAAGTGGAATTCATCAAATGAGGCAACAATTATAATGTTACCAATCCTAGTGATAAACACTTGAGGCAAATTATGTGGGTTTTGAAGATAGCTTGGGAAGTGTATTCCAGCATTCTTTAAAAATAAGGCAAGTGCCTCTATACTTTTGTTTTTGATAGATTATTTGCTATGGAGCCAATGCTGAAGCAATCATGCAGAAACCAGCTTAAATGATAAGAAGCATCCAGAAAAGAAGGCGCCTTCAACACAGGCAGCAGGACTAGAAGGGCTTCCCGCCCTGTGTTGACTTAACTGTTTTGCCAGTGGTGAGAATCTATAGAGACACCACTGAAGAGCTGGTGAAGATCCATTCTGAGGGAGACAAGCCCTAGGATACTGCAGACTGACTCCANAGGGCTTCCTGCCCTGTGTTGACTTAACTGTTTTACCAGTGGTGAGAATCTATAGAGACACTGAAGAGCTGGTGAAGATCCATTCTGAGGGAGACAAGCCCTAGGATACTGCAGACTGACTCCAGATGACGAACTTGGCATCTACAAGTACTGTAGAGTTAAGTCATGTTCACATCAAGATTTATGGGATTTCCAAGCATACATGAGTTAGTGTTTACCCAGGTTTCCACTTAAAGCCAGCACTGTGATCACCACAAAACTTTCTGACAAAGAAATTATTATTTTTTCCATTCCCAAAAGCTACCTTGGCATCGCTACCTATCTGCACTTGCCTTGGCTCCTGACGTACCAACAGAGCAGGCACCAGCAGCACGAGCCAGGGCTGGGGCACAGCAGCACCCCTGCCCAAGATGGTCCCATCAGTGGTTCAAACCATGGCCCATAGGCACCTCAGACACCACATCCCCCCACAGCATTAAGATCCCCCTTTGGACAGGGTTAGATTAATGCCCTCTTCTCACTGGGGAAAACGCAAAGAGCAGAGAAAACCTCTTACCTTGTTCAGCACCGAGCTCAGAGGGTCCTCCAAACCCCAGGAGTGACGCTGCGTATTCTTGAGTGCCATCTACTGGCACCGCATACGATGCCAGTTCATATTCATACACTCATCCAGCCCCTTTCCCCCCGGTTTCAGCATGGTGAGATTGTATCACAGCTTTCAAAACGGTTGAAACAAGGCAAATGGCCAAATATCCCCTCTCCATCTGCTGTTTCCATACCAGCTAGTCCCCACTCACCCTGTTTCCACTGCATGGGATAGAGAGCGGGATACCCTGCAGGACACTCTGGGATCAGCTGTCACCTTGGCACAGCCTTCTGGCTTCTGCACTTCTTGGACTAGGAGAGGAAGTGTGAGAAAGAAACCAAGTTTTATATAGACAAGCTAAAAAAGACAGCATTGAAATTTGTAGACCAGTAGCCATTACTTTTAAGATGCTTTTATAGCAGCAATACATTTAGAAGAAGTTTGACATATATAAGTCATCACTGGTCATAAGAATTACCATTTTGTTGAGAAAAACAAGTAGAAACATTGGACTCTGAGAAGCCGAAGTAGCCTGCAAATTCACACACCTAGTTCCCTGAAGCCCCGCAAGGAGTCATTACCTTCTCTTATAGCTCCCTCCACCACATCTCCCCTCTACAGCACTGTGCCCCAAACAGCATTTATCTGCCCCAAACACAATTTCCAAGCTTGTTTTGCAAAGCCTTATCAGGCTTGAAAACTAGTGGAAAACTAGTGGCCATGCACAGATCTCCCCTTAAGCAAGGTGGATCAGCTGTAGAGATGAGGTGAAACAGACCTTCCTCTTGGGGGAAAGAGAGAAGACAAAACTGGCCTCTGCATCGGCCCTGGGAAGCAGTCAGGGCTTGTAAGCCTAGAAGAGGGACCCGAACAGTCTTTTACTGAAGGCCTCCTTCTGCTAAATCCAAACAGCAGGCAGCTGGTAAAAGCACCGCAGCTGGGCTTAACTTTGCTAGGGCTACTACTGACAAAAGAGCCAAAGCAACCGACCTGGAGAGGTTTCCCATGCACAAAACCCTCATGGATATTGGATTATCACCTCTTAACCACAGCACATGGCAGACAGAGAGGAAACTCCGCTAGTGCACATCTCTGCAGCACAACATGGCCCATCTGCTAAGCGGGGAGTGCCCGTTCCCAACCATCATATCCATCTTGAAAGCATCACTGAATAAAGAAGTATTTTGCACTGGTATTTTTGTAACCTCTGCTCAAACTTCTTTGCAGTCACCTTTATGCCCAGACAAATGGTGCAGCCCTGGAGAGCGCCTGGTTTTGTAGCTGCAGGCACGAACACGAACAGCAGCCTGGCCAGGACGACCACTCTTGGCAACACGACATGGGCTTTCACCTGCAGGCTCCTGGTACAGCTCCAACAGCAAACACTGGAACAGGGAAAACAGCACAGGATGAACCCCAAAAAAGCAAAATGGGAAAAGAAGTTTATCAGCGCTAGAGGAGGAGGATAATACGGGCTATCAGCAGAACTACAGCAATACAGTTCAAGCTTGGTTTTAGTAAGTTAATAGTTTGGAAAGAAACTTCTGTTCTCTAAATTTACAGGGTCTGGTATCACTGCATTGAGAGGCCGGAGAAAACGTGTCCAACCACAGCACTTTGACCCCATTGCTACAAGTTTTTAAAGTCTTTTGATCTTTCTTAACCTATTTTTCAAACCAGGCATGTCAGCCTACCTGCCCGCAGCCTTCCCGGCTGCTTTCAGTTTCTAATTCCACACGGCCACAGGAGGGGAGCTGAACCCTCCTCATCTTCCCAAGGGAGGGGGACGGGTTGTTTCATCCTCGTTCCTGCACGCGGAGGGTTCCCAGCTGAGGCCTCTGCCCCCATCCATGTCTCCTGGCCAGGGGAGCTGCCAGGTGCACATGGAGCTGGTGCAGCGGGTCTGGCTCCTGCAGCCGCCAGCACATGCCCCATAGCTGATATATTTTATATATATATATATAAATACACGTACGCTGGAGCGTCCCCAGGGTTCACAGCATAAGGCCAAGGAGCCTCCTACCCTCCTTCCCATGATGGAGGCCTTCATCAGGCACGGGCCTCTCCCCAGACGTGGCTCATCGCATAGCTCATTTAATAGCTTAAATCACATAGCTCATTTAATAGCTTAAAGCAGAGAGAAGACGAGACCGATGGGATTTCTTTGTACAGAGAAAGCCATGTCGCACTGGTGCCACTGCCGCCCTCCGCATGGCTGCCATGGCCATAGCTGCACTACATAAGGGCTCTGCAGCCATTGCTGCGGTGAACAACAGGTTAATGGACTTGGACCAGCCTTTCACGCCCACCTTTCCTCAGCGGACACCCTCCGGAGCACACGTTCACAGCCTGCTGCCGATGGACACAGCCATTGCCCCCTCTCCACAGCGGGGCCCTCCATTTTGCAGGGAGTCGTCACCTCAGGAGGCTCCGTGCGGGGCAGTGCCTGTAGCCGCTCTCCAGGGTTAAATATCAGGAATTGTGTTAAAGAAGATACCAGTCCTGAACATAAAACAAGAAGCCTGTTTCCCTGCGTGTGCGCAGAGCTGTGGGCTGCAGCGTCACCCGCGTGTCGGGCAGCGCCGGCGGCACCGCTGCTCCACGGGGCTCGCAGGGTCTCGTCCCCAATGGAGCTCTAGGATGGGAATCCTTTAGGGCAGCGGAAGAGAATTTTGGAACGATGCTTGACTTTAAGTGCGCGTTTACATCTGCACCCTTATATGAAGCTGCTAGAAGATGTAATCCACTTTTGGTATCTTATAAATTTCAGTGATCACAGTTGAGTCAAATAGCACTGAACATTGATTGAAGTTACCTGTTGTTGAAAATAATATTTTCTTATTTGGCGGTTCTGTGTTTTCCTTTTGCAGCCTTTGTGCAATTCCTGAATCCAGCATCGCACAACTATAAAGCAAGGTCAGATGTTGCAGGTTTATTTGATCGGATGTCTCCAGAGCAGCGGATTCACCAGCCGCAGCCCAAGGGGGCTCCGGAGGCTGCGCATCCCGAGCACGAGGGCACACGGGAACAGCATGTTTCTCCGTCGCTGCCATCACTGGCTTTCCGGTTATTCCTGTAGAGCAGGACTGGATACCAAAATGGAAAGAAATGTCCCCTGGCGTTTTACCAAAAAGAAGCATTGCAGAAACAACACTTCAGAAATTCAGATCAATAACATCAGAAACACTTAGGTAATGGAGTTCTTGGAAGGTGTAAGAGATCACCCTGTATAAGTTCTGCTAAAAGAATCCACTGTAATGTTGCCCTGTAAATTATTGTTGATCTTTCAGATCTCACAGCTCAGCAAGGGAATTGTTTCCACGAATAAACCCAGGACTGGCGGTGGAAACTTTGGGAATGAGCATTGGTTTGTTCCAAGCCCAAGGTGCTCAGCAGACACGTTTAATAGCACCCAGGGCTGCCCTGAGGCTGGGGAACAGCAGAACCGGGGGCACGAGATCAGATGTCAGTGCTTCTGGCGGCAGAACAGCTAAATGTGACTTCAGGGAGCAGAACTAAACCAAAGCAACTGCAGCTAGGCAGAGCGGATGCGGGAGCGGGGGCAAGGGGAGAGGAACAAGTGAGAGTAAAAGGAAAAAGTGAAATTAAAAGGTGCTACAGTGTTTAATTTGGGTATTTTAATAATGTTTAAATATTTCATTTAATTGGTTATTTTTTTTCAAATAGCATTTTTGTTTTAAAATTGATTCAATTACAAAATAAAATTTCCAATGTTCTGAATCTGGAAGAAAGTGTTTCTGAGGCAAAGAAAAATGATTCAGAGTCGATCCGAAGCAGAGTGTTCCCTCTGCTGCCTGTTCTCCAGGCCTGGGAGCTAAGTCGTAGCTGGTGACTGCGCAGAACAAGGCAGAAGACAACTAAACTCTCCATTTCCCCAGCTCTATTTAAGAACTTGTCTGGAAGCGCCACATGATTCTCACTCCTCTTGCAAGGCACAGCGAATCCCACGTCTCTTTCCCAAGTGCTCTGTCTCGGCCAGCTGCACTGTAGCCATGCAGGATTTGTCAAATTTGCCTCCCTAAATGCAGTACATTGCACATACCCTTGTAAATTTTTTTACTTCCCCTTTAAACTCTCCTTCAGCTCCATTTTTAGATCTCAAACAGAAGCAGAAATCTTCATCTTACCTTTAAACAGGAATGCAACCTCATAAAATAAAGACTGTGGCTGTTACAAGGTCATGCTGATGCAGGTTCACTTAGCGGTCAGTCATTCAACAGATGCTTAGGATGAAGTTTAAAAGCTTGTCCCTCACTTAAATAAAATTGTGCTTTGCTTTTAATAATATAGCTTAGCTTTGAAGAGAGAAAACCTGGGAAGAATTACATTTTTAAAACCCTAAACCAACAACTAAATTCAGGTGTTTTTCCCACCTGTCTATTTATGATCAAATAAAGAGCCTAAAGTCTAAAGAAGCAATTTGAGGAGTTGAATTCATGATCATATAAGAAGAAACATGCCTCTCTATTGATTTGCCACTGTTACTCACCTTTTCTGCTGCTATCAACAGGACAGAAATAGAATGAACAGACAGCGAAACAATAAGACGACGTTCTGCAGCTGCTTAGAGCCAATAACTGTATTATTGACAAGGTTATCAAAGTGTCAGATGTGCCAGCTCAGCTGGCATTCTTTTTTTGCCTTTTTATTAAAGTCTCATTACAAAGTAGAACAGAAAAGCCAGACAAGCAGAGAGTTTAGTATTCAACCCCTTTCCTGACCTATTTGTTTAGATGGTCTTTTTGAAGATTGGTTTTCAATAGAAAATGCATGCAGGTTAAAGTCTTCATCGTTTTTTTAAATACAGGAATCACTTCCCTGCCTTAGACATACTTTCTCCCTCCATGGTCCTACACAAGCAGCAGGCTGCTGAAGGAATATTCTATTCCCAGGCTAAGTTTAACCTTCGTATTCTTGTTCTGTACCGATACCCTCCGAAGAGCAGCACGGAGCAGAAGATGCAGGGATGACGTGCAGGTTCGGCCGCGCTCTGGTGCGGGGGCAAAGCCCCGCATCATGCAGCACCTCGGGCCAGCTTGCTGCTCACATCAACACAGAGCACTGCTGCACGAGTTCCTCCTCTGTCGGCTTTTCCTTTCCACACAAACACCAGGAAACCCACACTGCCTTTGTCTAAAGAGAGACGACTTGGTTCTACCTTTGTTCTACCAAGCCTATGATGCAAGGAAAAAAAAAGAAAAAAACACAAGTAAAACCAAAACCTGTGTTTAAATGAAGACGCCAGTGACAACAGAAACACATCACACCTCTGCTGCCGGCTGTGAAAGTTCTAAAATTTGTAGTTCCCAGCACAGGTTTGTCCAGCGAGATCTGTGGCACGAAATGTGGCATTGCCTTGGCAACATTTTACTTTGATTAAGGAGCAACTGATGCAATATTTCAGGAGACGAAGGGAAAAAAAAGGAAAAAGAAAGGTTTGATACCGAGAAAAACATTCTGGCTGTTCTGTATTGTCCTTGAGGACTTTGCTGTGTGCCGTCACTAACTGCTTAGCAACAGATTGATAGTGGCTTGCAAATCAATCTTTTCAGAGTGGAAAGCACAGTATACAATGCTGTGTGTTCCAATTCAAGAGATGCTATTGGGAAGCTATATAAGCATCAATTATGGTTTTTTAGATGTAGTTAATTATAGCTGGGAGAACTCTGATTGCAAATCAGCTTTCCTTACTCCCCTTTTTGCCTTTTAAATTCACAAGAGAATGACTATAGATTAACAAATTAGAAATTGCAAAAATGTAATTATCCAAAACTAAGATGAGTTGGCAAGCACTGTTTCAGAATGGAATTGAGCCAGAAAAATACAGGAAAACTGGCATCCTTTAAAAAGTTGCAAATGTAATTGTAGTTATTCTAATAGTCTTTTATCCTTTATAAAATTCCATTTCTTAGAAAAGGTTCTATTTGCAATAATGCCCCACAAATTTGGCAAAACACACAGAAATCAAAATAGAAAAATAGACAAAGTAATATGAAAAATTAAAAAATTAAGGCAAGCACCACAACCAAAATGCACAGTGATTAGAAGTCGTTCTGCAGCCAGGGATGCGCTGCCTGGGCACCGGAGCTTGGCTCTCTGCAGGGCTGAAGCCTCAAAGCAGACACGAGTTGCAGCTCATGAAATGATCTAACTGGAGACTTTCAGCTTTTCTCCCACACTAGCTCATTTTGTGATAGCGATAACCAACCCAAACCACAAATTCCACACAGCTCCAAGCACGGCACAGGAGCGGGGAGCAGAGGACACCACGGCCAGCACCTCGGATCCCGTCCTGGTGCCCATCCAGGCCGGAGCGATCCCGGCATCCTGGACCTCACGCTCGTTGTGCAGAGCCGTCACGCTGGCTGCCAGCAGCACTTTTACTGCCTTCCCTCCTGCTGCGCCTCCGGGCTACACAGGTAGTGCAAGAGGAATATTTCTACCAACCCAAGGAACGTTTTTCTGGTCTCGTCTGCTATTAGCGCTAGGGCCAGTGGCTGTGAGCAAGGCAGATGCTGAGGCTGTGGGCAGGAGGAAAGCTCTTGGAGCATTTCAACACCAGCCATTGCTAAGCAATCCCCTGATGTCTATCAATGTTTATCTTAAAATGCAAATGTTCAAAACCACATGCAAACAAGTGCAGCACATAAATGAAGTGAACCCATGCACCTTTCCAATTGTTGGGCAATCCCTCAGGTGCCTCACGTAGGCTCATTTAATGCAGCACATCTGTGCTTCAGCTGATGAAGAGCTGCAGGGCTAGAGGGAAAGCATCATTCCTCCTCCTCAAGGAAACCACACATTATGACAAATGCAAACAGCAGCTCAGAGACAAGCTTGTGCCGTTGGTTTGCTCCAATTTCAGCACTGAAGTGAAATTACAACATCAGAAACCAAACAAGAATGAAAGGAGGGAGGGAAGCTGGGAAGGGGTTGGTGCCGTCGCCCGTGGTCGCAACCTGGGCTGCACTGCTGCGGTAGCCCCTTTGCCAACCCCTTTGCCCTGCCCTGCCGCTGCTGTATGTGTCACTAAACCCGCAGGAGAATTGCAAACAGCACGCACACTTCCAGAGCTCCCTAGGCAGTGAGCACTTACCCTCACTAAGCACCAAGGCAGCAATAACCAGCTGAAAGGCCAAACTTCAAAGAGGTCCAAGTGTTCAAATCCCACCAAACTTAGAGCTGAGCACCTCACACCTTGAAGGTTCCTCTGAAGTTCAACTAAAAGCCCTAATCAGGTGTTTTTGAAAGAGCTGGCACACAAAAGTAACTCGTGCTGCAGTTGTTCACACAGTGCAGAAGGACACTGTGCTGCTATTGCACCCTGTGGCACTGTTTTATCTCTTTCTTCATATAGGAAAGCAGTATATCCTTAATGTGATCTTTATAAAAGATACGTGTCATTTAATGCGTAATACACGTCTCCCCATATAGTTTCAGTGACTGTTAGAAGTCTGCTTTGCAGGCTAAAATTTCTGTAAGATCTTACGGAGGGGTCTTAAAATGCCAGGTTAATGGCAGCTCGAGTACCTAAACGTTGCTCTCAGGGCTGCAGCTGCAGGGGACACGTAAGCAGAGCACTGCTCAGGGGTGCTGCTTGTGGCCTTGGCAAGGGATGAGCCTGAGGCAGCCTTGGCTTTGCTCCCCCCTGCACAGCCCTACCAGCAGCTTCCATTAAAAGTGGACTTGAGTGTGAAGAAAAATGCATAGAGGCAGCTCCCAGTTTAGGGGGACTTACCCAAACTGCATGAATTTGCAGAAGTGGACAGGAAATCAGGTCACCCAGGGCGTTCTCGTTTGCTTTTGATTGAATGAAAACGGTGGAAGTGACATTCTTCAATGTTAAAGTCTTAGCCAATGCCCAATGAGTTCAACACTGCATCAAATAAATGGAAGGAACATATCTGTAAATCCTTCATGTTTTGTTACTGTTTGGTTCAAATTCTGGATTAATATTTTATTTGAAATTGGAAATCTAGACATTTCAATGCACTGATGTGAAAATTCATCTGTGCATTGGCAGTCAGAGGTAATCTCATTTCTCTTTGGTATCTTCCCCTTGAAGTTGAGACTAGAAGGTTCCCTCTCCTTCATGTATCTTATCAAAACACTGTTTCACATCTCTGTTGCCTTCCAGAATCCCTCAACTATATTTCTTTAAATTCTGTACTAATTGAATTTAAAATTAGTCCCCAGCGGGGGCTAAGTAGGAGCCAGCTGATTTAATGGTCAGATAATTAGCAGCTCTGTGTTAACTAGATCTTCCAAACAAGTGTTTTTACCAAAGCAAGTGGTCGGTCATACTGGGAATGCTTTTGCTTTTCTTAGGAAGAGTGAGGCCCACAGTTCCTTGCTGTTAGTGAAAAGCCAGTTTCCTGGCCATGGAGATGAAACAGGTTTGTTTTTTCCCTCCAGACAGAAGCAGCTTTGCAAGGTTCCTCGGATGGATTTTCTCTCAGTAATTTGTTGCGTGCTTTTAATATCCAGTAACTGTGTGCCATTTTTAAGTGCATTCGCAGCAGACCAGGCAGAGCATTATGCCCTCTGTAGCAAGCAATATTTGACTATATCACAGTATTAATTCAAGTCAGCTTTTGAAGCCAGGACTCCATCTCCACAGTGCTTTGGAGCCATGGAAATGCTAGCGTTAAGAACAGAGGTCAGCCCACATGGATACAAATATAAAAGCAGAGCTGCACCGCACATTGGTATGGAAAACCACTTTAAAGCATAACATAAGCTCTGGAGAGCTTACACACAACTGCTTCCACCACAGTAACACCTGAGGGTCACGGCTTTTTATATCCTTCATTCATTTACAGTAGTGAAAATCTAGTAATGAGTCAACATCAGAAGACACCTTCTCCACGGAGGACAGGAGGGTTTGTCTAACCTGTGCTCAAAAAGCGTCCCTGCTTTAGGCATCACATCTCTGTACTGTCTTAGACAAAACCCCTTTTACCCTATTTGGGTGCTTTATAACAATGATCTCTGTCCCAGGCTACGTTACTCTTCGGCATGCATTACACTGTGGTGTACGAGTCACAGCCCGTTATCCCAGAGCCCTCGGTGGGCTGCATTCCCGCACCGTATTCCCGCACCGCATTCCCGCACCGCATTCCCGCACTGGATTATTCTGCAGCCCAGCTCAACCCAGTGACACCGTGAGCCCTGCTCCATCACACCAGACACAGGCCTTCATCTTTCAAACGCCCCTACGCTTATTTTGTTTTCTTCCATTACCGGTTCTGTTTATTGCAATGTGTTCTGCTTGTGATAAGTCATGAAGTTAGGACACACGCTGAAGGGTAGGGAAGGTGCAAGCGTTAGGAGCTGGCTGAGCCGAGTTACACAGCGCCTCTCGCCTGCTCCTGCATCAACACCCGTCTCCTCTCCTGCTCCTGCAAGGGATCCAATATACTGATCCTTGCACGCATGGCAGCACTGGATAAATAGGAGCATGAGGCATCTTGCCACAATTTAAGATAACAGCTGAAAATATAACCCCCTCTAGGTGCACAAGGAACTGTTAGGGCAAGATCTAAACTGTTCAGAAGTGTGACATCTATTATCTTATTCATATAAAATAATACCATATTATTTTATTCATAGTCATTATGCCCTGCAGATACCATAATTACAGATCAGCAGTATTATAATTAACTATAACTTATTAGGAGGGGGAAACCAAAGGAAACAGAACCATATCTGTTATTTTTACTTAGTAGCCCACGTGCTTCTCTGCGGCTGCCCTTCGAGCAGCAGCAGCAGGAGCTCTGCGTGCAGCAGCCCCTCTGCCACCAAACAGAGCAATGCCAAAGGGAACGAATGGGGCAAGCCCTGCCCTGGTGCCACAGGATGGCTCCGACCTGACATCCAGCAATAATAGGAGCAATTTCTATAGTGGTTTACTGCAATCTCAAAATATTAAATCAGATTTCTTGGCTACAGTAATGCAAACCTTTTTGAGTCTGTACTACAGACTGCAGCAGCCTAAGTGTGAAGCAGGATGCCTCCTCTTCCTGCTTTTCTTCCTTTTCACGGAGGCTGATGATGGGACTGCCGAGGCGGGAGCCAGCACAGCACCCCCAGGTGCTCCCTGCTCAGCCACAGCGTTTACCAACCTGCAGGAGAAGCAAATGCATTCCACTTGCTAGGGCAGCTCAGGGGTTTAACTGCAATCGCTCTTTAATTTGCCCAACACCTCTGTTCATAATGAGGTAGTGTGCTAGGGAACAGACTGTAAGCCCTAATCACCTATGGAAGAGGAAAGCACTGAAGCACAAATGAAACAAATTCTCATTGAAAAATAATCAATACAGAGCTCTGTCAGCTTCAGAAGTTGCGTTCCTTAACGGAAAGAAATCTCCAGCCCCAGCTGTGCAGGAATTTTTATCTGACCACTCTCAAAGAGTCATTCTCTTGTCATCCTGGGAAAGACAAGTCCTTTGATTTAATAAGGACACAACTCAAGTACTTGCCAAGCACTAATGAGCTCCCCAAAAGCAACAGTTGCTGCTGCGAGGGGAGCAGCAGGATGGTACCTCCCGCGCAGGAGGGACTTTCTGTCTTACCTGCATCCCCCCGGGTCGCTGCTCTTCAGCAGGCACAGCCAGAACCTCCTCTCCTCCCACACGGGGTTGGAGATCCCGGAGGAGCTGCCCCCAAACCTCCTGCTTAAACCCCCAGGATGGGGCCTCTCGCATGAGCCGGCGGCTCCCAGCGCTCCCGGCGGGAACAGCGGCTCTTCCCGGGCCCCTGGGAGCTCCGCTCGGCTGTTCAAAGGAACCGCGTTCCTGTGAAGTGCTGTGGCGCTTCTGACACTCGTGTCTTCTGATCCCAAAGCCAAAGCATCCTCCCGCTTCTGAAGTCAGCCCTTGCCAAAACAAACATCCTGCACATCTCTCTCTTTATTCCCTTCTCCCTCTTAGATCTACAACTTTCCACATGTAATACATCTGAATTTTTCAATTAAATGCTTCCATCTAATATTCTATACAGAGTGCAGAAGCATTCCTTACATGCCTTGTAGGCATCTTGCTAATTGAAGAGAGTTTTTTTAGAAATTGCCTTAGTTTCTTATTTATAAATAAACACCAGAAAACACAAGCCCAAAATGTTTGCTCTGAGAGGTGTATAAAAATGAAAGATCTTAAATTTAGTAAGAGGATGTATTTGCTGACTTTCTGTTATAAGAATAATGTAATTAGAGGAATTGGTTGACGACCACCCAAGGATGGCCTTGGATAGCTTTGAGCAAGACTCGGCGGGTTCAGGGCTCTCTCCTGCATTTCCATGCTTCTGCGATAACAAACTCTGCGGATTTTGCCCAACAGAACCAGGTTTGTGGTAGACACACACCTCGTAGCCATCATCTCCACAGAGATCTTCATTTGGGCTGTGCTGGAGCTAGAAATAGATGTGTCGAGGCTGGTAAAACCAGTGGGATTTCAGCAAATGCTATCAAATAGGTTATTATTGTGTAAACACCATGGTCCGTTTGTGTTTTATGAAAGAGCATCGCTGCTCCCTGCTCTGCTCCGCACGCTCCTTTCCTCGGTTCCTGACGGTAGGAATTTTGCTTCTCGGGGTTTTTGTGCTACTTGCAGCAAGAGCCATTTATAACTCAGACAGACTGTTTCCATTTTTACTTAGACCAAGCTCCACTGGTTTCTGCAGAAAAATCCCTGAACTGCCAAGGCAAGAGGAAAATGAAGCATCTCCAACTAGATATATGTAGCATCTTATGTAACCTGGGGATTTAATCCCCATTTTCCTTCTTGTCTTTCGTCCATTGTGTTTAAAAATTTGGGTCGAACATTTGGATTTTACTGAGGTGTTTATTCACTTTTTTTTTCCCAGTGTTCTATCTTGTTCATGGTGTAAAGTGCTTGAAGAAAAGCAAATGCAGATGGAATGAGTTTAGCATCAATGTAGGAGATGATAAACGGATATAATCAATTTTGCAGAAGGAAGGAAACTGATCTGACATAAAGCTAGGTACAGAAACATAAAATGCAGCTTCCTCAATTGAATCATGCAAATATAATTCTGATTATTCTATCTAATAAATCTCTCACCTTAGTATGTCTTTGTGAAGACTGTCATCCAATGTCAATGGAAACAGAAGTGATATTTGGGGTTTAAAGCTCCAAAATGGAAGACCTTTGGATGTGGCCTAAATTGGTAACTTCCTCAAGCAGGAAAAAATAATTTCACACATCTGAAAGTTAATTGGGGTTTGTAATTACAATCCCCTAAAGCTTGGTTTAAGGAGTGTGTTCCCTGCGTCTCTGGGATTTACATGCTCTGAGCAAACGGGTATGTCCCTTCATTCCTGCAGCATCCACACGGGTATGTCCTTACCTTACACTGGAACAATGAGGAAAACAGGGAGCAGCAAACCTAATTTCAGTGCCCGTGCACAGTTCAGTGTGCAGAAAAACCACTGTTGTGCCACAGAAAGAGATGGAAAATGCCCCTAGAGAAGGGGAAACGGGGCAGGCAGGTTGTGGGAGCGGAGAGCGTGCTGCTTCCTGCGAGGGCCAGCCTGGCCCTGGGGACCCCGCGCATGTTCTGACCATGGAGAAACGTCTTTTGGGGACCCAGGGCAGTATGAATCCCCCCTGCCCCAAGGCTGTTTCTTGAGGGGACACTGCTGGGTTTGCCCATAGGGTCTGGCATTCGGCCAGGCTTTCAGCCAGGCTTTGGCTGCAGCGAGGATGGTCCTTGGCCCCAGGACGGGTTAGTGGACTCCTCACGCCGGAGAGGGGGATGTTGAGGCACAAACTGACGGGGTTTGTCGCTTCCCACCCCCTTCACAATATCTTTACAGGAGCAAGTGAAACGGGCTGGGACGTCTTCCAGTCGGAGGAAACGGGAAGACGCATGAGTTATTCACGCCATCACCTTGGCTGGCAGCATTTTTTATTGCAGGTTTGTGCTCCCTGGGATCCATGGGCTAATTGTGCTTTGTAAAGATGTAACGTCTTTATTCCAGCTCATATATTAAAAAAAATCACGTTATATTTTTCTGTAATTGCTGGTCCAGACAAAATAGCATGGAGGTATTTGCTTCCCATTTCTCCAGCATGGAAAACAGAGAGACACAGAAAGAAAAACCCCTAAACAAAACCTTCCACATCTTATTTTTTACTCATGATCAGCAGAAATTCCCAGTAAGATCTGAGCTTTCAAACGGGAGGTGACTGAACTCTGAGGTTGCCCCGTTTGGCAGGTTTTTTAATCAGCTCTCATGCCTCCTTCTCTGCGCAATGGAAGAGACGGCGGAATCAGCCCCCGAGCTGGGGGGCAAGAACTTGAAATAAACCTGGGCTTCCCCAAACCTCTTGCTGTCTCTCCAAGAGCGGCAGGGAGAGTGCAGCCCTCCGCAGGCCTTGCACACTGACGGCAGCGATTCCCATTATCAGCCTGAGTACACGTCTTGGAAAGAAATAAGGTGGTATCACATGAAAAATAAGTGGAAATATTTTATTTATGAGACATTTTTAGGTGAACTCATTTCCTTGTGCATGGCATTAGTTTTTGATTTTTTCAGCTGTTCTTCCATTTCTCTATACAACACAGTTACATGAAATTTCAGTATATGGTTAAAATCCATATATTCCATATCCAAATGTGCAAAATTTAAAATAAATATTAATTCATCATAAAAATCATTTAACAAATGCTTTCAATTTGTCATAGATATTAACTTTCATTTTTCCTCTTACAATATCTGCATATATTAAATTTTTGCTTTTCAACAAAATCGTTTTTTAAATGGAAATTTCTGTTTCTGTTGCTGCATTTGAAGTAGTACTAGGCATAATAATATATGTTAAGAAAAAATTAAGAGAACTAACACTGGAAAATGAAGCACGGCACCATCTCATAACACAAGGCTCCTTAAACATGTGCTCACTCAGTCCTTGAGTGCAGAATATTCCTCAAAGAAACAATCTGTATTTTTATGTCTAAACAGAAATAAAAGTTTTCCTTTAATCTCATCAGAATGAAAGGTTTAACTATTTTCATATTTTGGTGAGTGAGTCAGTCCCTGCAGAGAATATGTAACATTTTGAGACAAGCCTATAAAATTTTCTTCAAGTGAAAGAGACACCTCTTTTTGGTAGCCTGGGACACGTTCATCCTACCAGGATATATAATTTTAGCCCTCAGCGTATCTGAGAAATAGTTCTATTTAATCTGCTCTCATGATCAGTTTGCCTGCAGAAAAGGTGGTGGGCAGAATTACCAGTGCGCCTGCCTTGCTCCTGCAGCACACGACTTCTTGCATCGATCAGCTACAAAAAATACTTCAAGAATTTCATTCTTAGAAGTGGTGCTTCCAAAGCTGACTTTGCAATACCCGCTCTGCTCGCAGCGGCCCTGCAGCTGGAATCCAGCACTGGAGCTAGGAAATTCTACCTAACTTTGCAGCAAGCCAGCCGTGCCAGCATTACTGCTGGATTTACTAATAGAAACACAAAAACATCTCCATTCCCTTGGGAAATGCCGGCTTTTGGCCTCTTCTTGAGAGATGGGCCCTAGAGAAGTTTCTGCCTGTCCCTTACCGGAGTTGTCAGTGCAAGGGGACAGGCTTGGAGTAAGCGCATGGTTTGTACTCCAGCTGCACAAGTCTCAAGATAACATTATTTTTTTGACTTTTGGGTTAATTTTGTTAGGATATTACATAGCCGTAGGCCGAATTCTGCACTAAAACTGTTTATATCAAAGCTCATCTTTCTTAGGTTTGGCTTTGTAAAAGTTTGACTATTTTATTCATTGAGCTTTCCTTGAAGAAAAGAAAGGATGCCCTTTAAGAAAAATTATGGCTAGTTACCCTTTCTGCTTCAAACCTATAATTTTCTGAGCCATCAGTGACTAATGCTTTACTTGCACTCTTGATGACTAATAGATTGACACTATTTATTTAAAAATTTATTCTGGGCATATGCTAATGACTTGCAGGGTGTGCGTCCTCCTCTAACATCGGGTGCTTTAGCAACTGTTCTTACTTGTGATCTAATTCCTATCACCCCATTTAAGGGAAACTCCAAGATTGTGTTTGTCGCTTCTAGTTATTTGACCTTCTAGGAATGCTAAATGTGGAGCTGGCTGCTTTGCCTTCAGTGGAGCCTTTTCATGTGACTGCTGATATTTGAAAGTCTTGGATTTTAGAAGAATTACCCCATGGGGAGTCTTGGTTGTATCGTACCGGGATCAGAGCACATCTGTGCCTGTCTTCTTGCCCCGTATTCAGTATCTCGTAGCACCACCTGCGGCAGCCGAGGTACGGCCACATGCAGGCCGTTTTGCCAGCTGTGTTTCCGAACGGGGTTTTCAGCCTTGACTGGGGAATCCTGCAACGAGCCAAAGGAAATGAAGTATAATATGAAGACAGTAGCTAATGTTACATCATTTTCGCTGAAATGGAAATAGCAAAATCAGGCATGGGAAATAAAAATCAATCACTATCTTACTTGGGACTAAAATAAGCCCTGCAGATCATCTGATCCCCTGATCTCCTGTCCCATGAACTTGAATATTTTTCGGTATGGAGGTTCAGTCTTGAACTCAGCCGCTTACAGGAGATGAATGGCAGTCGTGTTGACCTGAGGAAGGAATTATGTGCCCACAAGTTTGTCTGGTTTTACCAGCTCTATCATTTGACTTAATAAAAGATACTGACTCTCATGACCAACCTATCGTCACAGATTAGGTACCTGATATTTCACAATATTTATGTGCGTTCAGAGAACGCTGACGAAATGAGTGCCCCGCTTGCGTGTGTGTTTACTGCTGTGCTTCAGAGGGCTCTATCTGAGAAGCCCTGGGGACTTCTTTCTTCTTCCAATAGCCAAATTGTGTTCCTGTGGTGGGGACAGGAGGCCAGCTCATCCCAAGCCAGCCCACGTCAGCGACGGCTCTGCCGACCTGCTGCCTGCCTCGGGGCTAAACCCGGCTGTGGTGGGAGGTGTGTGCAGGATGGGGCTAAACCCCGTCTGCGTTCAGAGGTGTGTGCAGGCTCAGGGCTAAACGCGGCTCTTTAGGAGGTGTGTGCAGGATAGGGCTAAACCTGGCTCTTCAGGAGGTGTGTGCAGGCTTTGGGCTAAACCTGGCTCTTTAGGAGGTGTGTGCAGGCTCGGGGCTAAACCCGGTTCTTTAGGAGGTGTGTGCAGGATGGGGCTAAACCTGGCTCTTCAGGGGATGTGTGCAGGCTCAGGGCTAAACCCGACNGCGGCTCTTTAGCAGGTGTGTGCAGGATAGGGCTAAACCCGGCTCTTCAGGAGGTGTGTGCAGGCTTTGGGCTAAACCTGGCTCTTTAGGAGGTGTGTGCAGGCTCGGGGCTAAACTGGCTCTTCAGGGGATGTGTGCAGGCTCAGGGCTAAACCCGACTGTGTTAGGAGGTGTGTGCAGGCTCAGGGCTAAACTCAGTTCTTCAGGAAGTGTGTGCAGGATGGGGCTAAACCCGGCTCTGTAGGAGGTGCGTGCAGGCTCGGGGCTAAATCCGGCTGTGTTAGGGGGTGTGTGCAGGATGGGGCTAAACCCGGCTGTGTTAGGGGGTGCGTGCAGGCTCAGGGCTAAACCCGGCTGTGTTAGGGGGTGTGTGCAGGCTCGCAGATGTGCTGCGGAGATGTAGAAATGGAACTGTGTGTACACATGCTGCATGCACATGTGCTGGGTGTTAAACAAGCTGTATGTGCATGTGCCGTATGTTACACATTCTGGATGCACACATGCTGTATGCACATGTGCTGGATGCACACATGCTGTTTGTGCCTGAGCTGCATGCACACGCAGCCGGGGTCTGTCCCGGCAGACGGCAGGAGATGGCCAAGCCCGGCAGCGCTTCGTGTCCCTGGCGCCTCCGCACACCTGAATCGCGGGGTCCCCTCGGGATCGTCTGCGGCAGACGGGGACGGGCACCCGGGAGCGCTTTGACAGGCGGCGCTGCCTGACAGTGATTTAAGGGGGTGCAATCAGCCTGCAGTGCTTAAAAGCGAACGGAGAGCCTTCCCCTGCTAAAAACACGCCCAAGACACACATTTTTACAGTCTGACAAGGCACATTCAGCTTGGCTGAACCTGGAATGGTTTCGCTTGTGCTCAGGTTGGTTAAAGCTCGGTGTGAAAAGCAGAGCCGGTGCCCGTGCGACCTGCCGGGGCAGCCCCAGCACCGCCGCCCCTTGTCTTATGTCCACGGGCTCCCGAAAAGCAGCTACGTGTTTTACAGTTGCAGTCCCCTGCGTGAGGGGTGAATGTTCACGAGGGATCCACCAAACGTGAGCGGAGCGGGACGAGACCTCAGGTCCTGCTGAGCGCGGGACCGTCCGGCTGAGCACCCACCCCAGCTGCACCCAGGTGGGCACCGACAGACACCAGCGTCTGAGGCCAAGAGCTGATAAATGAATCCCAGATAAAACCCAGAATATTTCAGAACGTGCTGTGGTTTCCAGGGTCAGAGAGCAGGGACAAGGGGACGGGTTGGCTGACATCAGCCTGACACAATGACAGTTACATTTGATCCTGACCCGGGCTACGTAACTGACTTTATCATTAACGATTATATTGTTGCTATTGTATATTGTATATTTGTGTATAGGTATGTATTGTATATTTTGATATTTTTAATGTCAATTGCTAATTGATTTCTAAATCCATATAAAGTCTCAAATAAAACATACTAAAACAGTTTTTTAAACTTTTTCTTTTTTTTAATAAAATGGGATCAAAAACTCAAATTCATCCATTGAAGCTCGTGTTTGTTATAGAAGGGACTTTTTTTTAATAAAACAAAATGTTTGCTAAGTTAAGTTCCAAACAAGNTAAACTTTTATTAAAAAAAAAGAAAAAGTCCCTTCTATAACAAACACGAGTTTCAATGGATGAATTTGAGTTTTTGATCCCAATTTGCAAAACAAAATGTTTGCTAAGTTAAGTTCCAAACAAGTGACCACACACGGACACTCACGTGTTCCCTTACCCACCCGGAGGAAAGCCGCTGCACTGCGTTTGGATCCCAAGGGGATCGGAAGGGTGTCAGGAGCAGGGAGGGAAGGAGCTTCTCTCTGGAGCCTTGTTGGTCGTGTGGCTGTGGGGAGAAGGGGAGCATTGCTCAGGGGTTTAGTCAGCCCAGGCACCTCTTTGAAAAACGAGCCCTGTGGATCCTGACGTGAGTTATTGCTGTGCCGGCACCTGGCTCACATTCAATAAAGGTAAATGTGATATCTAAAAATCTTAAAATAAATCTTACATAGCTGTGCTAATGGCCACTTGTCATGACTGTGAGATGTGTACAGCATACATAGAAGATAGCAAAATATGGAATAGAACAACTGACCAACACACATAAAGCTGTTGGTCTGCAACATGTAATTAGCCGCCTTTTGTGTATGAACGTTGTTCTTTCCTATTCCTGGAGCCTCGGCCAGGAATTTGTGCAGTCCGTAACACTTTAGACTGGAAGTTGCTATATTTTAAGTAACCTGAAGATGTTTTAATGCCAAACCACGCTAGAGAGAACTTGGCAGCCAGGATTTTCAACAGCCTTGGCACCCAAGCTGGTTATTGTGGCATTTCTGCTGATCGGTAAACACTGTGTAATTTGTGTCATAGAGATGATTTGCAATTAAAAACTTATTAACAAAGTGCAATGATAACAAGAGGGATAAAATGCCAAGATGTAGAATTGCTTAATTATGTGAAATAGTTCTACCAAACCCAGGGCTCCATGGAACATTTTTTCCTCTCTCTAACGAACAATCCGTTCTCGCTGAATTCTAATTAGCTCCAATAACGTCGATCGCACTGAGGTATCGCGGCCGGAGAGGCAGCGTGACCGTTCCCGTCGCCGGCTCCCGCAGGTGGAGCGGTGCAGCGGGCGCAGGTGCCTGGTGCGGGGCCCACGGGGCACGAGGACGCGCGGCGCGAGCCGCGGCTCTGCCTGCGCTATTGCCCAATCCATCCCTTTCGAGCAGATTAAGCCCGTGAGCTTATCCAGACCTGTTTTAAAGCCTATTTGATCCTGAAATAGGACTGAAGAATCTAACAAGAAGAGGCTTGTAGAAGATTTTCTTGTTTAATCAACATTGGAAATACAAGAATTGGAAACTCAAGAATAGCCCCCTTCAGCACCTTTTTCTTTGCCAACATTACAAAGAAATGAAGCATATGAAAATGAGAAGATGACAACTCCAAGTGCTGAACTGCCAAGCCTGAACTGCTCCCCTTCCCCAGCAATGAACAAGCAAACAAAAATACGAGAATGTTCTGGTGATTTTCGTCCCGCACGTGCCAGGTCTGCGCTGTTCTTTCCATGCAGCATCTCCCTGCTCGAGCAGGGGAGCGCTCGCCTCGCTGCGCCCGCTCGTGTCGCTCAGTGCATCGCTCCGACGGCCGCACCAGGCTCCGTGTCACCTGCAGCGCTCCACGCCGCCCGATCCAGGGGACAGGAGGCATCCACACGTAGGCACCACACTCTTACCTTGCACGTGCAAACTTCTAGACCCACCAAAACGTCAGCTGCTGCAAAGCAGCTTGCTTTGTCCCTAAACTCTGCCCATGTCTTCTAGGAAGCAGAAGCCTCTCCTCCTCCTCTTCCCTCTGCATCTCCCGAGCGTCTCCCAACAGCGCGGACGCTGCCGTGCTGCGCCAAGCAGCGGAGATCTGCAATCCGCTCACGGCACAGGCCAGCCAGAAACACCTAAACGCTCCAACACCGCTCAAAGCGTTGTGCTCCTAACAGCGTGAGGGTGTTATAGTTATGAGGTTATAGTGAGAGTGCTAATCGTGTTCACAGTTCAGTCTGTTTGTGTGCAGAGGGAGGGGACGGGTTGCTGTTGGTGTCCACAGCGATGAGGACAGAGACGTCCGCAGTCTGCAAGAGTCGGACACCTTCCGCACGGCGCAGTGGGGTTTAATTCTGCCAGTACAAAGTGCATAATCACCGAAATGATGTTGGACAGAGAGTGACCGAGGTGACTGTACATGAGATATTTGGCTTTTTTACAGTATTGATAACGGAGATCTTGCATTTTAAATGGCAACCAAACGAGATCCCATCCCTTTAACAAAATCCCTTCGGGCCCCAGCAGCAGCAGGCGTCTCTCTCTCGCACTTCCAACACTTAAGCTGGAACAAAGCTCTCTCTCTCTTGATCTACTTTCTCCCACTCCTCCTTGCCAGCCTCTGCTTTTTTTAGTGCACTAAGGCATTAACCCCATGCAGATCTGCTGCTTTACATGTCCCAGCAGCGAGGAGGAGTGAAACGCACGCTAGAAGACAAATAAAATCCAGTTCAGGCAAAAGCCTGTGAGAGAACTGGGCTTCTTTGTATTTAAAAAGAAAAAAAATCCCTCTTGCTACAATAACTTGCCCTGCGTTAGACGGTGCTAATGGAATGGTAAGTGCTGGAAGCCCTCAGAACGCGCGACGCCCTGGCACTGCGGTGGAAAGAGCCGTTTGTGCGGAACGTCGAGCGCCGTCCGCGGCCACCCCAGAACGCGGCTCTGTCCCCGCGACCCGGCGGGCTCCCTCCAGCACTGACATTCCACCCTGGAACAGCTGTCACTGTGTGGCCGTACTAATGGGACGTGGATCAACGCGGACGTCTCCAAGGCCGCGGCCGGGCTCGCGCCGAGGCGCAGAGCGGAGCGGCATGGAGGCAAGGCCGAGCTCGCTGCGCCCATCCCGCGGCGCTTCCCTCTCGAAGCTGCCACCGCCGGCCCTGCACGGCATCGCTTTCGGCTTTTGCTTTCAGGGTCAGAGGCCTTTGCCATCCTCGGGTTTATCTTGACAGCAGCTTAGGTGGGAGGGAGAGCTGTTTCCCAAACTTCCCTTCACGCCTGGCCACGGCATTAGCTCCGTCTCTCCATACCTCCGTGTCTATATAAGTGAAACCAGGCTCCTGCATGAAGCTCTTGGACGTACACGTGTGCAGTGCAGCGCCCTGATCCTGCAGCTGGACGTTAAGCGCTGATCCCCGCTGCCCATCCCGCGGCAGCGCGGTGCGGAGCCGGGCCCCGAGCGCTGGGTTCTGACCGAGCGCTGTCTGCGGAACCTCCGAGCGAGCATCCTGCAGGGGAATCCTGTGGGAATCCGAGCGAGCATCCTGTGGGGAAGCTCACAAGCTTGCAGCTTCCAGAAAGCATCTCTTCAGTAAAGAGCATGGCAAAATGTATGTCCTTGTAGTCCATATTTCAACATGTAAAAGTATAGTATGTATGTAAATGATATAAAATAATCTATGTATGTGTTTCATTCAGAACAATAAATGTATGGCTTGCCTTTTACGGGATATCAAAATGAAAAAAGGAAAGAACAAGTTCATTAAAATTAAAGTGAAAAAGCGGGTTCAGTGCCTGGAGCGAGCGCAGAGGAACCGTCTCTCCCCGCGACGCTGCGTGCGTCTCCCGGCCGCGTCGGGTCCTGCTCCTGCCCTCGCGCGAGCCCCTTGCGGCCAAAGTGGCACCTTTGCATTTCTTGTACTTCTAAAAGCAACTTGCAGGCAGCATCTGCTCAGATTAATTACTGGCATCTATTGCTTTAGAAAGCCCAGGATGAAAACTGCCCAGCACGAAGCATTCAGGAGCCTTTGCTTGAAAAACCTCCTTTAACTTCTCGTTGCTGCTCTGAGCGAGTCCCCTCGGGCGTTCAGCAGGTGCTTGTGCTCACACTTCTCTGCATGGAAAAATGTGCAGCTGGGACTGTGTCCAGCGGCTGCATTTAGGACATCCCGGAGGTCCCACGCATCCCTCGGACAGACACAATGTGCAGCAGGTTTCTCTTGCACCCGTTTACTGTCATCAGTGAATCAGAGTGTTCCTGGGCACGCTGGAAAGCAGCAGCCCAACGCAATCCCTCAGGTCAGAGAGCCCAGCTGCTTCAGAAGGACCATCATGGAATATTTTCCTTTTAGCAACCACGGAGCTGAAATCTAACCACGAAAACTTTGAAATGACCCTAGCCAATCTGCCAGAAATCTCCTAATCCCTTAATCTGATGAAACCCGTTGGCCTCGGATCACGGATTAGTGCCCAGATTGCATTTGCAGTAATGACTCCTCAAACTCTCTGAGACAGCAAATAATGCAAAATAACATTTTTAGTGTAAACTTTTGGGGCATAGTAAAGAAACTCCCCTATTTCTGAGGTTATAATTGCTTAGCCCACATTTTCCTGGCTTGTTTTTCACCTTACATTACCAACCTGCTGCGTCACTTGCTTGAAAGGCAAAAATAAGAACTTTGTTTTAATTTATTCATTAAAAACAACTGAAATCTATTGCACATATTGACTGCTTCTCTCTTTTCTAGTGACAAGGAGTTCGTCTTTTCCTTCCTCATAACCCTCCTTGCTGTTACTGCGCTTTAAGTCACCCTTTCCCAGCAGAGCGTTTTTTGCCGTCCGTGGGCAGAGCCTCCCTAGCAGCTTCCCCGAGGCTTCGTCTAAATATTTACCAGCTTCAGCCAAAGGAAATGCCATTCGTTTGGATACCTGTATCATGGGAAATGCAAGCGTTTATAACGTACAGTACCCAGACTGCATGAGAGGAAAAGATCCCCTCTCTTTGGTAATCTAGCTCCAGCAGCAGCCTCAGCAATCCAGCAATGTCCTTGTTTGCAAGGCACCTCCCTGAGCAGGCGCAGCAGCGCGGGCCCCAGGATAGGGCTGATCGTGCCGATACCCCCTGCTCCGTTCCTGCAGCGCTCCCCTATTGCCGGGAAAAGCGCATTAGCACCGGGCACACACGGGGATAATTCATGCCTGACCTGGTGCAGCTGCACCGACCTGCCCATTCCCGCCGCGCCAGGCCCGTTCCTGCTGCGCCGTCCCTCCCGGCCGCCTGGACGGCCCTCCCGACCAGCCAAAACCCTGGCCAGGAGGCCTGGGATCCGTCCCCACATCCCGGCTGCACACACACACCACAAGCAAACAGCGCCCAGCAAATATTTTGACGTAGTTCAGATTTCNGACCTGCCCGTTCCCGCTGCGCTGGACCCGTTCCCGCCGCGCCATCCCTCCCGGCCAGCCAAAACCCTGACCAGGAGGCCTGGGATCCGTCCCCACAGCCCGGCTGCACACACACACCACAAGCAAACAGCGCCCAGCAAATATTTTGACGTAGTTCAGATTTCTGTCGTCGTGGAGATCCTGTTTGAAGCCACAGAACAAGCTCTCACCAGTATATTTAATTAATGCTTATTTATAATATCTTACAGTATTTATAATGTCTTACAGTATTTATAATGTTAATGTATTTAAGACGGACCTTGGAGGAAATACCTCTCCTTTGCTATCATCGTGTTTCCGATGCCCAGGCATGTCCTAAGACCTCAGTCACAAATAAACTCACGGCTCCTGCAATGCTGAAATTCCTTGTGAGTAGTAACCAGAATGAGCTAAATAAGAAGAGACCCCATAGATTGCAGCTTGGCTTCTTTATCCCGGGTGTTTGCAGAACTGAATGTGCAGTTCTGGCAAAAGCAGACACACAGCCCTGAGCTCTCACTTATCATCTCACCAAGATGATAGAAGTGCGCTGCTTTGGCATCCGGCACATCTTACACGGGTTTGGTTTTGCTAAAAGCACCTTTTTTCCTCTGCTTTGATGCAGGACGCAGAACATGTGGAGGGGCCGCGTCCCGGCCGTTCCCAAAACGGTGTTTGCAGCAGCAGCATCTGCCTGGCGGGAAGCAGAGCCCTGGGCTCTGCTCCCCATCCCGCTCCCGCTCCTGCTCCCGATCCCGATCCCGCGAGCACTGTGAGTCAGGCTGGGCCCTGCCACCTCGTGGGAATTCGGGCTGCGATTCGGGAATCTGGGCAATCCTGCACGGGCTCCTGCAGTGCACAGAGTCACCAGGAGCAAAGCCAGGACCCTGGTCCTCCAGCATCCCGCTGCTCCATGGCTCTTCACATTCCCTGCTGGAAAACAGATACCATTGGAGATAGTTTTCCCATAGCAGTATCACTGCTTTGTGTTGCTGTGTCGACATCAAAGCATTTTACCAAAATCCCATGCAGATAAAATGCTTCTAGCGCAGCCGTGGCGGAAGGAACAGCAGAGAAAACATTTCTTGGGGATGACTCACTCCACAGCACTTTGCAGGTAAATCTCAGCTCATAAAATAAAAGGGCGACTCTTTTATGAGCAGGCCTGTCTGCACCACGGTAGTTATTACATCCAGGTTTTCTGTGTCATCCAGTGCCGAGAGGACAAGAAATCCTGTAGCTGTTCCCTGAAAGCCCAAAGTCCCCAAATTCATTACAGGAGCGCGCGGCTCTCCCGGGGCGCCCTGCACCACCCGCACCTCCTGGCCACAGCCACAGCCCGACTTTCAATAAAGGCCTCTGAAATCAAAGAAACTGTTAAGGATGGTATTTAATTTTATTACAAGCAGTCTCCTCTATTTGTTAAATTGAAAAGTATTTTCACCTGATACTTTGGAAATGAAGCAGTGACCTTTAATAACTCCATTTAATCTAAATGAATAAATAGAGCTAGAAATGAATTGCGAGAGCCTTTCCAAGTGCTAACCAGAGTATACCCTATATATCTTGCAGTCATTAACAGCTGATGAATTCAGCTAATAATGTCAGAGGACGTCGTCAAGGTTGATGGACCTGAAAGCCGCCCTTGTTTTGACAGGCGGGAGCTGCTCGGGCAGGAGCTGGGGGCACGCGGTGCTCCGGGCGGGCTGCAGTCCCCGCAGCCGCACACGGAGAGATGGGAATTTTGTTCTGCTAAAACACAAATTGTCATCCACTCCGATTGCCAGCGCTGGATATTTGCCAGCATTCAATGACAACCAATAGCAGAGCAGACTTTTATGGCTCCCCAGAGCATCATGAATGGCAGAATGGAGAGAACTCCTCCAAAATTATGTCAGGATTTGTTGTTTGGCCTTCAGTGTATTAATCATCCATCACCCAGATCTTTTTTGCCTCCTTTTGAAGAAACAGGGACAATTTTCCCTTCCCACAAGTATAACCCTGAATAAACAATAAATTTATGAAGTTACAAACTGTTGCCTGCCAATGAGTTGCCTTTTCTCTGCTACACTGCCTTGTAGTGCAGCAAAACATCGGCTCTGTTTCGGAAGGACTTTGAGATCGGCTGCGGAGCCGGTCGGCGCGGGGCAGGCCTGGCTCTGGGGATGGCCGCTCCTGGCTCCGGGAATGGCCATTCCTGGCTCCTCGCACACGACACGGCTACTCGCGGGGTCTGGTCTTGCTGCCTCGGGTCAAGGATGCTTCCACGAGCCATCACCGCGCTTCCTTGTGAAATTTTAATATGTTTAAAATAAACAAATGGGCAGGCACCCAGGAAACCATAAATCATCGCAGTAATACAGGCAAAGATTGTGCTGGCAGTTTTAAATAAATGCTTGGATTTATGTTTAAGGTTACAAGAGCATGAGCGTGAGCAGCGGCTCACCTGAGTGCAGCTCAGAGGGGTCTGCGACCGGTCTGTATCTGGCAGAACGACCTGACTTCACTGTTCACGTCCCATTAAACTCAACAGGACTGGACCTGTGCCTGAGCGCCCGGCTGGATGGGGCGGCTCGCTCGTGTTTTTGAGTGTAACGAGACACCTGCTGCGTGGCCAAGTCGGGGGTGATGGGAATGTGCACAGTAACAATCATTTGCATTAATCCAGGGGACCTCTAGAGTGGGACAAATATTTATTTGTTTGACAGTATTTAGGATCTGTGGGGAAAAAAGATCTGGGGCCACAAATCACTGACCAGTGTGAGGAAAGAAAGATGTTGGGCAGGTTTATGGGCTTCCCACGCTGCTGGGTGCAAGATAAAGTCTGGCTCTGCCTGTAACAGTCTCTATTGGTTTTCCCAAGGAAGACAAAAAGGCTCAGGCGGGTCAGCAGAAAACATACTTGCAGGTTTATCGAAGAATAAAGACAGAAATAAAAGTGAAGGGAGAAGGGCAGGGGAAGGCAGGGAGCCTGCGCCGTGCTGTGGCAGTGCCGGGGACACAGCTCTGGTCACGCACGCGGGGACCAGGGACCAGCACATGGAAAAGTCTGACCTGTGGCGCAGCAAGGAGCAGCACAAGATGAAGAATGTCCTGAGCTTCCTTCTCAGGAGCCTCAGTGCAGATATCGAGGGCTCTGCTGGTGCTCGCGTGTCGCTCTGCAATGCCCTTTAGACCCTTTTGCCTTTTCCCCTCCCTCCTTGCAGAGGTGCAGATGGAGCAAGACCCCCGCGAGCGCCCAGGTGCTGCGGGGATTCACATTCTGTGGCTCTGCTAAACCGAACACGTTATTATAAAGTGAACTTCCACAAACCTGTAACCATTAAAGATAATGTTTTAAAGATAATCGTCATTGTGCGATACAGCTTCGGTCCCTGAAATCCCCGAGGCCGATGCTGACCGCAGAGGTACCTGTCAGCTCAGAGCCCACCGCTGCGGAGCGGGAGACCGAGCGCGGGCCCCGTTCACGGGCGCTAACGAGGGCTGGTTGCTCAGGGCCCTCGACAGGTTCCGTTCTCCGTCTGCAGTGTATACAACCCGGAACATTGGTCATTTACAAAATAAAAAAGCTAAACAGAAAACTTGAACATATGTAGATGTTTAGGCCACCGGGAATAAAATTCTCCAATTAAAATACTAATACATGCAGAATATCCCCTTTCTTAATTAATTGGTTAAATAAACAGTGAGACTAGGTGAAATACTTTGATGATTATTTAACACAGAGAAAAACCAAGAAGGTTGACTGAATAACAATTACTCAATTAACACACAATGAAGAACATTTGAGTTTTAATTAATCCTTATTGGCACTGCAGTAACTTCCACAGAGAATCTATTCCGATTCATTTCATGGCAGGCGTTTCAAGTTTAGGTAATTTTAACATTTGGTGCCCAATATAAATCTACTTATTAAAACTGATAAAGATACATGGGACTCAAACCAAACAGCGAGGGCAAGTGCACTCGGGGAGCTGGTTTCTGCAGGCAGAGCAGGGCTGCTGGCGAAGCAGAGCTGGAGACCCTGGCTGTGGTTCCCTGCACGTAAATACTGCTTTTCATTTGATTACTACTATGGGGTTTAAACTCTTTCTTGTAAATGCTCAGAAAAGCATAAACTGCTTTGCCCTGGCCTCTCCTCGCCGCNACATAAACTGCAGCGAGCTGCGCAGCCGTGCGGCAGCCCCGTGCTGCAGGGCAGCTCCATGGTGCCCACGTTGCTCCGGTTGCACCGCTCGATGCCCCGGCGCGTGGTGCAGACCGGGGCGCCGGGGCCAGGACCCGCAGACACAGACACAGTTACGTGATGCCCAGTCTGCAGGAGTGGAGGGGAGGCTCTCCGGCAGCGCTCGTGTCGCCGCTGACCGCGCTGTCACGCCGTGCCGCCTCCCCTGCTTTGCCCTGGCCTCTCCTCGCCGCCCCGCGCTCACGTCTGCACCGCAGCCTCTCCAGCCAGCTCCGTTCGGAGCCGCGCTCGTAAGAAAGGCTTGTAAAATTTAACACACTTAACTAATAGGGTTCCACAGACATTTATTGAAAAGCCGTATAAACTTAATAGAGTTTGCTATTTTATCAAAAGCAGATAATTTCCTACCACGTTCCTCAGAAGACCCCAGACACCTCTGCGTTGCAGCTCTCTTCTGCGGACCTTCCTCATCCAGGCGCTGCTCTGGGGGGTCCAGGAGCGGTACCTAAAGGCAGCAAAACTCCTTACAGTGTTACTAAATTCATCACAGACTCACGTGCTTCCACTAAAAACACATGGAAAAGGCTGATCCGAAGGCCCAGACCTGGCCCCCGTTCCGGGGGATCCAGCACGTGGCAGGTACCGGGGGCCTCCCCAACGGGGAGCAAACCCGCTCCAAACAAGCCAGAGAAATGCTCTGCGTTCAGATGCATGGGGCACCGAGGGGAGCAACATGCTGAAGGACAACACCCAGGCAGAACTAAACAATGTTTTAAAACACCTTTCAAATCAGATACAAAGAACTCAATAACCACTTGTTTATGAAAACCACCTGCAGCAGTTCTGCTCTTGTGCTGCCTTTCCTTGCTCATGGCCATTTTCCAGTTTTAGGTTACAAAGTTAACAAAATAGCTTCTTGCCTGTCAGGGATACAGGAGCCTTTCTTAAAAAATACTGCTTAAACTCTTCATAGTTTTTCGTGATTTTTCATGCCTTGCTCTCCCTTGCTGAGCAGAAGTATTTACGTTTGTATTTATAGCTATCTCAGAGCGTCTTTCATATTCTAGGCTACGTGAACTAACGTAGTGAAAACCCTAATATTCCGTCCTGCCGACCCGATCCCAACGCGGCCCCGCTGCTGCCGGGCAGCCTGTGGAAGCCTCCTGCTGCCGAGCGCCAGCAAGGTGAGCGTTTCTGCCTCCCGACACGCACAGAGTTTTGTGTTTTTCTTGGCTCTGACCTTCTGTTATTATTGCATGTTCACTTGGGGCCAAGGCATGTCCAGAACAATTCAATAATGTACTAAATCCAACTCCACACTAATTCAACGCCATAAACAAAAGCAGGATGGTCACCAGAAGAGCACAGAAAGTCTTTAGAAAAGCCACAGAGAACAAATTTTCCCAAAACTAAAATATGCTTTGAAGAGAGCTCATGTAGCAATGGCAAAATCAGAAATGAAAATCTCTGGTTTATTTAGGTCCATGTGATGCATTGCACTTACCCTATTTGAAAAACAGATCCTCGCTTCATGGAGAGAAGCTGCTGAGTTTTTCCAGGGGTTGATCCTATTTCAGCGCGCAGAAACATTCCCATTGACCTGGCTCGCATCCCAGGATGCATATTACGGCTTTATATAGCTCTGGCCCGCGGAGCGGAGGTGCCCGCGCTGACACTCGCGCACGGTTGTGCTATTTTGAGGAGCGGGGTAAGGCAGAGCCACCCGCGGGAGCTGCAGGGAGGGGAAGGGTTAACTCTCCTGTCCTGTTCCCACCGCGCCGCCGTGTCCTGCTGGAGCACGAGCCGCTGAGACGCCCGCAGCAGCCCCACATCCACCCTTGGCTTGACCCGGCTCTTGGCTGGTCCTGCTCTGGCCGCTCGAGAGCAGAGCAAGGAGAGACAGGAAAACCCAGTGGGATGAGGGTCCCCTCCGATCTTCTGTGAGACCCTGGGGCTTCCCAAGCTGCACTCTTAAAGGGAAGGCGTCAGTGCCCTGCGTACGTGTCACCAACGTCAGCGTTAATACGGAACCTGTGGCAACGTGTGCATCTTCGTGGTGCTCTGCAAGGCCCTCAGAGCCCCCATCAGAGGAAGAAGAGGGGAGATAAAGGATGAGGCAGGTGATGAGAGACAGAAGCCATTGAGAAGCCTGGGGCCACCGAGAAGCCTGGGCCAAAGTCCCTGTGCAAACAGCACCAGGGCCCCGGCGCTGCTGAGCGTGTTGCCGCAGTCACAGGGAAATCAAAGTGTTTCCACACCGCATGGAAGAATGATCCCCGAAACGTGCGGTCCAGCCCTGTGCTGCGCCGCAGACGCGTTGGCAGCCCCTCGTTCGCGGCGGCCACGGCACATCGGGCACCGAGGAGCCGCTCAAGGCTGCGGCCGGGCGCACAGGCAGCGGGTGGCCGGGCGGCTGCGAGCCCCTCGCTGCGTGCAGCCCCGTGTTTGCACAGCGGTGCAGCCGTGCCCGCACGAGCGCGTTCGGAGGGCTCCGCGTTTTCATCTCACCCGTTATTCTGGATATCCAATGCCCAGTGATGGGGAATGGAAATGAATGAATCCGATCACCCCTTCAAAGAAGGGGGCATTTATGCAAGAAAATCCATGGCCGATCTCTTTTTCAGGGGTATGTGTCCATTGCAAACAGAAAGCCTGTACCATAATCGAACCTGAACCGGGAGATGGTGGCATCCTGCACGGCCAACGCGTCTAGACAGCCCATCAGCAGGTGACCGCAGAGCGGCCCCGTTGCAGCTGCAATAGTGTCCGAACAGCTTGGGGGCGGCCCAGGGCTGGCCGTGCCCCAGCGAGGCCGCGGGCTCGGCTGGGTACCGCACACTGGGCAGGGGCCGTGCGCCGCGGAGCAGCTCTGAGCAGCATGGGCAGGTCCTGCAGAGATGCAGCCTCAGCATCGCTGGAGATCGGGGTTTAGAATGAACCCTGGAAATGGTTGGACCACACAAAGATTCCCAGAAAACCTTAAACTTAGTTGTTTTATTGNAGCGGCCCCATTGCAGCTGCAACAGTGTCCAAACCGCTCCGGACGGCCCAGGGCTGGCCGTGCCCCAGCGAGGCCGCGGGCTCGGCTGGGTACCGCACACTGGGCAGGGGCCGTGCGCCGCGGAGCAGCTCTGAGCAGCATGGGCAGGTCCTGCAGAGATGCAGCCTCAGCATCGCTGGAGATCGGGGTTTAGAATGAACCCTGGAAATGGTTGGACCACACAAAGATTCCCAGAAAACCTTAAACTTAGTTGTTTTATTGAAAGCCCTGGAATACAGCGTGAGAGCTGTGTACAAACGTGCTGTTCCACCACCTCTGTGCGGCACCAGTTGGGTCTCTGCACCTTGCGTCCAGCCTGGCGACTCTGGGGCTGCTCCCCAGGGACAGGGAAATAAACGATGACACCAGAAGTCACAATATCCCAAGAAGGCTAATGACAAAGAAGCATTAATTTCATAAGCAGATGATCCTTAACTGTTCCTTTAAGCGCCTTACGTTATGGCCGTGCTGCTCTCCATCTGTTTTTTTGCATGCGCATGTGCAAAACGCACCCAGCGGGAGCCCTTCAGCACCCTCCCCTGCCCTCCCGGCTCCCGTGCGGGTCGCTCCCAGATGGCACTCGCAGGTTTGCTGGGTTTCTGGGTCTCCAATAGCCTATGGAACGCTTTTTTTTCCTTTTCTCAAGCAGTCTTTCAATGTGCCTCGTGCTGAGGTGGTGGCATTTTGTCACTCCCCTGAATGCTGTCGGATGGCTTCGCTTTGACCCTGCATCACTTAGCTCCCACTCCTGGCCCCACTAAACCAGGACACCTCCTTACGGGGGCTTTTTCTCCGTTGAGCTGCGCATGGCTTTGGCCACGTGTCCAGTTAACGTTATTGCACATCTGGCTCTGGTTTCATCCCGCAGGCACAACTCCGAGGTGGTAGATATTTCCCACCACCCATAAATCAACACAGAGTTCATTTTTACTGCTGCTTTTTCAAGTCTTTTACCGCCCATGCTGCCCTCTCTGGTTCCCTCTTCATCCTTTGCAGCAACTGTTCCTAAACTCAAGTCTAGGCCTGGTTCCAGATCCAGCCTTAATCTTGTCCTTCAGCCTTTGGGACACCAATCCCCAACACACTGCTCATTTTTAATCTATTGCAGGATGATTTATTGATCCTTTCTTTCAGGATCAGGATCCTCTGTAAGAACTTGGCTTACCAAGAGCCCCTCTGATAGCCCAAAGCACAACTCTGCGCATGCTAAGCAGTACCAGTGGTCAACAGCTTGCATCACTGAGTCTTTCGAAGTATGCTCGTGTGCATCCCTACACATTCAATATTATAAACATGCAGCCAGGTTCCAACCAGAGCACCTGCGGGAGGGGGTCCTTAAAACAGAAAAATTCCCCAACCTCTATTTTAAACAGACCTAAAACATTCCTAGGTGAGGTGGCTCTAAGCACTTAAATGCTGCATGTCCTGCCCGGGTGTTACAGGCCTGAGTGCCGAGGAAGGCAGTTTCAGCCTCCTCCAAGCACAGTGCAAACGCGATGCAGTGAGCGGCGCGGAGCACACGCCTGGCCTGGAAAGCAGCCTGCCGAAAGCCTTTTTATCAGTTTTCCCTCGGCACAGTCCTCACTATCGGCCTCTGGTTTGGGACGGGGCTCGTGGCGGTGGTGGCAATCCTGAGCTGTCCCAGCCCGGCCTCTGGCCGGTCCTGCCTGGAGGAGGCTGAAGAAGGACAAGTAACACCTCTGTGCTGGAGCCTTGGTGAGCGCCCTGTGATGCCGCAGCCGCCACGATTCCCCCGGGCTGGCTGGGATGGAGTGATTTATTGCCAGGTGAGCCCAGGAGCACCCTCATCCCGCAGGGAAGAGCCGGCGCCGCACGCGCTCCACAGAGAACAGGGAAACGCCGTCTCGTTCCCTTTGTACTCGGTCACGTTCACAGCGAGGGGGGTGTTTGGAAGCGCCAGAAATATGGAAAGAACCTGGGTCCAGGCTCTACCCTGCAGGCTCAGCAGGAAGCTGTCATCACTTGCCAGCGGGTCACACAGGTCAGAAAAGATTTATCTCCATCTATAAACCTCCACGATAACATGAAACAGCTTGCGAGGAGGATTCCTGCTTTATTTAAGAGTGTCCTCCAGCTGCTCCTTAGCAGGAGAACTGCATTCTTGTGAATCCTGCTTGTAAATGATGCAGCTCTTTGCGTGACCAGAAACTGTAAGGAGACCCATGTAAGGGCAGGCAGCGCTGGATGCACAAAAGCAGCAACATTTTAAACGCTGTTCTAAGACAGCGAAGAGAGCCTGGGTCCAGAATATCTTTGCTTATCCAAAACTCCCACCAATGGCACTGAAGGATGAAATTGCTGAGCTCAATTCCAGGCACAGCCCGATCAGGTTTAATTACGAGCCGCCCCAGTATCTTTGCTTTGCAAGCGAACCGCGCTTTCCAGCGCCGCTGTTTGCAGCCCCTGCTCCATTTTGAGCAAGAGGAGCTGTTTCCACATTACTGCTGCCCGTGGAACCTGTTGCTTAGGTGACCGGCCGCAGGGCGCACGGCAGCACCCGCCGCGCTGCTCGCCGCGGCAGGACGGGGCCGAGCGCCGCCAGACACCGCGAGATAACGATCGCCGAACGAGCGCCGTGCCATTCACAGCAAATAATCCCATCCGTCCCCACCGGGAGGCTTGCACAGATGGCTATATTACAGCGGCAGCGTATGCATGAGATGGAAAAAGCGCTCCAGGAGACGCACACAAAGGGATCCCGCGCTCTATCGGAAAGCGCCATTTTAAAGAAATATTTATTGCTTCACTCAAAGGCACTTAGCGTGACCTCTGCAGGTTTCAAGGACAGAGGTATTTAGCACCTCTGCGTAAATTATAGAAATAATCGCTCCTGGACACAAACCGTGTCAGAACATGCTGCAGGAAACCGGTGGTTCTGCAGGATTGCTGCAGCTGAACCCGGACAAGATCGAGCTCAGCGGCTGCGCGGGGATAGCGGGGTCCACTGCTGCACACAGGGCATCATGCTCGTTCAGCATGTCAAGTGAATCGCTTTAGTTCACATTTCACTAATTTTTGAAGCATGATTTTAGTCACCTTGCAGAAGTGCTCTGCTCGCACACAGCCCCCTCCGAGCACCGAAACTGTCTGAGCTCAGTGCTAATTGGAACCTGTCTGCTGTGAGCGCTGGAGTTTCCTATCAATACATATCATTTCCAAATAACTTGTAAAAAGCACATTTAGCAGTTGTCTATACTTTGTAATGTGTTTTTTTGTCACTTGTCACTGACATTGAGTTTCAAATCTTCCCACTGAAGATACCGCAGCACTAACACTGCAAAACAAGACATTTTACCGTAGTTAATAGCTATTAACCGAACTTTATTATTTTTTTAACCAAACTTTATTAATAGCTTGGTTAATAGTTAATAGCTATGATGAACCTATTTATTTCTTTGCCAGTGAAATCTACAGAAAGGAGGTTTTCCTCTTTGCACTACCAAGCTTCAGGCAGCAGAATGAATTACCAGCGTCTTGTTTTGGCAATATATTAGAAAGATGAATATTTTTTTCCCTATCCCTTTTCTTCATACTATTCAAATATCTTTATTTAGCCTATAGAAATCAGAGTGAGGAAGGACGAAAAGTCATTTCGGCTGCTCGTTATGTGATGGTCTTTTGGAAATCATGAGGGAGGATGGAGTTGTTTAAAATACCTCTCTTTGTAAGCAGGAAATATGCAACAAGCCAATATTTCTGTAACAAATCTCATAAAACAGCAGGAACATATGGGTGGCACTCACGTTTGGTAGAAAATAAAGAGATTTATAAAAAAGGCGGAGGGAAAAGGGATGCTAGGGGTAAAGGCGATTCTAGCACTGAGCCCCGTGAAGGCCGGGCCGTGTCCACGTGGGAGCGAAGGACCACGCGGCACCCCTGGATACAGCCCCAACCTGCAAAGCACCAGAGGAGACGTTGAAAGAGGTGAAGAAATAAAGGGGCTCCTGGGGCTGGGCTCCAAGACGCAGTTTCTGCTGCATTTGACACATCCTTTAACTGTGCTTGAGATTTCTGCACAACCAAGAAATTACAAGGAAAGGAAATGCGGCTGCAGCTTGGTAACCCTCACTGCTGCTCTGCACTACAACGTATCATTCAATCGCAACCTCATGTTCTGGAACCTCTTGTTTTTATTCTACTGGAGCACACGTTGTCTGATCAAAATGTGGGACTTCTTTTTTTTTCATGTATAAACCAGAAATTAATCAGTTTTCTCAGTTTCCATTCCAGCCTCTTGCCCCTTCACAGAGCAGTAACAACATCCCACTCGCTTTAGGTAACTGCTGCAAATGTGCACAGCAACGAGCCCTGGGAGCAAGCCCTTTCGGTAAATGGAATGATTCACGTCTCTAAAAGCTAAAGAAATTAAGGGGAAAAAAATTAAACACCTACTCAGGAATTAGAAGGTTTTGGGCTGAACACAGCAAGCGCTCGGCAAGGTTTGGTTTAACAACGTGTCCGCTGCCTCCCTGCAGCCCGGAGCTTGGCCAGGACGGGGACGGCCACGGCGGGAGGACGTCGGCTCCGGTGGCCGCGGGATGAGCCCGAGCGCGGGAGCAGGGGAGGCCCCGTCACCTCTGCTGCTCCGGGCAGCCCACGGCCGCGGTTTCAAATGCTGCCTGAGATGATGAGACCTGAATTCTACACCCAGAAAGAGGGTGACATTCTGCAGCCCGCTGAAGAAGGTCAGCGAAAGCAGGGCCGGTGCTGGCGGCCGCTGCCTCGCTGGGTTCCCCGTACTGTCCCGACCGTGCCTGGGCAGGGGCAGAGCCCGAGGAGGGTCCATCGCTGCCCGGGAGCCCTCTGGCTGCTGCTCTCTGCAGGATTTGCTCCAGGGCTTCCCAGGGACCCCAGCAGTGCCCTCCCCGCGACGCCCGTGCGTTGAGACCTCTCTCATGGGCCTCTCATCACCCCTCTGCAGCACCGAAAGCCTTAACCTGACTGGAGATCCCTCTCTAAAACACCCCGTGCCCTTGACTGCCATCCCTCCACCTCCTCCTCTGACTCGCGGCGTTTCTCATTTCATAGGGGAACATTAAAGATGCGCCACCGGTATGATGATGTTTGCCCTGCTCTTCTCCTCCTTTCCTAATTTTGCCACTGCTAATTCTCCACATGTTTTCTGAACTCATCTGAGCACTTTGTAACAGTACGTCCCGCAGTCACGAGATCGTGTCCCTCACCGAACCAGGCAGCGCGGAGCCCCTCGGTGTTTGTACAAGTCACTGGGTTTCCTTCCCCTTACGTGCTTTACGTTTAGTTACGCTAAATTTCCCCTGCCCTTCTCCACCCTCGCTGTCCGAGGACCTCCTGCATTTATTTGCAGTCAGATTTCCTCCGTTCCGACCCAACTGGGTCCGTGCCGTCCCGGCCCCGCACGCGTCGCGCTCTGCGCAGGGTTAGAGGGTGCCGCTTCCCTGCTGCAGCCCAGTGACGGCATCGGCAGCAGCGAAACGCACCCTCTGCAGCTCCGCACTGCTGCTCCCCTGTCATCTCATCAGCTAGACCTTACGTCACCGCGGCTGAAATAGTTATGTGACTGGGCAATGCGTTGCTCTAAAAATAATTACATAAATTGCATGAATTTGAACCCCTATTACATTTTCTCCACCTCTAGCAGTTTTACCTCCATAGTAAGATATTCCCCTTGAAGTTTTACGGCGTTATTTTGGCAATACTTGAAATCAAGTATTGATCACTTTCCCCATCTCCGTATTGTCTCCATTATCCGTGTGTGGACAGCGTCGCCTTGCTCCAAAGGGAGCGGTGCCGCTGGCCCGACTCTCATCCGCGCCGTGAGAGCCAGATATGAAGCAGAGGGGCGAAAAGGGGGAGACGTCGCTGGGGCTACGGATCACAGCCGCCCGTGGGCCCTGCCGCAGCCTGCGCCGCATCCCCCATAAACTGCTTCCTTCTCCCTCCTCCTCCAAACAAAGTGCTGTAAATGGCAGGAATGTTCTTGGTCTTTTTTTTTTTTATGNATCACTTTCTCCATCTCCGTATCGTCTCCATTATCCGGACAGCGTCGCCCTGCTCCGAAGGCAGGCGATGCTGCTGGCCCGACTCTCATCCGCGCCGTGAGAGCCAGATATGAAGCAGAGGGGCGAAAAGGGGGAGACGTCGCTGGGGCTACGGATCACAGCCGCCCGTGGGCCCTGCCGCAGCCTGCGCCGCATCCCCCATAAACTGCTTCCTTCTCCCTCCTCCTCCAAACAAAGTGCTGTAAATGGCAGGAATGTTCTTGGTCTTTTTTTTTTTTATGATTGGGTTATAAAACCAAAAATGGATTTGCATATACTAGATCAGAGGGGAAAAATTACAAGTAGACCTTGAATAAAACAGGAGGCCTCCTAGTAAGTTCACAGCAGATGATTCATTAAGGAATAATTGAAGAGTATGGATACATCTTTTTGTTAAATATTTTATTCCAGCTGAGACTTTAATCAAGCCTCTAAAGAATATCTCCTAAGGCATCATAAATTGCTGAGAGGATTTGCATAGGTAAAAACCATTGCATTGAAAATAAATGTTTTTTAAATTGTTTTTAAAATTTAAATAACACCACTAAATATTTTCATTCTTAGCTTTTTTTTCTTTTTTTCGTAACAACAAGCTTGCAATATTTGTAAGTCTACTCCATTAACGCTGTTAGGAAAATCAACACAGGCTCTGAATAATGAAAAGCGAGCTCTTCTGATATGGAATACAAAAGCAAAGCCAGGCTGTTTATGTCATTATCAATTTCATATGAACTCTTATAACCAAGCAAAATTCCAATTTCTGCCATTCTGCATCCTACCAATATTTTCGCGTGAACAGAGGATGCTTTTACGTTAGGACTGGATGATATTTTTCCCTGAGAGGTGAATTGATGTTGTGAATAGCTAAACTTAAGTTCTAATCATATAGGCAATTTATTAAGTGCCACAAAATACTATATGAATTAGTGGTTAATAACAATAGGAGTCAATGTTTACCTAGCTCTTTATAAAGGCTCTCTATTACACAGTCTATTGTACGACATTCTCTATAAAGGCTTCATTTTCACTCCTTCAAGCTTCCCTAATAGTGTGAAAAGTCTTAAATGAAAATCAGATCCTAATCTTTAAAGCAATTTGCAAGCATTAATATTTTATTATAAATACTGAGCAATGTCACGGAGCAATGAGGAGGGCTCGGGGAGCAGGATCCGGCTCGGACGGGCTCGGCAGCGCGGGCTGTGTCACCCGTAACGGGGCCCCGAGGGCACCAGTACTGCGAGGGGGCACCCGGAGCAGCCAAAAGGGCTTTCCGGAGCCAAGCTGGATGAAACACTGTACAAAACTAGACCTAAACTAAAATGGTGCAAGAATAAACCCTTGCTGATGCGTGTGCTGGCTTGAACGGGAGCACTTTCGGTCCGTCCCTCTCTGCTTTCAAACTGTATTTACAAAATCTTCTTACAAGTAATGCAATATAAAAACACAACCCCGAGAAGTATGGCTCTTCTAAACCATCTCGTCTGAATTCACGCACTGAAACCCACATCTTCTTTTATAAAGCAATAGCAACAAAAAAAGAAGTCTGCCCTGATCCAAAGCAAATACGAATCCTCATGAGCGAGTCTGCAATCACCTGCAAGCACAAAGGAACGCGCCAAGCCGGAGCGATCTCATCCCACGCCGAGGAACAGGAACACGAGACCTCTCTGAGGGGGACACGCGCTGTCTCCTTTCGGGGAAGATGTGGCTGTCCCTGCTCTGTGTTCTTTTCACGGCTATTTTTCTCAGAAAAGTTTGAATTCTCTCCAGGTTTCAGACATGAACATGCAGAATTACTTCCTTAGAATTGAATCATTAGCTTTTATAGATCCAGTGGCAACACTTTAAAATAATGACCAAGCCATTATTCATTCCCCTGACATTTATTTTAATAACATTAATCATAATGAACTCATTTGGTATTAATGCAGGTGTCATAAGGACTTCTATAGAATTCCTAGGGCATTAATTAGCCGGGCCATTATTTTTATTATTTTTCTAAAGTTAATCTAACAGTGCCTGAAAGGTGCTGTGCTGGCAGGGCCTGGGCAGGGCTCAGCTCCGTGTTTATCGTGCAGCAAATACAAATCCCTCCTCAAGGTGCAGGTGTCTGTGGCCGGGTTGGGTGGCACCGGGAAGCGATTCCAGCCCCGCAGCCCGGCCGGGCCCGGGCAGAGCTTCCCACGGGCACCGGCACCGCTGCAGCCTGCCAGCACTTGTGGCATTTAGACACTATTCTAATAACAATTATTTTATACGTATATGGATAAATAAACTGTTTTCCCAGCCTTGGGCATGCTGCCAAGGAAGTGAGGCACGGTGCCAAATCCCAGGGCTTTGCTGGGAGCGGCAAAACGAATCCGCTCTTCCTTTGGGCTACTTTAATCAACGTGTGCTGGGCAGTCAGGCTGAGATACCATCTCGCGGATATGCCCGTGCTCTTCCCATGCCTCCTCTTACAAAGATAAGCAGTGCAGCTGCTCCGGACTCTTCATTACTAATCTAAACATTGCCTCGTCCATAAATATTTGTGTTTCAAAGCTGCTCGCGCTGCCAGCAGTTAGCAGAGAGAGAAATACACCCAGGCTCGCCCAGGGAAGAGCAGGAATTCCGAGGGAGAAGGCTTCTCCGGGAGACAAAGCGCCTCTCTCCTGCAGGGCCCCTTCCCGGAGGAGGACGCGGCCGTAGCAGGAGGAGCAGCTCAACGCCCGCCGCCAGGACACCCAGCGCGGGCCGGGGCACGATGGGGAGATGGAAGGGAAGAAGAACTCCCGGTGCCGCCATGAAGCTGCCGCAGACCCAAGGGGCAAAGCTCCCAAGGGCACCAGCACCAAGGGATAACACAGAACCTGCCTCCCGGCTCTGCTTTCTGGCACATTTTTGCTACAGCACTTACAATAACCCCAAGTCTTTGAAATCCTCGGGTTGTCGTAGCCTGGGAGAGAACACTTGAAATAGCCAGCAGTATTGCAGACAGGACTGTTTTTAACAAGGGAAGGTATTAAATGCCAAGAGGAGGTGGATCCCTCTGGATCTGGGGGCTCCTGAGAGAAGGCGGTTTCTGCGGCGAGACCTTCACTTCTGCGCTCCCCAGGAGGCCCTGCCCGCTGGCAGGAGCAGGTTCGCACTGACCAAGGTGTTTGCGATGCTGGAATTAGTGTTGCACAGACAGGACCTACTTTCTCAACACACTTCACATTATCTGGGTTGTTTACAATCAGAATATTTTCAGTTTTGTATCTCCAGCTTATGCAGAAAGAACTTTCTAATGGCAATGCTGTGAATAAAATGACTGCATAATCCTGGAATGAGTCAACCTGAATGTGGGAGATAATAATACAGGAACCTGAACTGTTCAGTAGTTAGACCGCAATCCGTTTGCAGTCTGTCTGAGCAGACATAGGAGGAGCGGGGTGCTGAGCAGCGAGACGGGCTGATGCCTATCGGGAGCTGGGGCGGTCCGTGCCGCGGGGCTGCCCGGCTCCCAGCGCCGGCGCCCTCGGCGCGCTCCGGCACATCCCACTTTCCAGGAATGAGCCCCGCCAGCGGGGAGGTCCACGGAGGAGGCAGGGAGCAGCAGGGCACGCTGCATTTCTGGAACGTGTATGGGGAAAAGAAAGGAGAGGGAGATAACTATAACAACAAAATTTTCCAGGTGGGCCTGGAAACCACGGCAGAGCCGCAGACCAGAGCCACAACCGCGCTCCGCTCGGGGCAATGCCTGGGAACGCCGGTCCGGCTCCATGTTGAGTAGCCCAGGGACAATGAGCATCTTTCCTGCACACCCACAGAACCGTGCGTTTGGGGGGTTTATCAACCCGTCCCTGCAGAGCAGCCCCGCAGCGATGCAGCTCCTCGCAGCGATGCAACGCCGTGGTGCCTGCACCGCGCTGCTCCAAGCCTCTGCGCTCAGGTAGTTCCAATGTTACGCACTCATAGCACTTCAGAACCATTTTTTTCACCTTCCTTTCCTATAGACTTTATATTATAAACTCTAACACCACAGTTTTATTAGCAGACATCTTATACACCAGCTCGAGGGATTCAGACTGAACAAGTTTCAAGTTTGCCACGGTAAATTTTAGCCAGCAGTGATAACATTTGCACAGACAAAAAGGGCACTCACATCTCTCCTATGTTGCACATTTGAACTCTATAAAGACGAAGCCAGTTTAATTTATTCCTGCAAAGGGAATTGTTTCCTTCATGTTAAACCAGAGCCACAGATGCCGCAGCAGCCTCTACCCCATCCACCTCCCTGCACCGCTGCTGGGTTTGGCGGTGCTGCCAGGGCCAGGGAGGTTTCGCTGCCCGCGGGTGAGGCAGAAGAGGAAGAACACAAGAAATTCTTGTCTAATATGTATCGTAAAAATAGGCCTAGGTTTGCGGTTCTTTGGTGGTTTACCTGAGATTGTTCGTTCCCTGCTGCTAAAATAAAACCAAAGCAAGCAAGGCAGGATGCCTTTCCTCACCCTGGTTCATAAACAATCAAGAAATAATGAGAATGTGCCTAGCAAAAGCAAAAGGCAGCTTGTTTCCCAAGGAGATGGAGAGGTCTGCTCTGCAGATGTGCAACTGTGGCCTCCGATTCAAACCAACACTGAGCAGATAACGGCGTTCAAAAACCCTCTGAGATGAAAAGACGCTTTGAAAGGAAGTACTGAAACATTTTGTTCAAAAAACATTGAAATGGGATGTTTGACACTACCTGAATTTATCATCTCCTTAGTGCCTTCACCTTCCTAGAAATTAGGTTTTCAGCAATGATGGCATGATTACACGAAGTCTTTTAATTTCATCTGATCTGCACTTTGACAGGGCTGCTCATCAGTTTTTCCAGGTAGTTCCACACACAGCACAGAGATTTTTTCTTTAATATATGAAATATGTAGACTAATGACTACTAACACTGTTAGCACCAATTACTCACCCTTAGGAAGGTGTTTTGGGCACCTGCGGAATCCATTAGGATGGATCTCACATGTGACGACAAGAGAAACACACGAACATGCCCATATCCTGAAACACCAAGAAATTCAGAGATGTCCTATCTACCGGGATATAATGTAAGCAGATATTTCATTAGAAAAATCTTCAAAAATAAAATCATAATTAACCAAAACAAACCATATGTTGAAGTATTGATGTAAACAGGAATTTTTCCTTGGTATTCTCTAAGCAATTACATTTTCTGTTTTAACAATTCCTTGGCCTCCAGTTTTAATTACTGATGTTTCCGTCAGTACTTGCCATCGCAGTGATGCAACTTATTTCATTACTACTGGCACTCCAAAAAATTCTTATATGATTTTCAGATGCTTCTTCACTAAGAAGAGAGAATATTAATGTCAGAGTAGTTATCCAGGCATCCTCACAGTTTTTGATGGGGGAGATGAAATTCCAAGAGCAAATAAACATAAGTTTTAAAATATGCTCTCATTTTTTAGCAATGGCATTCGAAATCAATATTTTCCATTACCTCTATAAACGGTGACGAAACATATGGTAACGTTTCAGTTGCTAATATCCCACAGCCTGATCTATACAGAATATGTACTTTCGTGCTCTGATTGCATTGATTCTTCATTCAACATACAAATGAGACTCTGAGTTCATTAAAAAGGGGAAAAACAATTGCATGGTAGTTTATACTTGTCACTCAGGAGACTGAGTTAGTTTTCAACAAACTTATGGATGAATAATAATTTCGAGCATGTGCATGCCTGTCTCAGAAGCTGCATAAATCTTTGTGGTCTGTAAACCCTGCTCCAAGTTTTCACTGAATGCCTGAAACATTGAAATAACATCTCTTAGGCACAGTAAAAGGAACAAACCCTAGCAGTGCTCCCAGATAACTATTCCTATCTGTTTCTCTCACCGGGCACATTCAGTGAAAACACGACAGTGGAGCACTCTGTGACTCCCCTCTAAATACATTGGGGAGGATGGAGGAATACCTTCACCCAGGCGCAAGACTTGCCTTCCTCTCTCTTTCCTGGCTCTGCACCATTCTACATAAGTTGTTTTTTATGGTCATCCTCTCTTGTATCACACCGATGTCCAGGAAGTCACACAGCAGGGAAGAATGCTCACAGGTGGACTAAATTCACATGCTACGTGTTTACAGGGTGCACAACAATAAACAGATATATGTATCTGCAGAGGGCAAAAGCTCTGCTAGTATTGACAACCACTCAGATGATAGACTCAGATGATAGACTTATAAGACTCATACTTACGTTTGTGGTTTGTGACTTTGCTCCTGTGATTCTGGACTAGGAATCTGGTAAGAGATATATATTCCCCAACCAGCCTCTTGGAGGCTGCTGTGTGGACGGCCATGGGACTCTCCGACCATGAATCCTGAAGAACGTCATCATCAAACACAGCACGCAGCAGGGTAAATTTGGTGTGCATCATATCAATATTATCCGATGCAGCCACGGGAAAAGTAAATCCTACAACTTTAGGGTGCACTGCGCATAGTTTTGAAGCATTGCAACAAAAAGCTGTTAAAATGTCAACTTGAAATGAATGTGGGAAGGAAGGACTTTTTACTTGCCAGGGCCCGGCGTTTGACCTCTCTTTTGAGGCTGCCAACATGTGTTAACCGTGTTAGCATCTCAGCCTAGCCCAGTGTTTCCTGGGATTTAGCTCTTCTGAAAATTCCAGCCCTAGCACGCCCATGCCGAACCCTTCAAAGGGATGATCAGGTGGGAACTAGCGCTGTCACTATTGAGATGGGCTGAATTGCATGAGTAAATCAGAGATCAGCACCTATAAATCATTACTAGTTTTTTGCTCCTTTTTGCTGCAGGAACAAGGATACCAAGCTTTAAAGTAACTGTAACCTCGAAGGAGAACTTGAGGCAACCCATCTGTGCACCGCGAGCATCGCGGAGTCACTCCCAGGGCTCTGCACCATGGCAGAAGGAAAAAGAAGGGAAAGGAGAGCTGCGTTTGGTGCATTTATGCCTTGCTTTATGGGAGCTTCAGTATTCGCTGGCGATAAGACTCCTGATACTTTTAAACCCATGCCCTTGAAAAGGTAATGACTATATCAGACAGCGAAGTTAAAATAAGAAATGGGAAAGTAATAAAACACTATCCCATAAGTATCAGCAGGTGTCCAACCTTTTCACCTGCTGACATGTTGAAATGTCTTCTTTTTTTTCAGAAGATAGCCTGTGAGAGATGATTATTCTGGAAATTACATTTTAGCTCCAATGAATCACATTTTCCAGCCTGAAGTCACTCACAGTGAAAGCACTATATGTCTGAGGACTCTTCACTTCCAGAAATAGTGTTTGGAGTGGCTGAGAGAAAAAGCATGGATCCAGCGGCCCTAGAGACACAGACGCTGTTTAGATGTACCCCAAAGTCTCCCCAAGAAAATCGTGAGCCCTGTATTCGTAAACTTTCCCCGGCTTTTAACAAGGCAATCTGTGCTCCCCCATAGCATTCCCTGGAGAGACCGCTGCAGACTTCTTCCAGCCTTGAACCATCCCCACATCACTCGCAGAAGTAGTGCCACACAGTCCATCCACTCTTGAAGACTATATGCACAAAATGATCCTTTCTATTTCCTTCTTCCCCTTCATGAATCAATCCTCTCATGTGGCCCTAGCTCTGTTGCACCTCCTCTCCACCAGTTCTGTTGGGTCCAAGCGTGTCCCTCCTCGCCGAGGGGACACCAAGAGCACCTCAGCAGGTTGCTCCTAACCGCCTCATGAGACCTGGGCTCATCATGTTTCTGCTCGACCTCCACGTAGCTGTTGTCACTGTCAGACAGCTCCTTCAATGCTTATTTACTTATTGCATTGCATTTTCTTCAACATACTGTGCTTATAGGCTCCTACTTAGTAATTTTTTGATGCGTTGTTTGGTGATACATCTCTTCTTTCTAGCGAGATTGCTGGCCTGTCTATCTCTTGGTCTCACCCGCATTTCTGATTTCAGTAATTATCTATGAAATCAAAATATTGTAAAAGTCCCTATAAACCTGAGCTAACCACTAGTACCGGCTCTGTAGAGCAGTTCACCTCCCGCAGCAGCTTTCCAGAAGGCTCCATCAGTTTAAACCCAACTCCCTTTCCTGACACTGTTGGGATTACAGCCCACAGCACCCAAGGGCCTCACTCTCCTTTGGTTTGACTGAGCTAGGCATGACGTATTAGTGACACGGACAGCACGGCACTGCTGATGTCTCATTCGGAAATAACTATAGAAATGGCAAGGAAGAGCACAGAAAGAGCCATCTAAAATATCAAGGAGATAGGTTATTTTAAAAGGTTTTTTCTATCCATTGTTTTCTCTTTGTTGCCCTCTGCATGCGCTGCTGATGGGTGTAATCACGTCTTTACACGCAAGACAGAAGAAACTTATCTAGTTTTGAAAATTATAATGCACTATGTATTTATGTAATTGAATGTTTTCCTTTTCTTGGATATTTACATGAGCTATTAATTTTATTTTCTTTTAGGTACAGAAGCTGGGGCTTCAAAATCATAATTTGGCTTGTTTATTTGCAAAAGGTCCTCTGATTTAGTTATTTACAAGAATTATGAATTGAGAATAATGAATAAACATGGGTGACAATTAATGAATTCTTTGTTGAATTCTCATATGGAACCAGATGGTCTAGTGATGCATGTAAATGGATCATTTATTTCATTTGGAAATCTGAATATTGAATAAGAAATTAGATATTTGGAAGTAAAGACCTTACCAAATGTTAAAGCAAATGCAGAATAGAATTGAGGAGTATATTCTTTGTCATATGAATAAATCCAGAAGCCTCTTCAGAATTATCAGCACAGCTCATAACACAGGAGCTCATCATGAATGCTCCGTAAGCATGGAAGGAATACATTTGTCTATTTATATTTCTTAACCATCGCATTTTACCTCAGAAATAGTGTTTATTTGGACTCTCTAGCCATGCAAGCTGCCGACAAAACATACAAACTTATTGGTTGTTATTAACCTTCAATTTTGAGAAGACTGCTGCAAATAGAAGCTGTTTACAAGTTGATCACATCACAGTAAGCGACAGACTTAGATGGAAAAAACAAGACATAAAACTGAACGGCAGTGGAGGTACATTCATTCTCTGACATGCCAGCATCACTACTTTTGAAGACATATTTAAAAAAAAAAGAAAAAAAACATGTACACGAAACCCAGACACGGCGCAAACGATGCTGTTGTGACATGTTTGCAAATAACCACAGCAACAGCAGTCACTAAGATACCGGCGGCTGCGGTTTAACGGCTGCAGAGTGCTTTGCACCCAAGTCATTGATAAATAAACCCAGGGACACACCATAAAGCCATGATTTCCACCGCCTGCTTTATGAGTAGGAAAAAGTAAATACGACTGCAACCTTTCAGCAGCTCGGGAGAGAAGCAGCACTCTAATTAATTGACTCTCTCTATAATTCAGAATTCGTTATCACCGTGACCCCAGTGATGTAGTTTACATACATGGGGGGAAAGAGCCAATTCTTGTTCTGCTAAAATTGCCATAAATCAGCTGTCCGTGAGCACCCGGCAGGGCGAGGGCGGCCCAATTGAGAGGGGAAGCGGGTGCCCATGTCTGGGACGAGCTCCTGCACGCGGCGCGGGCCAGCGCTCGGCCGTGGAGTGTGGAAAGGGGCCTGTGCCTGGGCCAGGTGCTCCCGGGGGAACCTGCTGCTTCCCTTGGGCAGAGCTGACTCCCAGGTGCCTTGGAGAGTGGGGCAGGACCAAGCGCTGACGGCCGCCAGGCTGGGGAGGACAAGGCGAGTAGTTACGGTCAGCATCCCTGGGTAGATGTGAGCATCCCTCGTGGGGCAGGGAGCATCCCAGCCTGGGCAGGGAGCATCCCAAATCCCCAGATGAGCGGGGAGCATCCCTGGGCAGGCAGGGAGCATCCCAAATCCCCAGATGGGCAGGGATCATCCGCAGCGTGCAGCTGCCGGGAGCCGCTCACTCAGAAGTCCCGCTGGAAACCTCCTGCTCCTCGGACACGGGGAAGCAGGACGCTGCTGCACTAAGTAAATACATGTTCGGCAGCCAGCTGGAAGGTGACATACATTCATTTCCTGCACGCTCATTAGCAAACAAAGATGTGTTTTAAGGTCGTTTGATAAGGGCAGAGCACTGGCATACTTGAAAGCACGTGTGATACAGAAGGCATCCCAAAATACTGCATGAGAGGGGTGACTTTGAAGGAAAGCTAAGCGTAAAGGAGGGTGCACGCTCCTACGGCAAAGCACCACAAAGCACAGGTTTAATGCAAAAGGCTGGAAACAGCACACAGGAGCTGAGCGCCAACTTCCCCTGCGGCAGGGCAGGCGCTGACAGCCGCTCCGTGTGCGCAGGTCTCCGCGTGCCCTCTCCTGGCGGCAGGCAGCCGGCCGGCCCGCAGCCCGCGAGCACCCGCGCTTCTTTCTCCCGGAGCTGCGGGACGGGCACCCCGCGAGCACCTGCGCATCTTCCTCCCCCATCAGCGGGATGGGCACCTCGCAGCCCGTGAGCACCCATGCATCTTCCTCCTCCATCTGCAGGACGGGCACCCCGCGAGCACCTGGGCATCTTCCTCCCTCATCAGCGGGATGGGCACCCCGCATCCTGCAAGCACCCGCGCATCTTCCTCCCGGAGCCGCGGGACGGGCACCCCGCGAGCACCTGCGCATCTTCCTCCCCCATCAGCAGGACAGGCACCCCGCAGCCCGCGAGCACCCATGCATCTTCCAACTCGAGCAGCAGGATGGGCACCCGCAGACACGGGGACACGTCCGCACAGCAGCACGGGGACTGCACCGCGGCGCTCCAGCTGAGCGCAGGGAGCCTTCAACACCTGAGATGACTTACTTGTCTCAAATACAATCCCTGTGACTAAACGCTTTTGAAAATCTGGCTCAAGTTCAGTGATCCTGCCCCTCTACTCAGCCCTGGTGAGGCCACATCTGGAGCACTGTGTCCAGTTCTGGGCCCCACAGTACAAGAGGGATGTGGAGCTGCTGGAGAGAGTCCAGCGCAGGGCCACGAGGATGATCAGGGGCTGGAACATCTCCCCTATGAGGAGAGGCTGAGGGAGCTGGGCCTGTTCAGCCTGGAGAAGAGAAGGCCGAGAGGGGATCTGATCTGTGTCTATAAGTGCCTCAAGGGAGGCAATGAGGAGGATGGGGCTGGCCTCTTTTCACTGGTGGTCACTGACAGAACCAGAGGAAATGGCCACAAATTGAAGCATAAAAAGTTCCACGGGAACTTAAGGAAGAACTTCTTGACGGTGAGGGTGACAGAGCACTGGAACAGGCTGCCCAGAGAGGCTGTGGAGTCTCCTTCTCTGGAGATCTTCAAGACCCGCTTGGATGCAGCCCTGTGCCACGTGCTCTAGGTGGCCCTGCGTGTGCAGGGGGGTTGGACTAGATGACCTCTAGAGGTCCCTTCCAACCTTAGGCATTCTATGATTTTATGATTCTATGATTTTGCAGTTCTCGGTTTGGGATATATCAGCACCTCTCTGTGAGCCCGCCGCGCTGCTGCGGGGATGAAGCACATGGGTACAACCGTGGCCAAATGGGACTCTGCACCGCGGCCCCAGGGGGTAATCTGGCTTTCCTGGCATTGGTCAAAGTAATCTGATTTTCTAGGCTCTCTAAATGCAAGAGAGTGCAGTGCCCAGCACCTTTTAAAGAGCTGGTGACTGCTTCTTGAACATTTTTTCCTAAAACGTTACTCCATTTATGGTCCTAGCTGGTATATCCTGCCCTTCTACACAGACCCAATTTCGTAGCTTTCTTTCCTCTGGCATGCTACACTTATGGGTTATTTTTATGACAAACATCTAGTGTTAACAACCTGTTTGTAACCCTTTCCTTTTAACCAGCCAGAAGACTCTCTAGAAGTGACTAAAATCTTTGTTCTTTCCGGGTAAGAGCGGAAGCCGCGAGACCTGAACCGCTCTTGGTGCAAAGGCTGCGATTTGTAGAGCACGAAGCTGCCCTGGGCCGAAGGGCAGCGCCCGGGCGGCTTCACGCGGGAGCGGGGAGGCCACAGCCCTTCACCGTCGGGGGGTTTGCACCAGGAAAGCTCCACACCAAGGAGGTTTCATTACATTAAATGCTTGAATCCGTGGCCAGGGGCGGTCTGTAATTTATGGGCATTGAGCACATGCACACAACAGAGCTGAACCTGATTTCTTTTCTTCTTTTTGAGACCCACAGCATCACGTCCGCAGCAGTCTCGACGTCCAAGTCAAAGGCAGTCTCCAAGCCAAATTCTATCACCCGGCCAAATTGTAATGGATGATAAAATCACCACCGGAGGGATGGAGCATTAGTGCAAACATATTTTACTGTAAGTATTAAATCTTCAGTTAAAGCCCTCATAATTCTTTTATATTCTGTCACTAACTATAAATTAGTTCTTATTACACTTAATGGTTCTAATAATTATATAGATTCAGTATCATCTCTTTAGGTCATAATGGCCTATAAGAGCAGTGTTAATTCTTCCTCCATTTCAGCTCAGGACATCAATATGGCAAAATAAAGGAACTAATTAGTGCACGTGTTAATTGAGGAGTTGCTCACTCCCGAAGTGAGTCCCAGTGCCCCAGGCAGAGCCGCGGGCTGGTCCCTGTGCTGGACCCGGTGCCGCTCGGGCACGCGGGTGCCCGGCCGCTGCTCTCGGCTCCTGCGCACGCGGCCTCCTAAAGTCTGAAGAATCAGGCCAACGGTGAGACCAAGGGGCAATTCAACAGCTTGAGACACAGCTCGTCCAGAGATAAATTACAACCGGCAGAAGCAAGCTGAAAAATCAAGTCCCCTTGCTCAAGGTCTATCCTCTGCTGAACACGCATGGATCCTGAAGTGTTCGTTGGCAGCAGGGCTTAGCTCTTAAGCATAATCTGCTGATGTGCTGCTTCTGCTCTTCAGTCCCAACTCACCCACCTATGAAATCCGTGCAACAACATTTAACTGCTTCAAAGAAAATTATGATGTTTAATTAAGAACTGTCAAGCTGCCTGAGATGCTTGATGGTAAAGTTTATTATTTATTATCAGAATAATCAACCACTAATGAGTAAAAATGCAAATTACTGGTAATAAATTTACATATGCAAGTGCATCTGACTTTTCTTTGAGGGATTATCTCGCACTGGAGCTGGGCAGGTTGAAGGAAGCCTCTTCCAGCAGTGACTCCCCCTGCACCCTGCTGTACACACGGGTCTCTGCGCGGGGTGCCCTGCAGAACCACCAACCACTAGCAGTGACAGGGTCATTTTCAGCGCTTGTTGTCACGCTTGACAACATATCTTACAAAAAAAAGGTTCAAGTGTCTCAAAGCTTATGGTGACCCGAGAAGAAAAGTTCAAATCAAGATAGAATAGGGCAGAACTAAAGGGGATTTTTAAGTACAGTCACTCACTCTGCAGGAAAAGCAGATTATTGCCCTAGACAACCATGGTGCTTTGTATTCTGGGTCCAAGATGGCTTTGCCGTCCACGCTGCAGACATCTGCCCTCGTGTGTAGTGTCGAAGAGACAAGCCAGATCCAGTCTAGCCAGGTTAGGAGAGGGCAGCCGAGAAGAAACGAGGACCAGGACATCAGCATATCTGATTAGCCAAGATACGGACCCAAAACTTCATTATACATTAGCTATATGAGTCCCTGACAGAAGCCCCCAAGATTTTATATCCTGTGCTGTGAAAACTGTACCTCTAGCTAGGTTAATATTTATCTGGCTAGCAAAATGTAAAAGCTGTCCTACATCACCCCCAGACATACACTGGCCGGTTTAACCTTGTCCTCAGTCATACGGACCACCCTGCTGAAGTTAAATGGTGGTAATTATTACATGGAAAGTTAGATTCAAGTTTAGACTCCAGTTCTAGCAGTGCTAGTGGAGCTCAATAAAGATAAAATGCCCCGTGTGAAGTCATGCCTGAGCGTATACTGAAAGAAAGTGTTTATAAGAGAGCAGCCAAGCGGGGGACAAACCCGCACAGAGATTTGAAGCGAATTGCCTAGGGTCACAGGGCGACTGCAGAGCTGGAATGGAAAATACAGCCTCGACAATACATCTGAATGTTCTACAGGCTGGATCCCAGTGCCCCACACAGCTTCTTGTCATTTGCTTGGTAGAGGTCCAACACGATTTAAATCATAGCCTTGCTCTGTTTTGTCTTTTTATTTTTATTGTTTTCTTATGTCCTAACACTTTACAGATGATTACACTGCATGTAGTCATCTCAGTGCTCCCCTCAGCACAGATACATCGTATATAGAATATTCTGCACATACCGTTACGGTACCTGCCAAGGCTGCTCCCGGCAGATGGACACGATGCTCAGCGCCACTTCCACCCGCACGGAGCAGGAGATCCCGCTCGGGAGGGATGCGGCGCCTGCGGTCTGGCCACGGAGGCCTGAGGCTGCAGAGCATCCCCAGAGCCTCCCTCGCAGCTCCTCTGCGGCTGAGGTCCAGCTGCTGGGACGCAAGGATTTAGCAACCGCAGAATCACAAAGTCCTTCCTTACATAAACTACACGGATCTCCCCAGCCGTTAACCAGAGGGCTTTCCCAGAGGGACGTTATCACCTCCTTTGGTGATAAACGCTTGGGTTTGCAGGGGCTGGAGGCCAGCCGGGAGGAAGGTCCTCGGCAGCCCCGATGGAAACCAGCTCCTCCACAAGACGCGAGCGCACAGGGGCTTCGTGCTGCCCTTGCTGGTTTGACAGCTCCTCGACTTCACTCGTAAAGTTCCGGGAAAGTCTCACCAGATATTTAAAAGCACCCGCCCCTGAGCCAAGAGCTAACAAAAATATATCTTTGTAGGATGGTCTAGACAGGAAGAGCCTGATAAAGGGCATATGAATGATTAATGCAAAAATGAATATCCTGGAGGTGAAATGATTCCCCTCTTCTCTCCCTCACCCCATACACAGCATCTCCAATAACAAGCTATGCTTCTAATGGAAGGTAAAGCCAAATTTTCGTTTGCCTATAAATTTATTTCATTATAGATTATTAGCTGTACCACACAGGTTTACAATAGCAGCAAACAGTGGTGGCAACAGAAACCTGGCGTGAGTGGGGGTTTTGCTGCTCAGTCATGCACCCCGGTTACTCAGATGAAGACTTGGGGCCCTGAGCACCAGCCGAGATGCTCCACGACTCCCTCCCCTCTTTGCACTTTGTCAAGTGGGAGGGTTTTCATGGACATTTCACAGAGAAGACTAAAAACTTTAGTTCAGACTGATGGATCTTCGGAGAGGAACCACGTCTGTGGCACAGATCTTGTGTCACGCTGCAGGCAGGGGCTTGGCACGACACCGTCAGAAGTGTCTGCGTGGAGGCCGTCCCCACGTGGGCGTCTGCAGCGTCTGCCGCGTGCGGGCAGGCCCAGGAAAGCCTCGAAATGGTGGCAACATTCAGTCACCTTCTCTTTCCCCTGCACACAAAGGTCTTGAAGTCCTCCACATTTAATGAGTGGATACTACTGCAGCCTTCCTGGGCAGCATCTCTCCCAGCCCGACTGAACACATTAAGTGTTCCCACTATTCATTATGCTCATGCTATTAGTTTTCCAATTGAGGATTTCAGCTACTGACCACATTTTTCCATTCCCAACCAGCAGCCCTCATTAATGTGTCCACAGCTTTATCTGGCCCTGACCACAGGCGAAACGGGCTCTGGGGCATGGGCGATGGCCCAGGACCAAGGCACTTACCCGGGAGCGGAGAGGGAGCATGGGGCAGGTATCACACACTGGGTATCAGGAGCAGAGGGAGCACGAGGCAGGTATCACACACTGGATATCGGGAGTGGAGAGGAGCACAGGGCACGTATCACACACTGGATATCGGGAGCAGAGGGAGCACAGGGCAGGTATCACACACTGGGTATCGTCCCTTGAGCCCTCGGCTGCAGCCCCGTTCACCCATCCTGTGTCCCCTGTGCTCCTCGCTGGTCCCCGTGCACCCGTGCAGCAGCAGCACAGTTCACCTCGCTGAGGAGAATGCAGAACGCCACACAATGAAGCCAAAGACATAAACCCAACAAGCCATTTGGTATTAATTAAAGCTATCATCTAAATGTCTGTTTCTCCTACGCTCAGAGGAACTGCTCTACTTGNTGTTCACCCATCCCGCGTCCCCCGTGTTCATCGCTGGTCTCCATGCACCCGTGCAGCAGCAGCAGCACAGTTCACCTCGCTGAGGAGAATGCAGAACGCCACACAATGAAGCCAAAGACATAAACCCAACAAGCCATTTGGTATTAATTAAAGCTATCATCTAAATGTCTGTTTCTCCTACGCTCAGAGGAACTGCTCTACTTGCAGATTTGGACAGTGAATAGTTACCAACCTATCTCAACAATCATAGAAGTAAATGCAATATTTCCTAATTAGTTGTTTTCATAAAATTGATTAACTGTGGGTAAGATGTGCAATCAACAGGAATTTATGGAAAACTGCTTTACGGTCAGTGCATGTGACATTGAAGTCCTTCAGGTGTTGGAACACCAGGACAGCTCTTTATACTGATCAGCTCTGCTAAATTCCTGCCTCTTTTTGCTCTAGACCCCTGCAAGAGGGACTCCCAGGCCGCCGAGGTTCCCAGAATCACTGCTGAGGCCGGTGAGGCTGGTGCACATCTGACTCCTATTTAGGGCCTTTTGAATGTATCTGTAGCAGATAACATTAACATTACCAATTCCTCATGGGACAGAGCTCTCTAAAGTACACATACCCACACCTACAGAGAATACATTCTTTTCAAAACACACCTCTGTATTAATGTTAGTATAAAAATCCTCCTAAGGACTCCTGGTTTTCCCATCCAAAGCACCTCCTGCTATTAGAGGACACCCAGGGCAGGAGCAGCAGCGCTCAGAGGAGCCCTGACACTTCCCTGCGGATTAGCTAAGGTGACACTGAGATTCTAGAGCACCTTGGCACCATCTGCTCCTGGATAAAAACCTCCCGAGGAGGGAAGTGCGCCACCAGCTCTGTCCTAACTGGGCGCTTTGCGACGTGCAGTCGCCGCGCAGCACGAGGCGCAGCCACGAGTGCCCGAGGGACATGGTGTGGCCTCCCCGCTCCTGCTTGCTGGGAGCGCAACCGGCACTCGGAGCGGGACTGTGGCCTTAGCTGTGAAGGGGCATCTCATCCAGGTCCTGCTTGGATGTGTCCGTCAGTACCTGAAGGATTTCTTCTTCCTCTGTTTCCTAGGCCATGCGTAACTAACACGGATGGGTTTTTACAATCCAAACATTATGCCCAGGCTGCTGCAGAAACACCAGTATCACAACGGGACAAACCGAAGGCAGGGCACGGGGCATGGGGCACGCTGTGCAAAGCCCCGTGAGAGCCCTGCAAGCCACAAACCACCACCTGCCACCTCTGTCCACACACTCCATGTGAAACTGGAGTCTAAACTCGAGGGAATTATGTACCTGGATGCATAGGGATGTACCTGAATATCATAGCTCCCAATGACTTAAGTCCTCCTTCCCCCCTTTTTAAAGTTAGAGAATAGACA